>WHSA01001364.1:0-257067 GCA_012931725.1 Litsea cubeba
CTACAGTTTCTACAAACTGTTCTCCATGGAACACCATATTTTGTAATTTGTCACAATTCCTTTCTTGAACAAGTGAACTCTTACTTCACGCCTTTTCTTGTATGCAGTGTTCCTACATCTATTACAAGGACAACGAATCATATCGCTAACTCCAGGCTGACCGAATGCGAAATCAAGAAACAATCAACTCCTTTTATATACTCAAGGCTTGCTCTATCATTAATCTCCATCCATTTCTTGTCCAACATTTTTTGAATCCTACATGATAATCAAAAAAATACTAATATGATTAAAAGAATGGTCTTCAAGTTTAATGTATCATTTCTTTACTAGTTTAATGTATCATTTCTTTATGTATCAGCATTAATGTTGCAGCAACTTGATTGAATGCAACTAGGCATACGAATAAACAGATTTCGAAGTGGTTCTTCCTCATATGACAATTTTTCTCACATGTTAAAATAAATCAAGATTGTCATGTATTTGACAAAAAAACTTGGAACTACATTTCAGAGTAATGTGGTTCATGAAACGTGACTTAGAAGACAAGACATCAAGAGGAACCCTCGGTGGTTCCATGATATAATGAAGGGTTATGGTGATTTCTTTTAAGCTGTTTGCTTATAAAGTAAAGATTTTCACTAATAGATCTGATGGGAGCAGGATTTAGAGAACTAGGATAGACCTTATACTTGTTTTCAAGTATGTTGATTTGTTTTTTAAATGTAGAGTGTTGGGGTTTTTTTGTGTTAAAAGAACCAACTTTCATTAATGAAAGGAGCAGCAAGACAACAACCAAAGAACAAGACTAGACAAGAAGCATCGGCAATCCAGATCCAATAAACCAAAAACAGAACCAGACCACCACAATGCCCAGGTTATCCTTCTCTTTTCCACAAAAAACTAGAGAGTGTTGGGAATTGAGTGAAATCAAAGGACTTCGGATGGGTTTATAATGGATCTTCCAAAATCTCTACTTGTTATATTTTCTATGAGATCACATGTTCTAGTCAATCACTTGATCTTTTTTCCCTTTCTTTCTTTCTTTCTTTTAATATCTTTCCAATCATACTGCACCAAAGTAAGAAATTAAATTCACATCATCCTCGTCCAAGAGCCCAACACAGTTTGTAACATAGTGGTTACAACATTGCTATGAAAGTACAGTTTGTACTCCAAATAGGCGACCACGTGAAAAATTCAGTGGTAGCTCTCTCCGCTAAACATAACTAGAGATTGATCTCTGCTGATGTTGATGAGAGACTTGCGTAGTGTGTCATTGCAGCCATGTGACTATATCTAGTATAAAAGAAAGCGAGAGAGAAAAGGAAACCACAAACCCATAATTTTTGGCTATATTTAGGACTCCAAACTCTCGCACCAGCACTTGTCAAGGGTTTAATTGCTGGATTCCTCTTCCTACGAGAGCAAGTTTCTTACCTCATGGGTAGATCTTCTCTTTTTCCTCTCGATGAAAATGAACTGCCTTTGATTGGTTTACTTCACAACACTGAGAAAATATTTTAGTTTCCGCCCCGAGTATCCAAAAGCTCCATCACATGAAGTATTGGTGTAGTCATTACCATTAAACTTTGAGGATCCAGAGGTCAGAATAATATAATCACGGTGATTGTTAGCCCGACCATAAAAATCAATGGAACACTTTGCATCCAGGGTGGGGCCACAATAATGTTTGCAACTAAGTTTTGCTGCAAACGAGCGCAGTGGACCATTATCCACTTTTTTGAGTGAAAAACCATATGAAGCTACTGCCAAAGAAAGAAAAACAAGTGATTATGATGAGGTTGGGTTTCCTAAGTACCCACAACCTTATTTTTTGATTGCAATTATGGCTGTAAATGGATCGTGCTAGAGCACAAATTCTAGCAATACATAATCAGAAAAATAACTGGATTCTGGGTCCAAAGTGAATATCTGACTGATTGGTAGACCAGATGTTATTACTATTTCTGAAATCTCTAGTGGTTTTATTAAAAATTGGCCTCCTGTTATTTTTTCTTAAAATCTTAAGAAGCTCTCATAGATTGGCTAGGCTAGAGTTTATTTATGTTGCAAGTCATGGTATGGTGGTCTATTAACTATCCTGATTGGTTTTGCCCAGTTGAGAACCTGCAGCAATGCAGGTGATATTTAAGAAAAAGTACACTTCTTTAAGTTGCTATTTTTTCAATCCGATCAATTTATGAATGTAACAATCTAAAAACTTTTGTATTTCTCACAAATTCAAAAACAGGTTGAAATCATAGACCAGAATCTACCAAACACCTACAGTAAAACACATGGTTTGATCAGTAGGTAGCTCTTAAGTTTTAATGGGCTCTTTAGTCAACAGCCAACCAAATATTACTATTAATGATTTTTATTTTAGATTCCAAAAATAAATCTTGCCTCCCAAGAACAATTCAATGGTCATTTAATTTCATTCCATGCTGATCATGTTTAGGTGCAGTTTCATATTGGATCTCTTCTCCACTACCCCAAGAAACATTGGATTTAATCTTCTAAAATTTTATCTCCCCCAACCCAACCCTTCTTTTCGACGTCTCCCTAAAATTCCCTAAAATGGCTTCAGATTTAACCGATCCCCAAATGGTGTATTGTGCATCTCTAGTGTAACAAAAATGCATTTGATGAACCAATCAGTGCAAATCCACGTAAGATGCAATCACCAAAATCCCATATCTTGTTTCAATCTATATCTGTGCTAACAGAGATTTTCTGGGGGACTGAAATAAAAGGCAACCATTTCACTCTCAGCACAGATGCATTTCTTTAAAGAGATTGGTAGAGGCTGAAGAAACAAGATGCAACTAGCTGAAAGTAAAACTTAAATGAAGAAACCAAAGTATAATCAATTTATATCAAATCTCCCCTTCATTCAGTCTCTCCATCATCACAATTCATCCCATTTATTTTCCATAAATCAAACCAGTTGACAATTAAATCTAAACAATAATGAAATCATTTCAAAGCTATAATTCTATTAAAACACATGCATATATATCCAATAAAATATATACATATTCACTTGCCCTTTGGGTGAGGAAATCCAAATGATCGAATCCACAACTTAGCTCAAATGCCCAAAACCCTATGAATTAGAAACAAACCCACATAAATAACTCTACAGATCACAATCTAACATGCTAACAAACTCATCTAACACTAATTAATGGAAAACCCCCCATTAATAAAACCTAATCAAGCTTGAAATTAGGGATGATGAAGATCGTGGGGCCCACTTGATCGATGGCCCTCTGGAATAGTGGTGGTGATGGTGCTCGGTGGTCCCTGGGCAAAGAGGGGGAGGAACGAATCAGAAAGATGAGAGAAAGAAACAGAGAGAGAGAGTGAAATGGGTGGGTCACAGTTACTAGGAAGAGTGAATGAGGAAATAAAGAAAGGAAGAAAGAGAGAAACGAAAATCAGATGGGAGATGAGATGAAATCAGTGGAGAAGGGAGAGGGTAATGAGAGAGGGGGCTGCTGAGAGCGTGGAATGAGAAAAGGAAAGGGAGATAAGGGAGAAGGATAAGGAAGAAAGAAAGAAGAGGAGGAGGAGGAAAAGGCGGCTGAGCAGGGAAGAGGAGAGGAGAGGAACAAAGGAGGAAGAAGAGAATAGAGGAAGAGAGAGCGGGAACCAAGGGAGCGAGGGAGTGGTGTGCAGGTGGGACATGGGCGGAACAGAGGAGGAAGCATAGGGAGGAAGAAATCGAAAAGAGAGAGCGAGAGAACCGAGGGAGAGCGGAGTGGGTGTGTAGGTACGCAGGTGAGGGGAGACAGGAGGAAGAAGAAGAGAGGAAGGGAGGGAGGAGAGCAGACAGAAAGATGGGGAACGAGGGAGAGAGAGAACAGAGAAGCAAAGAGAGAGGAGAGGGGGAATGGTGCGCGGTGTGTGCAGAGTGCAGGAGAAGAGGGAGGGGTGTACCTGGTGCAGTGGAGGCGTCCAGCGGCGTCGAGGAGGAAGATGAAGGCTTGCTGGCGTCTCGTCCGGTGGGATCCTTCACGCGCTTGGCAGTGCTGGCGATGAGAGCATCGTGCGCCTGGGAGAGGTCTGGAAAGGGAGGGGAGAGATAGATAGGGATGAGAGGAGATGGGTTCTGGAGATGAGAGGACGACGATGGAGATGAGAGGAGAGGAGGGAAGAAAGAATGTGTGAGGGATAAGAGGGAAAAGGGGAGGGCAAGCGCGTGGGATGGAAAAGAAAACTGTGGGAAGGAACAAGAATAAGTGAGGGGCATTAATTAGCGCGCCAAGTCCGGGGTCTTTCGCGCGAAATATTTTGACCTATTTAGTGACAACATTCAGTGACGACCCAAAAACAACTTGTCACTAAAAGTGCAATTTTGTGACAATATACTTTCTTGTCACTAGTGAGACGTGACGACTCTTTATATGTGACAGTAAAATTTCTTGTCACTGATCAGTTACTTTCAATGACAATATATACCTCCCTCACTGAATAGTTGTCCACTGAATCCGCATTTTCTTGTAGTGGAATCGATATCCATTCAGAAAGCGCACCCACTACCCAAATAGTAGGAGCCATCCATAGCTGCATATCTCTCAATGATTCTGTACTAGCCCAGAAGGCCCCAGTTGAATGCAGAGAAAAAAGTAGAGAGGCAAAATTCTTTTCTCTAGTAAAATACATTTCCTCCTATTGGATCTACTACAAAGAAAAGTAATTCCCTCCTAACCTAGTAATTCCCTCCTAACTAACTTTCACAAAAGCAAGACAAAGCTTTCCTCCAGTTAAGGGTGGAGAAAACTTCCTTCTCTCTACTAAAATAAAATCTCATTAATAAAAACTACATCTAACTACTTAAATCATTTTCATTTCTTTATAAAATGTTTTTAAAATGGTTTCTCCAACATAGTTTTCTCTGTTCAAATCCAAACACAATGGAGAATCACTACTCCTAAAAAAAATGTGGTTCTCCACAAGGGATTCTCAACTCCTAATGGGGGATTCTCCACTCGTCTTTTCTCTAAATCCAAAAGCACCCTTAAGAATTACAAATAAACATCACAAATAATTCAGCAGTTTCTCTCCAACAAAAAGATTCCAACTACATACAATAAAACTAAGCAGCAGCATTAAGACCACCCACACAAAATGAAACATTGAGGGATATAAAAGCAACCCAAGTTCAATTTTTACCCCAATAACATTCATGGACCATTTGCAACCTTGCAAAACAACAACAACAAAAAAACCCAATTGAGAGAAAAACCATCATCAGTTATTTCCATGCCAAGACGAAATCATACATGAAACTAATCCCCAAATAAATACGAGAAAACCCCAAATGATTTCTCAAGCTCATAGAAATCCGGGTATGCAAAAGAAAGCAGATTGGTCGAAAAGAAGTAAAAGAAGGGTGATACTAACAGGATTGGCAGATCCAGTTTTCTCTCTGGTATTGGAAACTACAGGGGAATGAAAACCAGAGAATCACGACAAATAGAAAAAGAGAAAACTACAGGGGATTGATTTGACTAAAAGGAAGTATTGTATCACCTGTTAGTGTGAGTCCGGCTACGAGAGAGGGACAGAGAGGATGCACTGGCGAGGGAGACCGTGAGCGTGATAGAGAGATGCCGAGGGATAGAAAGAGGCGCAGAGGTGAGGGATGTGCAGCGTTCTACAAGGGATCGTGATGCTCTGTGCTGGGTAGTGATGGAGAGGATGGCGGACGAGAGAGGGGGCTGGACGAGATGGAGATGGCGACGGGTGGCTGGCGCTGCGTGCGTTGAGAGAGAGATGCACGAGGATGTGAGAGGGAAAGGACAATTGAGGGAGGGATGCAGAGGGCAATGGCGATTTGAGTGAGATGCAGAGCAGCAGAAGGGGTTTTGAGATGATCCATTTCTTTTTTTGGTATAAAAGCGCGATTTCCCTGCGAGTTGTGGGGTGAAATTTTGCCCAGACAAAAATATTACCTTTGCGGCGAAAAAAAAATCCCTGGCAAAAATATTACCTCCGCCGGCGAAAATAAGAATCGCCTGCAAAAATATTATATTGCCGGACAAAATTAAACATTTGCTGGCTAAACAACATCGCCGAGAAAACTGTATCTTTTCCCGGCTAAATATGTTTTTGCGCCGGCAAAAGCTCTATTTTTCCCAGCAGTTTAGTTATTGCGTCGGTAAAAATCGCCGGTAAAAGTTGTAAATTCTTGTAGTGATATCAGCTTAATCCATTGCAGCTCCATGTGTTTAGCCCCAAAATTCTCAACCTTCAAGTTAATATAATCCCCTACAAATCCACTGTAAACCCATCCAAATTTCTACCCAACCACAATCCTGCTCACTAGAAATCCCATCTTACATGACTTACTAGCATAGCACAGCTCTCCCATCTTACAGAGCTATATACCACATGAATAAATGAAGAGCATGAGAAAAAGGCTTCCTAGTTCGTGTCCTTTCTATACAAAACCAAGACTACCATAAAAAAATATTTGAAAGTACAAGCTGTTTCGGTTTCTGAAACATAATTTCATCCCTGCTGGATTGGTATAGAGCACCATCTTAGATTGAAGTGCAATTAACTCGAATTGTAATAGATGAGTAAAAATCTACTTAAGAATGAGATAACCTATCAATCTTCACCTGATCAAGAAACCCTAATCACTACAAAAAAAAAAAAAAAAAACCAAGCAGGATAACTACCAAATTTAAAATCCAAAAGGAGGCCAGAGAAAAACATTAAAAACCACAAAAACACAAGGCAAGTCCTACATACAATCGGATAAGAAACCATGATTTTAATCTAGGACTGCATCAAATTCAACAAAATCATCAAGATAAGCAATTATTCTCTGCTTCCTGCTCCAATGCACAACCCCCAACAATCCAACCCAGTCAGTAATGGAGATTGGATTTATGGTTATGGGGATTTTGATGTCTAGTGTCAGAATACTCTAAGCCATACTTTCCTTTCTATGATTATTTATTACTTGTGTCGAAGGTCCTTTAACTATATCTATAGTATTTGGAATTGGATGGGTTGCTAAGGTTTATTATTTCGATCTTATCTCAATCTCCATAATTGATCCTGAAATTTCGCAAAATTAAGCCTTAACACAGGCTAAGGTCCTTTAAACCATATCTCTATTAAATTTCAATAAAATTTATTAAACTGGCCAATTAACCTAAATCCAATTAAAAATCAATCAAACACAAAGAGAAGGGGACGCGGGAGTTATACGTGGAAAACCCTACTTGAAAAAAAACTATGTCCTTATCGTCTAGGTCAACAGACAACCAAGCACTATAAGAACGAAACTTACAAAACTCACAATACCCTTCCTAGTTGCAACTCAACTTAAGGACTCTCACAATACCCTTCCTAGTTGCAACTCAACTTAAGGACTCCTTGATTTGTCGACGCCTCGTCATAAACCTTCACCGTTCTTGAAATCCAACACCTTGAACGCGTCTTCAAGGTGTTGTATCTATCAACTCAATCTCCAGGTCACAGGGTTAGCAGTATCTCACTACAACAATTTTCACTTTTGCCGGCGCTTGACCGTTCTTGAAACCAACACCTTGAACGCGTCTTCAAGGTGTTGTATCTATCAACTCAATCTCCAGGTCATGGGTTAGCAGTATCTCACTACAACAATTTTCACTTTTGCCGGCGCTTGGTCAATAAAAAGCCGGGAAAAACCTTTCCCGGCGTTTTCCTCTTGCGCCGGTAATTCGCCGGCAATAATATGCCAGCAATACCCTTTCTCAACAAAATAAGGTGGCGCCAGGAAAAAGTTGTCCATTGCCGGCGTTATTTTTCGCCAGTAAAAGGGTTTATTTTGCCGGAAAAAAAAAGGTTTTTTTTCAATATAAATTTCAAAAAAACTTTTGCCGGCGTTTTTCTTGCGCCGGGAAAAGTAGTTTTTTCAAAATAAATTTTAGAAAAACTTTTGCCGGCGTTTTTCTTCACCGAGAAAAGTAGTTTTTTTTCAAAATAAATTTTAGAAATTTTGCCAGGCGTTTTTTTTGCGCCGGGGAAAAGAATTTTAAAAAAAATAAATTTTAGAAAACTTTTGCCCGCATTTTTTTGCGCCGGCAAAACTTTAGTATAATTTTTTAAATGTAGCGCCGGCAAAACATTTATATTTTATAAAAAAAATTATTTTTATTTTTTTCCTGTACTAGTCGAGCCCCCCTGCACGCGCAATTTCAAACACAACAAACACTGCTTTTTGGACATTTTGATGCTTACAGCCCCACTGCAGACACCATCACCATCTCCTTCTCCATTCTTTTTCCTTCCGTTCTCTTTCTCCTCCTCTCTTACTCTCCCCTCACAACCACCCCACTGCCATCACCACCCGGCTTGCATAGCCACTGCACTCACCCTGCACCAGCATCATCCATATCCAAGCACATCTAGATATGCTCCTCTTCCCGTAGGGGTTGATGTATTAATTGCTAAATTTAATAATGCTACCCACAAGAAGTTGAGACTTGTAGTTGTCACTTTTCTAACAGGAGACCATCAGACTTGCCTACTACACACTGTAACCCTGTTCAGAATTGACCCCATGCCAAACGGGCCATAAATGAACTAATACATGATTTTCAACACTAAAATCACCTAGACCATCCACACTAAAAAGAAACCAAATGAATAAAATAAAGAAAATAACTAAATCTTAACCTCTAGATAATTAATGGTACCATTTTTGAAGCCTTAAATGACTTATTCTGTGAGCAATCAGTGACCAAGACTTGTGAGTTCAAATGCTAAGGAATGGCGCCTAAAAAGACCTTCAAACAAGCAGTTGTCTCTAAAACTTGTGTTGTGGTGGAGAGAAGTGCACAAGAGAGGAGAAAAAGAGATGTCAGATTTTGCATGGTCAACCATCACAAAGGGCGACACACATGGGCAAAGAGAGCCGGGGACATCTTTCACTCCAATGGTATCAAGAAAGAACAGATACAATGTGGCAACGAGAGAACAACAATAGATCATTATGAATCCAAAAAGAATATATTCAGAGAGAGAGAGAGAGAGTAATGAATACAAAAGAACTACTCAAAAGTCTTTCGTACAAAAAGCCTCTCAAATTGTTATCACATGAAACTCACCTCTTTTACAATGGGAGATCACGACCAAGCCTCTTAAATAGCTTTCATCTCACGACCAACTTGTAGTGGTAACACCTGACATTTAGAGAGAGATGAATTCCAGAACATGAGAGAGATAGAGATGAATGTCGTATCCCTCCTTGGATCGACTGATGTCTATATATAAGGGTTTAATCCCTAATTACAATCAATTATAATCAATTACAAATCAATCACAGATCCTAAAATTAAGAACAATCTTTGACTAATTACAAAGCAATAAATAGGAACAATAAATGGGCCTGGATATGGGCCAAAATGAATGGGCCTGGATTGACACCCCCCCTCAAATTGATGCTGGGGAGTCATAAAGCAGCAATTTGAAGACAAGAAATTGATGTTGAGGCCGAGGAAGTCCCTTAGTGAAAATATCGGCAAACTGAGACTCTGTAGGGACATGCGGTAGACTAATGACATCACGCTTATATTCATCTCGAATAAAGTGGCAGTCAACTTCAATATGTTTGGTGCGTTCATGGAAGACGGGATTTTCAGTGATGCGAATAGCCCCAGTATTAACGGCATGCAATGGAGTAGGAGAGGTTTGAGCGAACCCGGAGTGCCGAAAGAAGTCCCCGTAGCCATAAGATCTCAGAACAAGCAGAAGACATTGCCCTATATTCAGCTTCCGTGGAAGATCGAGACACCCGTTCTTGTTTCTTGCATTTCCAAGAAATGAGAGAATTGC
This sequence comes from Litsea cubeba, assembly GCA_012931725.1. Taxonomy (NCBI): domain Eukaryota; kingdom Viridiplantae; phylum Streptophyta; class Magnoliopsida; order Laurales; family Lauraceae; genus Litsea; species Litsea cubeba. The sequence continues at coordinate 9,847 of WHSA01001364.1, forward strand.
CAAGGTACATGCACCAACCAGTAGTAGAACGGCGTGTGTCTTGACAGCCTGCCCAGTCAGCATCCGCATAAGCGGTCAGATGAAGAGGATTATCCTTGGGACAATATAAACCACGAGGGACAGTTCGCAGTAGATAGCGAATAATCCGCTTCACAGCTGTCAAATGAAGGTGTCGAGGAGCTGTCATGAACTGGCTCACAAGATTAACAGCATAAGAGATGTCAGGTCTAGTGATAGTGAGATAGACAAGACTGCGCACCAGACGCCTATATGTATGAGGATCAGGAAGAAGATCTCCATTATCTTTACTCAACTTGAGATTGACCTCTACAGGTGTATCAACATGGGAAGAATCCTGGAGGTCGGCCAACTCGATAAGATCGGATGTGTATTTGTGTTGGTTAACAAATAGACCTTTCGGAGATTGATGCACTTCTAAGCCCATAAAATAATGCAATGGGCCCAAATCCTTCATACGGAAGGAATCTTTGAGAGAAGCTTGGAGAGATTTGATCATACCAGCATCCGTGCCAGTGATAATAATATCGTCAACATATACGAGAAGTATAGTAACACCAGTAGATGTGTGGCACAAAAAGAGAGATGGATCATAAGGACTCTGGGTAAAGCCACTCTCGCATAAGCGACTCTGGAAGGTTTCGAACTATGCCCGAGGAGCTTGCTTTAGACCATAAAGTGATTTTCGCAAGCGACAGACAGTCCTCTTTGAGGGAGAGGGTACACCTTGTGGTATCCGCATATAGACTTCTTCGTGCAGATCTCCATGGAGAAATGCATTTTTGACATCCATTTGGTATAAAGGCCAGGATTTAGATGCAGCAATGGTGAGAAGTAACCGAACAGATATCATTTTCGCCACAGGTGCGAATGTTTCCTCATAGTCAATGTCATACTCCTGACGGTTGCCGAGCGCCACAAGTCTAGCTTTGTGTCTATCCAAGGACCCATCAGATTTAAGTTTGATCGAGTAGATCCATTTGCAACCAATGGGTTTAAACTGTTGAAGGACACTCCACAATATCCCAGGTGTGATTCTAATCCAATGCATCCAATTCCTCCTTCATGGCCTGGTTCCAACAATCTTGTTGTACAGCCTGCAAATAAGAGCTAGGGATAGGGACAGAAGATAGAGTTGTCATCAAAGAAGTATGGGCTAAATCCATACCTCTCAGGCGGTCTAGAATCTCTGGAGGAGCGACGTAAGGTCGGAGTAGGTGCAGAACCATTGGTCAGTGGAGGATCAGGAGGATGGCCATCTGCAGTGGTAGGTTTTTCCCGTCGGTGATACACAAAATCAGGATTTAACCTAGTAAAAGTTGTTTGATTCCGATGGTGGATCTGAGAAACCGGGTAAGAGAGCTGGTGAGATTGGTTGAGGACAGTCTATGTGAGTGGGGAAGAAATTCTGATTTTCAAAGAAAATAACATTGCGAGAAACCCTGATACGACAGTCCAATGGGAATCATAACAAACAAAACCTTTTTGATTAGTGGCATAACCTAAAAACGCACACCTACGAGATTGCGCGGTTAGTTTTGTTCGGTCCGTGAGAGGAAGATGAACAAAACAAACACATCCAAATGTATGAAGGTGATCAAACGCAGGTTGTTGCCCAAGCAGTTTAAAATAAGGGGTGAAATGATCAATGGTAGGTGATGGAAGGCGATTGATGAGATAAATTGCGGTGGTAAGGGCTTCAGTCCAAAAACGAGGGGGAACACAAGATTGAATGAGAAGAGTTCTAGTTACATCAAGGAGATGTCTATTTTTTCCGTTCTGCAACTCCATTTTGTTGTGGAGTATACGGACATGTACGTTGAGAAATGATTCCTTATTGTTCAGAAAAGATTGAAAATCATTGGACACATACTCCCCCCCTGAGTCTGATCGCAAAATCTTAATACATGTGGAGAATTGTGTCTCAACATAGCTTAAAAAAATCTTAAAAGCATGAAGAACATCAGACTTTGAATATAATAAATAAAGCCAAGTAAATCTGCTGTAGTCGTCAATGAAGGTGACAAAGTACTTAAAATGACTATGAGAAAGAGTCGGAGCAATGCCCCAAACATCACTGTGACTTAAGTCAAAACATGCAGTGCTCCGTGTGTTAGAGTGTGGAAAAGGTAAAGTTTTACTCTTTCCTAATTTACAAGCATCACATTCAAACGAAGCAGAATCAATAGGTTTATTTAATAATCCAGATTGAAATAAAGTAGACATAGTAGAGGTATTTGGATGACCAAGTCTATTATGCCACAACCGAGAATTATTCTGAATGGAAAAACAAAATAACTGAGATGAAGAGTTATTCGGAACAAATGAAGACACTGGTAAAGCAAAAAGTCTTCCACGCTTAGGCCCCCTCGCGATCACTTCTCCCAACTCCTGGCCCTGCACAACACAACCAGAAGGAGAAAAAGAGACATTGTAGTTATTTTCAACAAGTTGACCCACAGAAACTAAATTGGTAGCAAGATAAGGAGAAACTAAAACATTGGTTAATGGTAAGGGACTAGGGATATCACCAACAGAGATGATGGGAAGATGATCTCCGTTGGCAGCTTGGACAGTAACATGACCAGTGTAAGGAACAACATTTTGTAAATTTAGGGCTGAAGTGGTCATATGGTTACTGGCACCAGAATCTAGGTACCAAGTATTGGAAAGAGGGGAAGCAGTACCTGCGATGTTCATGGAAGCTAAGGCATTGATGATCATTTGGTTGACCATCTCAGAGGTGAGAGGAGCTGGTGACGCAGAGTGTGAGGAACCAGTTGGGAGGAAGAATCATACTGCAGAGAACCACTGAAGTCAGATGAAGCATATGGTGGAGTGGTCATAGTGTAAGCACTAGGAGCTGACTGCACGTAGTTGCGGGAAGTAGAATTGCGATTCTTCTTCCGGCACTCTTTAAGAACATGACCAGTTGCCTTACAATATCGGCAAATTTTTGCCTTGCATTGATTAACATAGTGTCCATATTTTTTGCAGTTATGGCACTAAACTTTACTGATGTCCCGAGGAGGTTGTCTGGTTGTAGCAACACAGGCTAATGGAGTCTCAACAGATCTCTGTTGTTCCAGAGTAGTTTTAGTAGCCAGACGTTGTTCCACTCGGAGAAGTTCCTGAAGACAGGCATTCAAGCTTGGAAAAGGAGCCCTGCTCATCAAGTTTGATCTAACTGGCTCAAACTCCAGAAGAAATTTCATGAGAAGCTGATCACGATGACTACTTTGTTGTAATGGAAGCAATTCCGGTAAAAGCGCTGCAGAGATCTTGGCAAACTTAATCTCATCATATTCAGACCACAGGTGGCGGAAGCCATTGTAATACTCCTGAATAGACTGGGTGCCTTGAGTGTATTGAGAGATTTCAAGCTCTAATTGAAACTGGCGAGCAGCATTGCTCTGTTGATAAATGTGCTTAAGATAATCCCACATGTCACGAGCAGTTTGGCAGGGTTTGAGGTTGAGAAAAAATTGAGACTCAACAGAACCCAGCAACCAAGTCTTAATTTTAGCATCCTTTGTCTTCCATGCTAAAATTTTCTTATCATCTTCCTCAGGTTGAGGCTCAGACCCATCAATGTGTGTCCACAGTTCTTTTCCTTCCAAGTAAATTTGGAATTGGAAGGCCCAGGAGGTATAATTAGTTCCATCAAATCGAATCAGGGATATTTCATGTTTGTCCATGACGAAAAACAGCAAGAAGCACACAAGCAGAACAAGCAGAACAATAGATAACAATGTGAATAACACAAGCAAATAACAACCAGCAGCCAAAATTGTAGAATAAGGATGGCCAGAACAGGGCCCAAACACCACAGGGTAGAAAACAGAACAGTGGATACAGAGAACAATAGCAATCCACTAGCAAGCACCAAGAAACAGCAGGAAATAACAGCAGCATGTAAAGAAGGCACCAGAAGACGTCAGGGCATCAAACGCACGCATCCAGCAGGAAAAAACGTCCCTGTCGGCAGTGCGTAGATGCACACGTGGGCCCCACTTGATGATCTTGGCACAGATCAGAGTATGGGGATGGAATGAGAGTAGTTTTATACAACTACTGGCACTGGTCGCATGAAGATCAAATCTAGATCCAGGATTTTGGACGGCCGAGATGAAAACTATTGAAAAGAATGAATATTCACAAAAAATGGTAGAAAACCTACCTCTGATGATCAATAAATCATGAGAAAATCAGCATAAATCTAAGAACCTCCAGGCGACCAAGATGGTAGTCTTCCGCTGATGAGTTGGTGATGATATCGGCTGGGCCACGTCTGATCTGAAATGATCAGGGATGATCCGGCTGGAGAGAATGATCACAGATGATCATTTACTGGCTTCCAATGTTTTGGAAGATGATATAGGAGAAGATCAGAGATCACAGATTATAGATCTAGCTCTTATACCATGACATTTAGAGAGAGATGAATTCCAGAACATGGGAGAGATAGAGATGAATGTCGTATCCCTCCTTGGATCGACTGATGTCTATATATAAGGGTTTAATCCCTAATTACAATCAATTATAATCAATTACAAATCAATCACAGATCCTAAAATTAAGAACAATCTTTGACTAATTACAAAGCAATAAATATGAACAATAAATGGGCCTGGATATGGGCCAAAATGAATGGGCCTGGATTGACAACACCCACGGTCAGCAGCCATGTCAACCATGATTCTTTATTTGATCTCCCACACGGTCCTGGTATGAGATATAGCAATATGATTGTTATATGATGAAACAGGGAAGAAAAACAATTGAGATTTTTCTCTACTATGGTAAATTGCATTGTTACCTGTAAATGGCTTTCAAGTCATCAGGAATTTCTGGGATCTTGAGAACTGAACCATTCTCATAGATTATCTTGTTTTTGAAAGAAGGAGACCAAAGACCCATATCGGTCAAGTCATTCAGAAGGTGTTTATTTATCACAACAAACTCACCACTGGACAATGAATAAGGATTAGATATACAACAAAGGTGTAAGCCTTAAGGCATAATGACAGTCCAGGGTAAAAAATGGCAAACCTTAAAACTCAACGACTGTAGATATTGGAGGTATAAGGCTCAAAGCACTCATTGTTGCCAAGAATCTGACTAGTTGAAATAGTAGGCATTGGAGCTACAAGAAGGGAATTCCTCACTCCATTCTTGGCAATCGTCTCTCTCAAGGCAGCCCATCCCAGCGATCAGATGGAGTCACATTCCACATGTCAGGTTGAAGAATTCCCTGCACATTGTTATAATCGTCTAAGGAGTAAGGACTCAGATTTCAGCCATAATTTCTGGCTCATTATGTGAGCACCACAAATGTCACAGGCTCATCAACTATGTGATGGTTAGAGTGCTTTTATTTTTTTTAGTTTTTTATCTATAATCTGTGCAGAGGGTCAATTCTGGTGGAAGACTAAAGCCTCTCATAGGTGTTTTTTTGTTGAGAAAAGTAAATTCAAACCTCAGAAAAGAGGACATCTTTGGGCCAGATCTCACTTTTCAACAAAGTAGTTGGCAACCAACTTATTTTGTTAAATGATAAGGACATCAAGGCAGCCCTACAATTTCCTTCCTTTTGCTGAAACTTTTTTTTTTTTTTACATTGTAGTTGTGTTCCCCGCAGTTAAGACATTTGCAGGCAGATTACCCAACAAAAACAATATAATGACACCATGGGACAAATCAAATGGAGTCTCAATCTCCATTCCAAGAATCTCTATATTCTTAATATACCAAGTGTGTAAAAGTTAGAACTAATATAATTTGAACACAAGGCTTTCCTGTGATCAAACTCTAAAAACCAACCTTGCTGACATGACTCCCATTGTAGGTCTCATAAGTGCCCTCTTTCGCAGCAAGTTCAGTAAAAGCTTTCAATGCGTGGTAGTATATAGTCTCAAATATATGTCTTGGTTCAACTGTTGGGCCTGCACAAACATAAAGACAGATCAGAGATCACACTACAGAAGAGACAGAAATCAAATGGATGCTCTTGGGACCCTAATATCACCTCGGGTGAATCAAATGCCATGCCAATTAAGATAAAAGTATCTGCAAGGCCCTGTACTCCTATGCCAATTGACATATGTCGCATATTTGATCTCCTTGCAGTCTTGACAGGGTAGTAGTTAACATCGATTATTTTGTTGAGATTCATGGTAACTATTGCAGTAACCTGTATGGTAACAGATGATACACTGATTTCACGGCTTTGAGAATATAATCAGAACAAGTAAATTAAAAGAGATCAACAAACCTCTGCTATCTTGTAAAAATCAAAGAACCGATTATTAGATCCTCTACTTCCAACCAACTTAGATGGGTGCGACTCCAGCAGGACCCCCTAGCAGATATAAGAATAGCCCACAACTTACTAAAAGAGATTTGAAAGATAGGTATTTCAAATGCAATAACAGCTTAAGACAAATGGGTGATACCTTCTCCCTGACAAATCGTGGTAAAGCATGAGTTCAAATAGAATATAATGAAATAGTCTGAATAACTTTACTCTCCCTACCACAAAATTTTTGTTTGCAAATTGAAGAAACCCAATAGAATAAACTTCACAATACACAAGAAAAACCACATTTTCATCACAAAGAAGATCCACACTACATGCTAGCTATCTTCAGTCTCAGCCCAAAAAGAAATGTAAATAAGTAAAAGATTCAACATAGTCTCCCACAAAGCAGTCCAAAAAAAATCATAGTAGCTCCACTTTCAACACGAAAATATTATAGGATATTAAACAAGAAACAAGTGAGACTGAATTCATCATATTCCTGGGTCTTGAGTTGGGTCAGGATTCATGTCTAAGACATAGTAGCTGGAGCCTGATATCATCTAACTTGGTTGCAACCCAGGCCCAACCCATGGGCACTCCTACCCTTTCAAATTGAATGTTATGATTTTCAAGACTAGGACTAACCTTGTTTAGGAAAATGCTATGCCCTGATGCTTGCCTTATTGGTTGGGTTGGGCCCAAGAACACAACTGGATCTGACAAAATCCAGGTATGAACACCATGTTAAGAAAAAAAATGATCTGCAGGGGCTGTGTAGGTGGTGCAGGGTGAGGTATCACATTTAAAAATAGATAAAAGCATTTTCAATATTTCATTTCCAATTTAAAAACATATAACATTGGAGGTATCACCTAAAAACTGAGGAAATGATGCATCTTCTGGAGTTACCCGCTTATATTTCTTGTAGATTCGCTTTGTTACTATGTTCTTGGATTCATCATTAATCGACATGGCATTGCACATCTCAGCCCGGTACTCATCATAATGAGGCTCCCATTTCTTCAAACAAGCGGGTGGAACTTCTTCACTGAAGCAAGGCAGCTGAGATATCTCTACATGCCAAAAAATTTTAACATCAGGAACAAATCAACAACAGAGTTAGGTAGAAGGCACACATGGTGTAATAATGAGATGAATAAATCCTCACCCTCTGATGATAAATCTTTCAATTGAAAATTTGAAATGTCATCAACCTCAAACCACAAAGAAAACACATGCAAATAAATCCTAAATGGAAAGAAAGAAAGTCTGTCTGATCCAATTCACTCGGTGGCTGGTTCTTAATAGGTGGTAGTATGATGATTATGCAGTAGGCAGTTTTTGGGAGTGTGGTCACTATCTGTACTCAAACATGGTGCATAAACAAGAAGGGGCCCATTTTTGTGGCCATATTTTTTTTCCAACTCTAGACATCTCTTCTCAAACAGATCCATCTTTTCATAAGGCACAATGATTCATGTCCAAATGGGTCACTGTGTGGAGTTCTGTTGTTCTCTTCCCACGGAGGTCGATCGATAGATTCATTTCCCAAAATTTAGGGACTGTAATCAGTAAGCAAAACCCAAATGGAAGAATTACTAATATATTGTAGTATCTCATAAGACTAGTCACTGAATAAAAGGGAGAGCAACAAGAAAAAAAAGTTAAATATTTCGATTGAGCTATAGAGGAAGAATTACTAATAAGAAAAATAACACACTATAAGATAGACTCATATCAAAAAGGGATATTTGAAACTATAAAAATGAGCTTTAAATTAAATATCACTAACAAACCCAAAATGCAGTGAAATACCTCCAAGCCCTGTTTTAAGATCCAAAAACAAGGGTGTAACTTGTTATAGGATTTTGGTTGTTAGACCACTTTCGGTGGGCTACCTCTTTCCTTTCCTCTATCATATAATACAAAATGCACAATCATGTAATCAACTCACAGTTTCCAAGAATTTTACATGTAGAAAGCTATTGTTTCAATGGATCAAAATTGGGTTTGGATTGTTAAACTAAAAGGTTATAAAATTGGAGAAGTAGAGACAGGAAAGGATGCCAAACAGGAGATCCCTGTTCCCGCAAAAGAAGAAGCAAAAATCTGTGATGGTTTGAACTTGGAAGCGGCTCGCATAATTAATTTCTGATATTATCTCATGTATGTTTATTCATCCATATCTAAACTTGATTGTATAACTTGATGGTTTCACTCACATTCCGAGACAAATGTGCTGGTCACATACATAGGAAACAGAACAAAGGACAAACAGAATCAAGATTAAAACATATTTTGGAGTAGAGAGAGGTCGGTTCTGATTCAGGAAAGCCAGGACCAGGTCAACATATGTCAATATCAAAACCATAAAACAAAAGGGTACAGAGCTGGGCTTAATTTAAAAATAAATAGAGAAAATAATAACTTATTCAAAACAAACTAGATCCTTTGTCCCGGATACAGATATATGCTTTTAAGGAACCTGGGAAAAACAAGGGTATAGCACATCTCCTTTTTCTTTTTCAAATAGACCTACAACACATTCTTATATGGTAATATTGAAGGGAAACGATTTAAATTCTATGTTATATGGTAATCTCAGTACCCAAGAGATTCAAGAACTATAAACATTAGAGAATCAAACAACTTAATGGACTAGAATAGACAATAAGGAGTTTAAGGGTCCCTTCGGCATTCAGGGTTAGCAGCTGAACATAATTGCTTACCCTGTGCTCATCTTCCATCTCAAAGGGCATCATAGTGTGAATTCTCAATTTGATTGAAGTAGCAGGAAAAAAGTCTTATTAAGTGGTTAGGAAATTGTAACCACCATCAAAAAGAAAAAGTTAGACCCAAGGCACCATTTTACCAACCCCAACGCCATAAAGAAAACTCGCAGTCCAAAAAAGAACATACAGGGTCTTCTCGATGGAATGTATATTTGAGGTATTATTTCACATTGTCTGAGTTCAAACACATGCAATTGGTTTTAGGCACAACAGTGCCCCTGAGTTCTCCGTCTTTATTCATCCAAACCATGTGCAGGTCTGACAAAATGGTCCAAATACAAACAAATGTTGAAATGATTTTGGGCACAAATATCTGAACTCACCCCCTATATTTATCCAAGTCTTGATTGAGGATACATTAGTAATCAATTTCGGACCAAGTAAACGGTTAACCAGAAAATCTCAGTTCAAATTTCAGACTTGTAAAAACTTAAATTTTTGTATCGAAAAGGCTATTCATTTTTATTTTGATAGTAATTTATTTTATCCTACTTAGATTAATTTTGTAATAAAATCAAGCCTCAAAAATCCACATTAAGATCAGAACCAGTAGTGACGCATATAGCTCCACGCTAGCTATAAGGCGGGATAGAAGAAGTATAGTTCTTTAGTGCATAAGATAAAATTTGATCCAAATTGTAGCAGTTAAGAATGAAAATCAATTAGATCAGCTATTAAAATTATGATTAAAAGGAAAACAATGGATTTTCCAACTATTCTCCAATCAGTTAATCAATCTTCAATCCAAAAGTGTAGAATATGGAAACATATCAAGAAAGAAGATTAATATAAAAATAGTAACGATAACAATTAAAATTAGTAATTTAAACAAATGTAGATCTAGAGAATCTTTAAAATGAGAAGTTAAAAAAACCATATGAAAAAGCAAACTTGGATTTAGGTTTGGGTTTTCGATCCATCTGCAAGATGTACACATACAATTCAGTCACATCATATTTGAAGCTTCAGTAATTCAGATCATCAGTATCATCATTGATAGCAAGAAGATAGGAAGAAAGTTCATAAAGTTCAAATTTTGAAGCCTTCGTTCATTTGTTCATACCTCTTAGTAGTAGTGCCAAAGCAAGAACTTCAAACAGTGACGTATAAGTCAACTAAACAAGACAAAGACCTGCATAATCACCAAGGGAATTTAATAACCTTTGTTACATAGCTAGCACTAGATAAGGATATTGAATGTTTACATTACTCAAAGAATCAAATAGTATAAACGCTGAAATATAAATGCATATAGAAGTCCATTGAGGGCATAGGCAAACAAAGAAGAGATTCTAAAGCAAACAACAGACCTCATAACTGTCATTTAAACAAGTAAGTTTTATCATAATCATCCACAACAAACTAACTAAAACAGATCCATCCTAATTCAACATTGTTTAACATCATTATCAAAAAAACTAAAAATGAAACCACTTTTGCCGAATCATCCATTTGCTCCCTGCAAAACAAACCAATAAAAATATATAATTAAATTATCTTCTTACAAATCATATAATGCAAAATCATGGTAATATTAAGTAAAGAAGAAATTTAGGAATTCTATTACACCATTTAGATACTCAGGGCTCGATCTTGACTTATGCATCCAACTTTTGTCCATCGTAATATCCGGTTCAAGCCAATTCCTACTGACCAAAAACACATGATCACACAAGGCATGTGATGTGAGTTTAGAGTAGGAATTTACAATAACACTACACGAGAACAAACCAAACAGGCTTCCAACACCCTTGTGGAGACTTTTGAGAACATATTCAGAGGACTGAAACTTTATATCAATCCAGCCCATGACAAATGTAAAGCACGTAAATTTGTAAATTTAAATCAACATAAAGAAGAATCTGTTAACAAGGAAATTTGTCCCTTGCTTGGGACATGTAAAGCACGTAAATTGAGAAGGGTTTTGCGCCCCATGTGGACCAAGAGTGGCCCAAACAGGCCAGACCCTAGAACTGTAGAGTTCTAGTTTTTGGATAATTATATCATATAATTTTAAAGGTAAGAATGCGGAGAGAGTTTGTCCAAAATCTCTTGAGATTCAATGAGTTCCAGTCAATTGAAGTCTTCAAACTCCAGGGCACCACAATTCAGCATCCCACAAAAACAGACCCAAGCACCACTCCATAGCGTCCAAAGGGAAGCTCTATAGGCACCATGAAATCTGTCATTTTATAAACCCAACATTTTCTTCTTTTGAAAACATAGACATATATAGAGGGACACATAAATATACAACATAGATGCAAGCCAAAATTAGAGGGGGAAAATAATATAACATCCCAAAATAAGTATGTATGTGATATCTCTTAAGCCCCACTAAAACCATGGAACAGTCTTGATGATTGAAGTGATGCTTCTTAAACTCCTAAATTGCATAATTCTTATAGGATTCAATAATCCATTTGAATCGAAATTTAAACCAGGACATTATCAATTGTTTCTGAACCAGAGCAAATGTCACTGATGCACCTAATACTGCATATGCGATCCACATCCCTAATCACATGAGCATAAATCCAGATGCTGACCATTCCATCAAAAGCTCCCCCAAATTGGAACACCCTAACAACCCATATCATCAGGCTCTTTTCTTCACTGGATTATCTTTCAGCACCCAGATAAAAAAGACAAACTTTAAGCTATTAATCTTTACATAAACCCCCCCACCCCCTACAAACTAAAACCCACAAATAGATAAGCAATGCTTCAATTCCCAGTCCCCATCAAAGAGGATCAGAGGTCCAACATATTCCAATCTAGGAGATTTCCCACTCAAAAGGCCTAGAAATCAAAAACCCTAACCAGCAGCAACAGCACAAAGTACCACCATAGACAAAGTCACATCACGTGTGCAACAGATGAAGAAGAGGAGAATAATAAAAAAAAATACAGAATTGCAATACGAACGAGGTCTTCGAGATTTCTCAAGCTGAAACACAGATTTCGCGAGACATGCACATAGAAACGATGAAATACGAATGAGGTCTTCGAAATGAAAAATATCAGAGACATGCAAACAGAAAAAGGAAGTAAAAAACAAGAGATGATATACGAACGAGGTCTTCGAAATTTTTTATACCTGAGATAAAAAACATGCGATGTGTCATGTATGATGATAGGGTCACTACAAAAAAAAGGACTTTTAGTCTCGCTTTTAATTTGAGCTTTTGTGTCGCTTTTACAATAAAGTGACACAGTATGGTCTGATGTGTCACTTTAGAGGAGGAGTAAACGAGGAGGTTTGTGTGTCACTTTTCTATAACGCGACACACACAAAATAAATCTATATCTCGTTTTATTCTTAAAGTGACACTAGTGGAGCAAATTTTTAAAATAATCCAAACTAAATATTGAGGATGGTTTTCCCCACTAAACAAAAGTGACACAAGAAGTTTGGTTGTTCTTTTCTTTTGGGAAATAGAAAACAAAAGCGACACATGAATTTGGGCGGGTGACTTGGAAAGTGAAAATTTTAATTCTCGCAAAAATTTGGGCGGGTGTTCCCTCCATCTTATATTCCTTTCGCGCCATATCCCATCCCTTCGTTCCCTCCATACCTCATTCCCTTGGCGCCCAAATACCCCAACGAATCCAACCGATCCCCTTGAGGAGTGTCTGAGACGATCGACAGGTGCAGGTTTCTTCTTCTCTCTACTTCTTCTTCTTTCAGCTATATATCTTTCTACTGTCTGGGTTTCAAACGATGGAGATTTTGGGTTTCTGCTGGATTGTGGGAGTGGGTTCCATGGTGCTGGGATATTTTGGGGGTGGATTGTGGGAGGGGTTCCTTGGTAGGGGGATGTAGACGATGAGGGAGATGGAGATTTTGGGTTTCTGCTGGATTGTGGGAGTTGGTTCCTGCGATGCTCCTCTTCCTCCCTCCCTCTTCCTCTCTGTTTTTCCTCTCTCGTCTGCTACTTTATGCCTTGCTTTATTTTGCTGGCAGGCTAAGTTGGTTGGCATTTTTGTAAGCCTCCCTCCCCCTTTTGGTTCTCTGTTGTGAGGGTGTGTTGCCCTCTTTCTTCTTCTTCTCAATATTCATTTACCATTAAGCAAGAAAAAAAAGTATGGGTAGTTGAAGGCTCGAAGCTTCTACTGATGATACAATGCTAATTTCTGTTTTGCATGTTTTTCTGTATTTTCTTAAAAAATCTATTGGGCACAGACAATTAGCAAATTTCTTCCCTCTATACCTCACACTCTCAATCTCTTCCCTCTATACCTCATGCTCTCAATCTCTTTCCTCCCTCACCTCTCAATCTCTTCCCTCTATCGCTCACATACTCAATTTCTTCCCTTTATCTATCTCTCACTCACCAACTACCAGCGGCAAGGTATCCATAATTTTTTTTATTTTTTTAGGCTTTAATTTGTTGAAAACAAAACTTCTTCTTTCCTCATTAATGCTTTAACCCATCGATGTTTATGCTGCAGTTTGGGGGTTTCCTGGTTCTTTCTTTTATCAACAGTATTTAACCCATCAAAAGGTAAGACTTTTATTACTTTAATTTTATTGTTCCCTTTTTTGATTACACATACTGGGCTGATTTTTTTTACTTATTTACTTTAATTCACTCTCTAGAAAGTTTGAAGCTTTATTAATCATTAATATAACATATAATCAGTTTGTGGTATAGTGAAAATTGTACGTCTGTAACTTCAGTATTGTGGTTTGATGCTTTATAACGTTAGCTGCTTAAATTTCTTATCGAATTACATACAAACTCGAAATCGTTGGACAGGACATGCCAAAAACCCAGGGTTGAATCATACTCAGCTGATCGAACTTCCATCCCCAAAATAGGCTAAATGCAAAAATGTTTAGCATAAGTATTTAAATAGTGTATGAACTGGTTCTTTCTTGGGTATGCTGGAGTTTCTGCTGGCATCTCCATATGAGGAAGTTCACATAATTTCTTAGGGAGGTGAAGTCTCAGTCGGTCATAAGTTTTCGTCTTCCACAGAGATGCTACACTTGGAAAATTTTCAACACTAAGATGTGACCCTGAATTTTTTATAAGGGGTCTATAAGATAAATAACTTAGTTTACATGACACTATGACAATGACAAGTAGGGAAAGAGAGCTGTTTTCCTTGGAAGAGATGAGTGGGTGATTAGAATCATGTGGAGTGCATTAATGGCAAAGAGTGTATAAGAACAAGACTTAGGGTTCTACAACTAAATTTCATTTTCAATCTCCCTCAAAAATTTTTCATTTTTTTTATATTGCTTAGACCTTAGTTTGATGTCGGATCTCATTAAGTGTATCTCATTAATGACTTGGTTCTTGTTGTCTTAGAGGAGTACTTTTTAAATGTGATGGGCATAGCTTGAACATTGTTTTTCTTACATTTCTTTTGTTAAGTAAGATGCTATGCTGATTTGAGATTTGTTCAGAAGATTCATTTGATCAGAAGCAACATGGTCATGGTCCAAATATTAATTATCTTTAGTTCTTTACCAGGCCATGTTAAACTGGCTAAGCTAATATGTGTACTAAATTACTAACTAATTGAAAAACAATGTATAGCCGCATAGGCCATATACCTGGTTTCATTTTAAAAGGGTTGGGATTCCATGAGTATATCTTTTGTCCCTTTTGCTGTTTTCTATTTGTCATATGTTAGATAAAGATGTTAGGTGGGTGCTTACATGTCATGGCTACGAAGAATTATATGTCTGTGATTTTCTTGAAAATTTTGGTGTTTTAGAATTTTAGGATTTTTGTTAATTTGGAATGGACAAGTCTTGGATGTCCAAGCTGAGAAATTCGAATGAATACATTGAAGGGGTTAACAATCTTCTTAGTTTTGCAAAGGATGAAGAAAGTTATATACGCTGCCCATGCAAAGACTGTGGGAATCTCCATGAGTTAACTAAGAAGGAAGTCATAAATCATCTTTTTAGACATGGTATCGACAAAACTTATGTTCTGTGGAGATATCATGGGGAAAGGCATCTTGCTTCTGATTTTTCAAGTGTTCCTACACATGAGAACACCCATCAGCCCTACAATACGGAGAGCCCCCTCGATGCTACAAACATGAAGGAATTGGCAGAGGCTGTAGATAAACAATATAAGGCTAATCCTGAAAATTTTCAAGAACTTCTTGAAGATGTTGAGACTCCTTTGTATGAAGGTTGTACAAAGATTACGAAGTTATCAGCTATTGTAACGTTGTTTAATTTGAAAGCGAAAGGTTGTTGGACTGACACAAGTTTTACGAATTTGTTGAAAGCCTTGGGAGAGATGCTTTCAGAAGGTAATTTGATGCCTTCTAGCATGCATGCAGTTAGAAAGACGTTGTCAATTTATGGGATGAAATATGAAAAAATCCATGCTTGTCCCAATGACTGTATACTTTACAGGTCCGATGAAAATAAGAATAGAACTACTTGCCCAACTTGTGGAGTATCAAGAAACAAGGAAAATAAAAATGGGACCGACCAAACTAAAGGTGTTCCGGCTAAGGTTTGTGGTACTTTCCACCTATTGCAAGATTTAAAAAGATGTTTCAGTCTGCGTAAACAGCGAAATCATTGACATGGCATGCCAATGAGCGATTGGTGGATGAAAAACTGCGTCATCCAGCAGACTCTCAAGCTTGGAAGTTGGTAGACAAGAGGTGGCCTGAGTTTGGTGCTGAATCGAGAAATCTCCGCCTTGCACTTTCAGTGGACGAAGTCAACCCATATAATAATCTTAGCAGTAAGTACAGTTTATGGCCTGTGATGTTGGTAACTTACAACCTCCCACCTTGGCTCTGCATGAAGAGAAAATTCATGATGTTGACAATGTTGATATCAGGTCCAAAACGACCTGGAAAAGACATTGACGTTTATTTAGCTCCCTTAATTGATGATTTAATTACTTTATGGAATTCAGGGGTAGAGGTTTTTGATGCCTACAAGCAAGAGTCATTTCTACTGAGAGCCGTATTGCTATGGACGATCAACGATCTTCCAGCATATGGTAATCTTTCTTGGTGTACTGTTAAAGGCTACTTTGCTTGTCCAGTTTGTGCTGAAGACACATCTTCATATAGGTTGAAACATTGTGGAAAAAATGTCTACACATCCACTAGAAGATTTCTATCTCGGCATCATCCATATCGGAAGCAACAAAAGGCCTTTAACGGTGAGAAGGAGTTGAGGGAGGCACCTAAATGATTGAATGGGCAGCAAGTACGAAGCAAAGTTGAAGGGATCAAAGTCTCGTGGGGGAAAAAGAAGTCAACACAAGAAGTCGATAAAGGAGATAATGGTGTTATGAAATGCTCGAACAAGAAATCCATCTTTTTTGATCTTCCGTATTGGGAGTACTCACCTCTCCCACATAACTTCGACGTCATGCACATCGAGAAGAATGTATGCGATAGTGTGATTGGTACTCTACTCAACATTCCAAACAAGACAAAGGACCACCTTAAGAGTCGTCTTGACCTGCAGGAGATGGGTTTAAGGATGGAGTTGGCCCCAAAGGTTGGTGAGAAGCGAACAGACTTACCCCCGGCATGTTACACATTATCTAAAGCTGAAAAAACTAGAGTACGCAAAACCTTGCACGAGTTGAAAGTCCCCGAAGGATACTCTTCAAATTTCAAGCCCCTTGTTTCAATGCAAGATCTGAAATTGCATGGGTTGAAGTCACATGACTGTTACATGTTGATGCAACAACTACTTCCTGTGGCAATACGATCTGTCTTGCCAAGTCATGTGAGAAATGGAATTATTAGGTTGTGTCGATTCTTCAAAGATCTTTGCGCGAGAGTAGTAGATGTGAAAAGACTGCCTGAAATTCAGAATGATATCATTATCATATTATGTTTGCTGGAAAAGTATTTCCCGCCATCTTTTTTCGATATCATGGTTCACTTACCAGTTCATCTTGTTAGAGAGGTTGAAGTTGGTGGTCCTGTTTTCTTCCGATGGATGTACGCATTTGAGAGGTACATTGATTCCTTATCTGGTCATTTCTATTATGAATGGAACTTACGCACAATTTATCACTTAATTCTTTAGTAACCGTTTAGGTACATGAGGGTGTTAAAGAGTTATGTCCGAAACCCAACTCGACCGGAAGCTTGTATAGCTGAAAACTATATCGCTGAAGAAGCAATTGAATTTATGAGTGAATTCTTACCGGGGTTAGCTGCAGTAGGAGTTCCTACCTCCTTGGAAATTATTACCACTGATCTAGTAGAAAATGGGAAGCATCCATCAGGTGGTGAACTCATTGCACCTGATAGCAAAGCCTTGGAGCAGGCACATCATTATGTCTTGCAAAACACAGGAGTTGTTCAGCCTTATATTGAGTAAGGATTTTTAGTTCTTTAATTAAACAAATTAAATAATAAATTGATGGGTTTTGATAGCTAACAATGTGATTTCGTATTGATATATGATAGGGAGCACATGAGCTACCTAAAGGAACACAATCCCCGCAAGGCCAGAAAACCGACATGGTTACAAGAAGAGCATAACCGTTCTTTTAATGATTGGCTCAAAAGAAGGGTATATGATTACCTGAATGTCTTTTATGTATTGTATGCCTCAAACAAATTTGACTAAGCTTCTTAAACAATATAGGTTTTACACGAGCGGGGTATGGCTAATAACAATGTGTCAGAAATTTTGAGGTGGATTTCAAAGGGACCATTGCCACGTGTTTTGAAATACTCTACGTATGTAATTAAAGGTCATCATTTTTGCACAAGAGAACGTGATGCTTCGTGAGTTAATCAAAACAGTGGAGTCAGTTTGATGGCGACAACGCCCCAAGTTTCAAGTTCAAAGGATCAAAACCCTGTATTTTCCAGCATGGGGTTTTACGGTGTAATTGATGAAATATGGCTGCTAGACTATACTAATTTCAAGGTTTCAGTGTTCAAGTGTGATTGGGTTGACAGTAAGAATGGCATCAAGACAGATGATATGGGCTTCACCTTGGTTGATCTTAATAGAGTTGGCCATAAGTCTGATTCCTTTATTTTAGCATCTCAAGCAAAGCCAGTTTTCTATGTAGCTGATCAACTAGATCCCGATTGGTCAGTTGTTGAAGGATCTCCTATAAAGATATATCATGACGACGACGACCTTATTGAGGGCAACATAGAAGAAAACACTTGTGTCGAAGAATTGCCAAATATCGAATCTTTTGATGGAACTAATGAATCTCAGTCAGCTTACATGTGAGTAGATTGTGAGGAGGGGATTTGGGTTGACAACAATAACTCTTGAGTTTCATTTTTTACTAGTACTCCATTATAACAAAAGTTATCATGACTTTTGCTTGACTAATTAATTACTTATGTTATAATTTTCATATATCTGTTGGAAATATCATTCTTTCTAACCTTATGTACTAATGTGTCTGCCTTTATAACAGTTTTCTATGGATCTACAAAGGGATATTGTAAGGTCTGTGACCTTACTAGGTCAGTGGGCCCAATGACCTGGCCCGTTGACCCGTTTAATTTATTATTATTTTATTTAATTGTATTTTAGATATTTAAGTGGGTTTAGATCATGAGCGAGTTTCTTTTAGCATTAGAATAGTATCTGTGTTGTTTCGTTTGATTCCGAGTTCGTTTGATCATAGCAGGGGGGGTAGTTTGCAATTTAGGAAAAATTGAGTATTTTTCCGAAATATTCCAAACGCCGTGATTTTGGGTTCGTTGGAAATGTCTCGTTGTTCTGATGATTTTTGTCTCTTGACTCATCGCGATCCAGCGATCAGAAACCTTTCAAGTGGTCCATTCTTTCACCGGACCCACTTAAAGGGCGATTTGGTCTTTTCCTCTCAATCGTCTTCTTAAACGATGTTGAACCCTAATTCTAGTTTTTATTCTCTGCAACGAAATAGAGAACCGCAGCCATTTCTTTCTCCCTTCCTTTCTCAAGCCAGATCTCAGCCCTAGAAGACCCCATTTGAAGATCTGATCCGCTAGAATTCATCCTCGCGGTCCCCTCTTTCTTCCGGTAACAATCTGGTAAGGTTTCCGGTAACTTCATCTTTTTCTTTTATCTTCCTTTTGGTTAGATTTCGGTTGGATCTTAATTCTTTTCCTTCCTATCTTCTTCCTGGCTTCCTAATTTGAGTTTTATTGGGTTAGATCGTGGATTTCGGACTAGAAAAGTTTCTCCTCGAATTTCACCCAATTCCAATCTTCACTTTGGTTGAGGCAAGTAGATATGCATTTCATAATATATATGTCTATATTGTTTCTTTGATTGATGATGTTTCATGTTAGAATACCTAAATTCCAAGCTTGTCATGGTTAATTGGATTACATATGCTAAATTGGATAAATGGGTTGAATGGACTTTACTTGTATATGGTTTGATGAATGGAATGGAATGTGGTTTGAGAGAGAGAGAGCATGGAGGCTCTTCTCATGCAGGTACATGCCCTGGAAAGGCTTAGGAATGAAGGGAATGGACCCTAGGTGAATGGGATTAGAAATACCTTAAAACAGGCCAAATTTGCTTCAGTCCGGGCTCAGGCAGCAAGCAGGCTCGCTCTAGCGGGCTTAACCCTCGCTATAGCGAGCTTTGCTACTGTTATGGAGCCCAGGCAGAATGCATTCTCGCTATAGCGAGACTGCATTGTGCAGACATCAACGTCCACTTCGAATGAACATAACTTTTGATCCGTTTGTCAGAATTTGGAGTTCTATATACCGTTGGAAAGCCCTTGAGACATAGAATCCAATGGTTCTAGTTTCATAATGATCGGAGCTCGGGAAATGATGTAATTACTTAAATTATTAATCCAACTTATGTTTATATTGGAAATGAGACTGGAAACCTAAGTTTGGGCCTTAGATGTTGGAAACCATGAATTTACTTCTCACTTTACCATTAATGGGATTGAAATCGAAGTACGTGGCTTAGTGTGCTTCGATGGGTTATCTAGGTATTCGTGTATTACGCGTGGTGTAACCGAATGTATATGGAGTTGGATTGAACGATGCTTAACATGATTGTACACTAAGGGATTTCCCTAGAAGCATCATTGATTCAATTTCCACATGTACTCTGATAGAACACGTCGGATACAGAGATGACACCACGTACCTAGGATTAGATAGTAATTCTTCCTTGACTTGTGACTTGTATCCGTTGTTACTATTCCTTGTACACTCTCTTGACATAAAATACTTAATTACATATGAAACATAAATTCTTATAGAATATAGAACTTGGACCTGACTTAGAGTGTACCTTAGGAAACCGTATCTTGTTTTGATGAGCATGACTGGCTAGTAATGGAAAGGGATTATCACGTGGCTTGCTTGACTTGTATTAATTTGGAGAAGATGATCCCTAGAATCTTGTCTTGTACATGAAACTAGCCAGACTTGCTTGTCTTGTTGTTCTTATGTCAGAACCACTTTGTTATTATTTGCATATCATGGCCATCTGCAGTTTGGGATTTAATGACGAACCGGTTACTCGGTTGTCGGGGTGGGCAGTCGGCGTAGGACGGCGTCCATGGCGTTAAATAGCTGGGAGCGGGCTAGGACCATGCTGCTATTCCCAGGACAGGGAGCTAGGATCCCACTGGAGCCGGACTATGGTATCATTAGTCCAAGGGGATTGTTACTGGTACCCCGGAAGGTGGCTTTGGACATCCTCGGAGTCTCCCTCTTGCTTGTTTCTTGTTTGCATTTGCATGGATAGTGGTTATTGTTAGATGGCTAGGATTCCTTTTATTGTTCATGTTGTTTATTAATCTCGCTTTATGCCTAGTCTTGCATTCTTGTATTCATATGATCTTACCTGTCATTACTCTATACTTGATGCATGTCATGATTATTATGTTTTGTATATCTATTGCTCAACATGTCGTTGACCTTGTTCCTTGGTGTGCAGACACATCAGGTGAGTACTATTATGAGGAGCAGGCAGGTGAGGAGATCTCAGAGGATCTCCAACCAGCAGAGGAGGCACGAGAGTGGCGTGCCGATGACGTAGAGTAGCGTCATCACTTCTGGCACGAGAGAGATACATTGAGTTTTTATTAGATTATTCTTTTATTCATTTATTTCTCTCGTTGAACCTTTACTTTCATTGACTTGTTCATTATTGGCCTTGTATTTTGGGATGGCCAATGTAATAAATAACTTAACTTCTAGCTTGTTTACTTTTCTTGCAAACTTTAAATTAATGAAAGATTTTAATCATTGCTTGAGATTCCATATGCCTGGAGTTGTTTGGACTCTATATTTATTGTACCACATGAGGTTCGAGGTTTGAAATATTAAATCATCACCGCGGACTACGATCCGTGGGCCCAGAGGACAAAATTTTTAATTAGTCCTAAAATTCACTCTCCGGATCCGGTTATTTCTTTAATCGGGTTCGGGGGACGTGACAGATATTCAAGCACCTAAGAAAAGAAAGAGGAGACATAAAATGAAGAAATCTGCCAATGACGTTGAGCCTAACGTTAGAGGCCAAATAGTTAAACATGATTTAAATAAGGGTTGGAATGGTGTGAAAGTTGAAGTTGGGTTAGATGAACACGGTGTGCCAATAAATAAAAAGGTGCGAAAAGACTTTGCTAGTTGGGCAGGCACTCAAGTGAAAGCTAATGTTCCGCTTGCTGAATGGCCAACTTGGCCAAAAGTGAATAAGAGAATAAAAGATGATTTATTATCTGGTAATCCTTAAACTTTCCTCTCTTTATAGTTTAAAATGCTTTGTGTTCTCTTACTTGTAAGTCAAAGTTCGACGACATTTTATTTGTAGGGAAGGTTCATTATAGATCCGAAATTTAGGAAGGCAGCTCTAAAACAATGTGGTAAAATATGGAGGAAGTTTAAGAATTATCTGACAAGGGAGTTTATTAGACCTTTCATAGATGAACCTGAAGCGCTAGTAAAAGCACCTGAAATGTATCCCGATATCAAGCAGCCAGATTGGGAAAAGTTTGTCCAGATGAGGTTATCAGCAGAATTCCAGGTATATGTGTTCTACATGCTTTCTTTTTTTTCCCAACCGGGACCGTTGGTCTTAGGATGAGAAAAGGCATCATCTGTTGTACCTGTTTTCATTAGGATTTGTTGGCCAATATAATAATATATGACTAACTAGTACTTTTTCTTATGGAACTATTAGGAATTTAATAAGGTTCAACTAGCAAGAAGGATGGTGAACGTATACAACCATCGACTAGGAAAACCAGGTTATGCTGGCCTTGAAGATAAGCTGGTAGTAAATTTTTATAAGTTTCTTATATCATTTTTATTAAAATATACGTATACATTAACTAGTTTATTATTATCTGATTATTTGGTTTTGATTGAACATAGAAAGAAGCAGGGATGCCCATTGAAGAAATTGACAGATCTCAGTTTTGGCTGTTAGTTCGACAAGATAAAAATGGAGAATATGCAAATTATTCTTTGAGGGAGATGTCTGGAAAAATAGTAAGTTTGGGTTTAACGTTTAAGTCCATAGTTCTTCATACCAGCCTATATCAAGGTTCTATTTCATTTTCTTTGCTTATATTGTAAGTAGTGATTAACATGATCGAGTAAGAATCACAAAAAATAACCACCCAACAGTAGGGGCTACCTCTCTTGGAGTAATGTTTTTTTTTTACTTTTTATTGTTCAATTGTCTCACAGGATGAGCTGAAAAAAAAGAAAGAAGAAGGAACTTTGATTACAGAAGGAAGCAATGATATACTTACAATGGCCGCGTTAGGGGGGCTAGTATGTACTACACTCCAACTGCATACTTCAATCTCCCTAGACGTGGATCAAGGAAACTTACTGAGAAGTTGGAAGCAGAGAATCAAACACTGAAAGTAGCAGTAATAGAGTTGCTTAAACAAGCAGCATCAAGTGGGTCATCACCACTGAATGAAACCATAATTGAGCTTCTTAGGCAACAAGGAATGGACACGCCACGACAATCGGAAAATGTGGCATCTAATAGTGCTAAGAGTGATAACAGAGAGCATGTAATAATGACTTCTAAATCACATAGATCATGTGGAAAACAGGTAGCAATTTTCTGTTTTGTGTTCCCAATTTTATACATTCTTTGAGAACACTCTTTTGTCATTAACTTTAAAATAGATTGTGGTATCTTCAAAGCCAAAGGCAAAGAAACGGATTGTGGCAGCTCGAAACCAAAAGGCAAAGATAGTTGATAAAGGGAAAGGCATTCTCACATCTTCAACACTTAAATCTAAAGATGGAAAGGTATATGTTTGTCAATAATCCAACTTAAGTGGTAAATAACCTATGAAACTAACAAATCCCTTATAAGCTTTCATTTTCTTGTGTGTTATAGACCCAACGTTTTAAGTTAGCGTTGCAGTCTATAGATAACATTGTTGCTGAAGGTAATCTTCGTCCGGAAAATGGGACAGAAGAATCTCTTCACAACGTGCCTTTAGGGGAGTCAAATGTGTGTGTCTCTATCAATACAGCTATATGTCATGATGCTCCTCTCCCCATTCCAAATGACAACGCTGGGCTGATTTATGTTAAAGATGCTATCAATTCATTTGTAGCTAGGCCTAACGAATTTGTTATACTCGAGGATGATGAGGTACCTTGTAGAAACATTAATAGTTTTACATTCATATAGTCTTGCAATATAATGAGCATTCTTTTACTTTATTTTATTAACTTCATCTTTATAGGAAGAGGATGATTCACTTGATTATGTCGGTAATAATAGTCAGTGTTCTAGTTTTGCTAAATCTGTGAAAAAACAGATGGGAAAGAACGATGTTATAACTGTTCCAATGATTGGAACTCTGTTTGCGGATGAGACTAATGCTATAAGAGTCTCAAGGGATGAGTTGTTAGATGTTTGTTACAGGAGAGAATTAAATGCCAGTTGCATCTTCACATACATGAGATACTTGTATACAACCGATTGCATTGGTCGAGCAAAGTACGCGTTCGGAAATCCAGCAGGTTTTAATCGTCATACAAAGAAAGATGATAAGAGTCGATACATCCAGTCCTTGGCACAGGAACATGGTGACAGAGCTCTTGTAATTCCTTACAACCCAGGGTAAGTGCTCTACATATTTATTTGTTAGACATCATTTTACTTTAGTACAATAATAAAATATATTAACGTAATTTGTTTTTTTTCACTTGATTGGCTGTAGAGGGCATTGGGTTTTGATCGTCATTGTCTTAATAGAAATGCAAGTCTATTGTTGGATTCGTTAGGAAAGCAGCCAGATCCAACTTTTAAACTTGAGTTGAACACGTAAAGTATCTCTATCTCTTATTTTTTTCCCCTTTGTGTTTATATTTTATTTTCCTTGACGATAATTTCTTGTGATTTTTAGAGCAATTCAAATATCAAACTTGTCTTCTGGAAAGCCGAGAAGGTTAAATCCGAACCCAGATTGGGAGTATGTGACGGTTAGCATGCCTATTTATGCAATGAAGATGCAAGGTTTGTTACTCTTACCATTTGTCCACAGTGCCCACAACAAGGAGACAGAATTGTATGTGGTTATTATGCGATGAGTTTTATGCGACACTTTTTTGCTGATGCCGGTCAATCGCTCAAACGCAAGGTGAGAAAAATAGTTATACACAAATAAATAAATATATTTTTTTTGCTCAATAATTAAAAGTTCTATTAAAAAGAAAGAGAAAAACAAAAGAATGGGATGGAAGTTTAATTACACTAGCTAGTTTTCTTACACAAAAGAATGAGTAAAAGTTCCTTAGCTAGTTTTCTTACACTAATGACTACACTAACTTGCTTTTCCTCGAAACAGGTTATGGAGTTGGCCAGCATAAAGACATACACCACCAAAGAAATAGATAAGATCCGACTCGAGTTTATCGACTTCATCCAAGGATTTCTTCCTTTATAAAGGTATACCTAGGAGTTCAATTTGTATAGTTGAGAAGATTTCATAGTAAGGCTTAGTGACGATACACTTAATTTAATGTGCATTTCAGTTTTTAGGCTTAGTGACTACCTGTTTCTTCATCGGACTATCATCAATGTGAATTGATTCATGCATTTTTTGTCTGCATCATGCACTTGGGTAGGTGGAGTTTTTTAGTTCATGATGCATTTCACACTTCATCACATATCATTAGGAGGGGGGGGGACTGTCTGTGATTAACTTGCATAATTTTCGGTACGTTAATGGTTATTGAGTGTTAGATGTAGATGGTGATAGGAATACTAGGTCATCATATTAGTGAATTATTGATGCTCCTAGTTCGCTTGCTACCATGATCTTATGACATGTGAACTGCTAGTGTTTCAATTGCTCTTTCTCTAGTGACAAAATGTTTAATTTCTCTTTAACATGAATCATTGATATTGTTGGTTAAACTCTCCTTCTTACTTGATTATATTATTGATACATAGTCAAATTGTTATTATTTTGCAGGTGAATGAAGAACTTAATTAAATGGAGATGGAATGCCTTTTGCTTAGTGGATCTACTGTTAAGTTAATTTTGGTTAGTTAGGGATTTCCGGAAATTGTTTACAATGTAGCTTGCCTTTTTTTGGATGCTTTTGTGAAGGTTTTGTATTATGTCGTGACGCTTTGATTATGAATTCGAAGGTTAATGTAAATAGTTTGGATTATGGATGGATTCAAATTGGCTATGTTTTGAATAGTTTGTTTGATTTAGTGCGTGGACGAGCAAGTACGTTCCTTAATGTGAATGGTGATTAATTTCCAATTAATGAAATGGTTCTTATTGAATGTTGCTATCTATATTTTTTTGCATCTTTTGTAAGGCAGGTTTAGTGATTTGAAAGTGTATCCATACTGCAGCAGGTTATTAGTAATGTATATATTGCATTTTCATTTTTACTTCTATGGAAACTGTCACAACTGATGACTACTTGTGTCACTTTTGGTACGAAAACAACATCTTGATCACTGCTTTTGAAAAGCGAGACAACAAAGTTATCTTTCTTGTGACGCTTTTAAGTTATTTCAGTGTCACTTTTGGGTTTAAAGTGACACAAGTAACCATTTTTTTGTGTCACTTTGATAACAGAAACTGATACAACAAATGTATTTCTTGAGACGCTTTTACGAACTTTTAGTGACGCCGGCAGATAAGACGCTTGCATAGTAATCAGAAAAGCAACACAAACCACTTTTTAAGACACTTTAAAAGTGACTCATTAAGATATTTTTTTTGTAGTGGGTCAGCAGATCCTTTCACCATCACTTGTTCCCTAGTGGTTGAGTTGCACAAGTGAAGATTAATTCAGACAGCAGAAAGGGGTGGATTCTTCTCTTAGATTTGTGTCTTGTTCAGATTCGCTACTTCTTCTCTCCTTTCTCATCTCTCTTTCTTCCCTCTCCTTCATATTAGAAAGAGAGAATGTAAGGGAGATGGAGAGAGAGAGAGAGAGAGGAATAGAGGGCGAGAGTAAATGGAGAAAGAGAGGGAGAAGAGATATTACCTGAACGGTTGAGGTTGAGGGAGAGAGCAAGGGGAAGAACCAATGCGGCTGAACATGTAGAGATTGAGAGTAGAGAGCGATTGGGGGAAAACAATAAAACCTTCTTACATGTGCACCTTCTGGCGCTGTTAACCATCCATCAAGTGGCCCACCCCTCAAATGTAAGATAGAGATTCAGTTCAGATGTGAGTATTGCTTGGGTGGTTATGAGGATTAATTGAACCCATCCAATCCACCTCCATCTTCAAACACAAACAGTAGCACTTGAATTAAAACATAAATTATCAGAGGGCATATGATTCCTCCTCACTGTCTCTTTGTCTCTTCTTTCCCCTTTACTTTACCATTCTGAGCAGACGCCTCCACTCTATAAAACAAGAGCGCTCTCTCTCTCTCTAAAAAGCCAATAACTGAAATGGGTTTACCTCATGAGAACATCAGATGAGAATGTGGACTTTGGTTGGTTCACAGAGGGTTTGAGATTTATTCTGCTGAAATGGGGAACAGAGTTTGTTACGCTTTTCATCTTCTTGCTTTTGTTTGGAGGCTTCTCAACAGCTTCAGCTACTACTTCTCCTGCAAGTGAGTATGAAAAAAAGGCCCCATTTGCTTCTTTATCGTTTATGGGTTCTTTTGTCGTGAGAACGAAAGAGGGAACAAATAGGGCTGGGAAAAACGGTGACAGAGTGAGAGAGTGAGAGAGATGGAGGGGTGCGCAGGGGAGCGACGGTAAGAGAGTGAGAGAGATGGAGGGCTGCGCAGGGGAGAGATGAGCGAGAGACTGAGAGGGCGAGAGAGGGTTCCAATGTTAGAGTGAGGGAGCGTGAGGGAGATGAACGAGAGGGAAAAATTAGGGTGGGGATAAATCCTAGGGCGGGAGGGAAAAAGAGAGCAGAGGGCGGGAGCAGAGACATTCGGGAATGTTAATAATTTGAACAATCCCGGCGCATACGGCAAAAATAATTTTGAAATTAAATTAGAAAAAAAAATTATCTAATCTTTGCCGGCGAAACTAAAAAGATGCCGGGAAAAATGAGATCGTTGCCGGCGAAAACAAAAAAACGCCGGGAAAAATGGGTCCTTTGCTGGCGAAAATAAAAACACGCCGGGAAAAATGGAACATTTGCCGGCGAATAAATATCGCCGGGAAAACTATACTTTTCCCGGCATTTTTTTATTGCGCCGGCAAAAAACGCTGGGAAAAGTACAAATTCTTGTAGTGTCTATTTATGTTGTATCTATCAGCTCAATCCATATACATTGATTAGAAAAGATAAGGCCGAATCTTGAACGGCTAGACCTTATTTGTAGGAAACTATTTTTTAATGTGCATTAATCATCTATTATTGTTGTCTATTTAATTTGGCCCAAGCCAAATCTTGAATGCCTAGACCCACAAGATCTTACACTAACATGTCCACATTCATTTGTAAAGATAAGGCAAAATTCTAAATGGTTGAACCTTCTCATGCATGTTATATTTTGGAGACTTTTGTTTCGAGGTTCATTCATGGGTCAGTGTTTTCTATTTATATATGTTGGATCTATCAGCTCAATCCAATATTATACACTCATCAGAAAAGATTAGGATGAATCTTGAACGGCCAGACCTTAATTGTAGGAAACCAATTTTCAATGTGCATAATCATCTATTACCGTAGTCTATTTAATTTGGCCCAAGCCAAATCTTAAATGCCTAGACCAACAACATATTAACAGCTTGTCCACATTCATTTGTAAAGATAGGCCAAATCTTGAATGGTTGGACCTTCTCACGTATGCTAATGTTGGAGACTATTGTTTCGAGGTTCATTCATGGGTCAATAGTTTCTATTTAGGCTGGATCTATCAGCTCAATCCAATATACATTCATTAAAAAAGATGAGGCCGAATCTTAGAACGGCTGGACCTTCTTATTTGTAAGAAACTATTTTCCAATATGCATTAATCATCTATTACTGTTTTCTATTTAATTTGGCCCAAGCCAAATCTTGAATGCCTAGACCAACAAGATCTTACAATATTATCAGCTTGTCCACATTCAATTGTAAAGATAAGGCCAAATCTTGAATGGTTGGACCTTCTCATGTATGCTATATTCTGGAGACTGTTGTTTTAAGGTACAGTCATGGGTCATGTTTTATATTTATATATGTTGGATCTACCAGCTCAATCCAATATACATTCAGTGGAAAAGATAAGGCTGAATCTTGAACATCTAGACCTTCTTATTTGTAGGAATCTATTTTTCAATGTGCATTAATCATCTATTATTGTTGTCTATTTAATTTGTCCCTATCACTCTATAGAAAATGGCTGGATTTGTCTCATTTTCTGGCCCAGTACAAGTAAAATGATTTTGGATTGGTAAATTATATTATTAAAGGCTCAGCTTGCCCTGACATATTTAGCTCAAATGTGCCAATATACCTTGTTGGCCCTGGCTTAAACTTCATGTCAATGGAATGGAACTTGGTCTAAATATTATGTCTGCTTACTAAATAGGATGAGATTGAACATATGGAAATTGAAAACTGACCCAGCTGAACGTTGTAGTACATTAAACATCTATGTCACCAGGGAGAATCAAGTTTTTGGGAACTCGTGTGAATAATATAAATCCTCTCGAGATTTTATATCCAAAATTGATATTATAAATGTAGGTGCAGAAAATTATGACCCACAATAAGAGGGTGCCTTACAGGACTTATCCGAGAAGATGATGGTGTCTGGGATGTCTGGATGTCGTGTCTGTCCCACTAGCTCATGACCCTATCCCTCCACGTGCCTGATGACGTGGGGGATGAGGGGCCCAAGCGGAGGTTCTTTCTTGCTTCGGTTACTGTCCTGGCTTCTTCAGCCGAGGTGGCTTCAGCCGAGGTAGGGCTCTCTGCGGAGATGGCATCCGGGGTGGCCCTGCCGGGGTGGACTCTTTGGCGAGATGATGCCCGAGGTGGTCCAGTTCGGCGCTTGTGGCCTGGAGATGCTTGATGTCGGCCAAGGCCTATGTCCTGGTAGCCGGGATGAGATCGGTGCCACGTAGACGGCACGCGGATGGCACGTGAGAATGCTTAGCCCCATCTGATGGCTGTGATTAGCTTAATCCTGTAGCTCTGGAAATTTCCCCACACAATTGCCCCCTAGCTTCTGAGCTCGCGTAGAACGTCAGTGCCGTGAGGTCGGGAGCTATGTGCCGGGTCTATCTGGAGAAGGCCTCTTTCGGCCCTGACTCGCTGTCGCTTTGGATGTTCGAGGTAATAAATGGCGTCCCCTATTCAATGCTGAAGACAGGTCGACGGCTCCACGCGTCATCTCTTGGCTAGTTGTCTGTCTCTTCGAGGTCGTACGCGCCGTCTCGTCAGGGGCGCAATCAATTTTTGAAATGATTTGCGCGCCGTTTCGTCAGGGGCGTGATTAATTTTTGAAATGATTCGCGCGAAATCCCAGGGGGCGCCCAATTAGGGCTTCTGGAAAGGGGGCCTCTCTGCTATATAGGGCAGTCGAGGTCCGCTTTACCCTTCGTTTGCGATTCTGAATCAGAGGCGAGCGTCAGAGGTGGGCAAGCTACTGTGAGGGAGCTTCATCTGAGGAGTGGTGCGCTGCTGAAGTTGAGTCTCTTTGCTGCCCAGCATCTTCGTTCTGCTTCCGTAAGTTCCTTCTGCCCTGCCTCTTCTTCTGCGGGTTTCTCTGCTTTTAGACTGGGATAGGAATGGGGATTTATAGCCACTGGTTACAGGGCGAGGCAGCGATCGAGGGTTTCAGGTCCACCTTTAGGATCCCTGCTGATGTCCAAGTCAGGGGTGCTGAACCCCTTGGCTACAATCCTCGCGACTTTTTGGGAGGCTGGATGCCTTTTCCGCTGGTGGCTGTGGTAGAAGGCGGGGTCCGATTTCCTCTTCACCCACTTCTCAGGAGGTGCCTTAGTCAGTGGCGTCTCTGTCCCTGCCAACTGTTGCCGAATGCCTTCAAGATCGTGATGGGCACGGTCAAGCTGAATGAGGTCCTGGGCACCGACTTCGGCGTCTTCGACCTTGAGGATGTCTACGACATATGCAAGTCCGGGGATTCTTATTATCTCCGGGCTAAGCCAGGCCGGGACGGCTTCGTCCGATACTTGGAGGATTCAAGCAAGTATGCCGGAGACGATCTTCTGTACGTAGCGGGGAACTAGGAGTTTGGGGAGGCGGACACCGATAGAGGCTACCAGGTCCCTCGCCACTTCGGTACCATCCCAAGTAAACACCCTTCGTTTCTTTTCTTTTTTCATAAGTTTCTTTTTGTTCTGCCGCGCTAATGATTCTGATTGTTGCAGCTTTGAAGGAGAGGAAGCGGGCTGCCAGATACATCTGGAAGAGGAACGAGGCCTGGCTCCGCCTGGTGAAGCGATATAGCGGTCATGACGGCAGGGCGGCTTGGTCGCTGCTAGGGTATCAGCCGAAGTACCGCGGGTATCTGAGGGGCACCGTAGAGCCGATCCAGAGTGAAGGCGCCGGATCTGAGGTCGGTCAGGAGCAGGCCGTTCCGGAGGTCGCAGAGCCCTCGCGGGCGTCGTCTGACGTTAGGGCAACGTCTGGAACCCTAGCTTCCACATCGGGATCGAGACTTCCCCAGGTCTCAGGAAGGGAATCGAGTCACACCGCCCGATCTCCCTCGCCAGGCCCTGAGATGAAGCACAACAGGCGTTTGTCCTTCGAGGACCTCGAGGCTTTGGCGCTTGGAGTGGAGGACGCCCGAGCCCCCCAGGAGCCGGTAAATTCTTCGAGGCATCCGTCTCCGAGGGCTCGGGTGGTTTCTCCTGCAGAGGTGGTGGAGGCTCCTGCGCCCCCTAGCCCTGTTGATCCAGGGGTACGCCTGCCCCCGGCTGAGGTTGAGCAGGAGGAAACTCGGCCGCTGAAGATGCCGAGGACCGACGCGGGCCCTAGCTCGGCTGCTGCCTCGTTGCCGCAGGGGCCGCCGTTATGGGAGCCGAGCTTCATGCTTGGGCCGGGGAGGCCGATGACGGCGGAGGATTGCATTCTTCACAAGATCGGTCTCCCGGTCCTCGAGGCCCTAGGGCGAGCCTGCGCCCTTCCCCGGGACATGGAGCGGCTGGATAAGTACAGCGATCAGAAGCTGATCCTGTCGATGTTGCAGTCCAACTTCGTGGTAAATCTTCATTTCCCTTCGTCAAACCAGCGATTTAGCGTCTGACGCTCTTTGGATCTAACACGTACATCTCGTTTCTGACAGGCGGCAGAGAAGTCCATGGCCGTCGCTGACAGGATCCGCAGGTACAGCGCGGACGTTGCCGAGCTGTCCGTGGAGAAGAACGGCCTGCAGGAATCCCTGGACGCCGTTAGCCAGAAGTTAGCCAGGGTGGAAGAGGAGTACGCGGCGAAGCTCGAGCAGGTGAGGGAAGAAGCCGAGGCGGAAAGGACTAGAGTGGCCGAGCTCGAGGTCTCCATCTCGAAGATGGGAGACGATTACGCGGCCCTGCTTCAAGCCGAGTCCAAGAGGGCGGACGAGGCCGAGGCGAAGCTTGAATCCGAGTCCAAGAGGGCGGATGAAGCTGAGGCGAAGCTCGAGTCCGAGTGCGATGCTGCGTTCGACGACGCCAAAGTGCAGGTCACCGCCCACTACAAGGAAAGGGTTCTTGTTGTGAGGGGTAAGGCCTGGGCGAAAGGGTGGCTTGCTGGCCTGAAGGAGGTCGGGGTCTCGGAGGGCCACCCCTCCTTTCGGGGGCCTCCTCCGTACACGCTTCCGGTGCCGACCTCTGCCCGTCCATCCGGCGAAGCTTCTGACGCTGCAACCCGTGCGACTGACCGGTCTTGACTTCGGGATCTCGGGATATCTTGCTTTCTTGCTTTATGCTTTGTAATCTTCTTCAATTTGTATTTGCTGAACACTGTAATGAGTGAGACTTTTAATACAATTGAAGGTTTCTTCGAGTACTCACGCTTCTGTCTCTTTTAAGCCTGGTACTTTGATGCTTGAGTTCGGCAGAGTGCTCCTTGTGACAGAATGTTAGAACTGAGTGTCGAGTAGTCTTCTTGGGTGCTATCGTCGATACTCCGTACCTTAGGTGATTTTCTTTGGTATTCGCGCTGATCCTCCGTATTTTAGGTGATCTTCATTGGTATTTGCGCTGATCTTCCGTATCTTGGGCGATCTTAAATAGCGATAGATGTGATGGCGCGGCTGACGAGGGAATCGGACGGATGTCTCCACGTGGCGCCATAGGGATCGCTGGTTGACTGTCGCACGTCCCCAGTAACGTGTGGGAGACTTCGCCCCCATAACTCCTTTTGGAGACTGAGCCTTCTCCTTCCTATAAATAGGGGTGGCAAGCTTGCCATGGGAGAAGGAGAGAACATAGCAGCAGGAATCATGTCCGTGAGGTGTCTGAAATTGCTTGATCCGGGGGGAAACTTGCGCCGTTGGACGGCTATCCCCGAGGGGGGAAGGCTGTCGTGGTCTGCGCGCTCTCTGAAGGAACTCCCCGTGGACTACGCGCTCTCTGAACGCGGGTTCATGGCCATCCGCCCTTTGCCAGACAGAGTGAGGACGCACTGCAGGGGGGCGGTGGCGCATTCTCGTCCGACGCGGCCCTGTGCGCCCGTCGTACGGCAGGCGGGATGAGGCCCTGCTGGTCCGGGAGGATTCTTCAAGCTTGGCTGGTCTCATTGGCCGCCGAGGGTGTTGCAGAGCCCAGCGAGGTCCAGGGTCGCTCAGAACCTCCAGGCGGCGATCCGGCGTCCTCGAGCCTTCTGCCTGAAGAGTTGGTGAAGATCAGAGTTTCCTAGCCTTTATCCATTTTCTGTTTTTAGAGGACTGTGATCCTCCTTTCTGTATTTTGCTTTCTGTTCTGTATTTCTTGCAATGAAGCAGTTTTCAATGGATAAGAAGGAATTCTGTGAGTACCCAAACTGTGTACAGTGCTTTTGAGTTCTGTTTCTCTTTCTTTGCACTGTTCTGGAATGCTTGGGTTTTTGTTTGAATGCTGGCACTGACCTCGGCCGAAAGGGCTGGCTTTGACCGAGACGAGCTGCATTGTGCCGAAGTGGACACATTCCGTTGGTCTCAGCTCGGCGACCGTGAGTTCGGTAATGGCCTTCTGAGGGGTGTATGAACCCGGACTTTAGGAAACGGCTGAGTATATGAACTCTAGACCATTCCCAAGGCGTAGAGCCTCGAGTGTGTCCAAGACACGGGGCTTTAGGAAAGGCTGAGTGTAGGAACTCTTCCATGCCGTTTCCAGGGCGTAGAGCCGGGGCTTTAGGAAAGGCTGAGTGTAGGAACTCTTCCATGCCGTTTCCAAGGCGTAGAGCCTGTGTGTCCAAGACACGGGATTTTAGGAAAGGCTGAGTGTAGGAACTCTTCCATGCCGTTTCCAAGGCGTAGAGCCTGTGTGTCCAAGACACGGGATTTTAGGAAAGGCTGAGTGTAGGAACTCTTCCATGCCGTTTCCAAGGCGTAGAGCCTGTGTGTCCAAGACACGGGATTTTAGGAAAGGCTGAGTGTAGGAACTCTTCCATGCCGTTTCCAAGGCGTAGAGCCTGTGTGTCCAAGACACGGGATTTTAGGAAAGGCTGAGTGTAGGAACTCGAAGCCATTTCCAAGGCGTAGAGCCTGTGTGTCCAAGACACGGGATTTTAGGAAATGCTGAGTGTAGGAACTCTTCCATGCCGTTTCCAAGGCGTTGAGCCTGTGTGTCCAAGACACGGGATTTTAGGAAAGGCTGAGTGTAGGAGCTCGAAGCCATTTCCAAGGCGTAGAGCCTGTGTTGCCGGAGTCGACCAGGGAGACAGATTGATGACAAGGCAAAAGCTGCTTTTATTGATTCTGAAGTTCATTACATCTTTAGAAATAAAATTTCTTCAGGTGGGATGCATTCCACGGTCTCGGTAGCGGCTTGCCATCCAAGCCTTCGAGCTTGTATGCTGACTTTCCTGCCAGTGAGACCACTCTGAACGGGCCATGCCAGTTCGGGGCAAGCTTCCCCTCATTTGGTTCCTTGTCAGCTGGCAGGGTCTTCTTTAAAACGAGCTCTCCCGCAGTGAACCTTCTCTCCTTGACATTCTGATTGTACGCCCTGGCTAACCGCTGCTGATAGTCGGTCAGTCTCAGGGCTGCCGCTTCTCGTCGCTCGTCCGCCAGCTCCAGCTCCATCGCCAGGTTCGTCTCGTTTCGGCCTTGGTCGACCAGCTCTGTCCTCAGGGTAGGAAGGCCGATTTCCAAGGGAATGACCGCCTCCATCCCGTAGGCCAGAGAGAAAGGTGTTGCCGAGGTGGACCTCCTTGGAGTTGTTCTGTATGCCCACAGCACGCTCGGAAGCTCTTCTGTCCATTTGCCCTTTGCCCTTTGCCTTGTCCAGTCGCTTCTTCAGGCCGTCCAGGATCACTTTGTTGGAGATTTCTGCCTGGCCATTACTCTGTGGATATGCCGGGGTGGAGTAATGGTTTCTGATGCCGTGCTCTTGGCAGAAGTCTCTGAAGGATTTGGAGTCGAACTGAGTCCCGTTATCCGAGATCAGGGTCCGGGGGATGCCGAACCTCGTAAGGATGTTTTTCCAAACGAAGTTCCTGGAGTCCCGGTCCGTGATGGAGGACAACGGCTCAGCCTCTATCCACTTGGTGAAGTAGTCCGTCGCCACTATCAGCCATCTCTTGTTCCCTGGAGCTCGGTGAAGAGGCCCCACAATGTCCAGGCCCCATTGAGCGAAGGGCCATGGGCTAGAGAGGGGACTCAGATCCTGTGCTGGCTGATGGAGTGAGTGGGAGAACTTCTGGCATTTCTCGCATTTCCTGCCGTAGACCTGGGCGTCCTTCTGCATGTAGGGCCACCAGTAACCTTGGCTGATTGCTCTGTAGGCCAATGACCGACCTCCAATATGGCTGCCGCAGATTCCTTCATGGATCTCGTACAGGAAGTCGTCCACCTTGGACGGGTGGACGCATTGGAGGTACGGACCCGTGAAGGACTTCCTGTAGAGTTTGCCTTCTGGAGAGAGCCAAAACCGAGCTGCTTTGAGCCTGATCTTGTGGGCTTCTGTCTTGTCCTCGGGGAGCTGGTCATCCTTCAAGTAGGCGACGATTGGATCCATCCAGCTGGGGCCGAGGTCAGCACAGAGGACAAGTCGAGATGAATGGAGTTCTAGACTTGACCTTGATACTGACCCGACCTCGATGGTCCTCTTCTTTCCTGCTTCGACAGCGGAGGCCAGGTTTGCAAGCGCATCTGCATGCGTGTTGGTGTCTCTGGATATTTGTCTGACCTCGGCTTTCTGGAATTGGGAGAGTAGTTTTTTCGCAAGGGCCAAGTAGGCCGCCATCCTGTCGTCCCGAGCCTGGTAGTCCCCAGCGAGCTGGCTAGTTACCAGTTGAGAGTCGCTGAAGATCTCCAGATGCTGGGCTCCGAGGATTCGGGCGCTGTTCAACCCTGCAATCATTGCTTCGTACTCTGCCTCGTTGTTCGTCGCTTTGAAGTCCAAGGTGAAGGCTTGCTCTATGACCAGTCCCTCTGGCGATTGGAGAACTATGCCGAGGCCTGCTCTCTTGGAGGTGGACGACCCGTCGACAAAGATCCTCCATGCCGAGGTGGGAGACTGCTGGACTTCTGTTTCTACTGGCTCTTGCCCTGTGCCCCCCAGTGCCGTGCCGAGCTGGGTCGGAGCCGGGCCGGGGGAGGCGAATTCGACAATGAAGTCTGCCAGGATCTGGGCTTTGATTGCAGTTCGGGGACGGTACTGAATGTCATACTGCCCCAGTTCAACTGCCCACTTTGATATGCGCCCTGAAAAATCAGCTTTCTTGAACAATGACCGGAGTGGATGCTCCGTGATCACCACAATAGTGTGGGATTGAAAATAATGGGAGAGCTTGCGGGAGGCGGTAATGAGAGCCAACGCAAGCTTCTCCAACAGGAGGTACCTAGTCTCGGCATCAAGCAGTGTCTTGCTCGTGTAATAGATCGGCTTTTGAACTCCCTCGTCCTCCCTGATGAGGACGGAGCTCACTGCGTGATCCGAGACCGCAAGGTACAAATACAGAATCTCCCCCCGAGTTGGGGTAGAGAGTAATGGTGGTGACATCAAATAAGTTTTGAGTGCGGCCAATGCCTGGTCGCACTCAGGGGTCCATTGGAACTGCAGATTTTTTCTAAGAAGCTGGAAGAAAGGCTTGCACTTATCTGATGATCGGCTGATGAAGCGATTAAGTGCGGCGGCCATTCCTGTGAGCCTCTGAACTTCTTTCGTGGTGGAGGGACTCTGGATGCCCTGGATGGCAGTGATCTGGTCCGGATTGGCCTCTATTCCCCTTCGCGTCACCAAGCTGCCGAGGAACTTGCCAGAGGCTACGCCGAAGGCGCACTTGGAAGCGTTTAGCTTGAGCTTGTAGGCGCGAAGGATGCCGAAGACTTCGCCGAGATCCGTCAGATGGTCGCTGGAGCGCACAGATTTGACGACCATGTCGTCGATGTACACCTCTACCGATCGGCCGAGCTGGGCCTGGAACATCTTCGTGACGAGGCGCTGATAGGTCGCCCCCGCGTTCTTCAGCCCGAAGGGCATCACCTTATAGCAGTAAGTGCCGCGGGGGTGATGAACGATGTTTTTTCCTCGTCGGGCTCGTAGAGCGGGATCTGATGATAGCCTCGGTAGGCGTCAAGGAAGCTCATTCGGTCGTGACCGGCGGTGGCGTCAATCAGTTGGTCAATCTTCGGGAGGGGGAAACTGTCCTTAGGGCAAGCCCTGTTCAGGTCGGTGAAGTCCACGCACACCCTCCACTTCCCAGTTTTCTTCTTGACGACCACCGTGTTGGCCAGCCATACCGGGTACTGTACTTCCCGGATGGCCCCTGCTTTTAGCAGGTTGTCGACCTCTTCGACGACCACATCTGTCTGCTGTAGCCCGGTCCTGCGGGCCCTCTGCACTACCGGCTTGTGGTCGGGGTCGACGTTGAGCTTGTGGCACATGAACTCAGGGTCGACCCCGGGCATTTCACTTGGGTTCCAAGCGAAGACGTCCACATTCTGCATCAAGAACCGGGAGAGTTCGGCCCTCTCTTCGTCCGACAGCTGGGTGCCGATCAGGAAAAAACGGTCTGGGTCTGCCGGATCTAGCCTGACCTCGGCCAGGTCCTCGATGCTCTTCTTCTCAGGGTCCCGGCCGATCTCATCGAGGCCCTTCTCGAACTCGGCCAGGTTGACGCGCTCTGGCTCCTTCACGGCCGGGACTGCGGCCAGCACGCACTGCCTGGCCTGCTGCTGGTCTCCCTTCACTGTGACTACTTCCATCTTGCCTTCCTCGTTCTCATGGACGAACTTCAGCTTTTGGTGGAAGGAAGATGGAACTGCCTCTAGCTTGTGGAGCCACGTTCTACCCAGAATGACATTGTAGGGAGAAGGGGCGTCCACAACCAGAAAGTCGGCTGACACGGAGGCTCCGCCAACTTGGGTTTCCAAGGTGATTCTACCCTTGGGGTAGACTGGTGTGGCGGACAACCCTAGCAGAGGAGCACGGACCTCCGTGAGGTCTGCTTCGGAGAGCTTCATCCTCTTGAAGCAGTCGTAGTAGAGGACCTCAGAGGAGCTGCCGGAGTCGACGAGGATCCTCTTTACGGTGAAGTCTCTCAGCTTCATGGTGAGGAGCAGGGGGTCGTTGTGAGGGACCTGGACTCCCTCTAGATCTCGATCCGAGAACGAGATGGCTGGTCTGTCGCGGCGGGCTTTCTTGGATGCCAGAGCGAGGTCGGCTTTCATTACTTCTTTCTCGTGCGAAGCCCGCCTGGCTTCGGCACGGGTTTGAGAGCTTCCCCGGGACGAGGAAGCGGGAGCCGAGGACGCCAGATGGATCACGTTGATGATCTTCTCTGAGTCCTCGCTGTCTGGAGCCTGGGCTGCGCTCTGGTGGATCCGGCCCTCGCTGCCGCAGGCATCACCTTCCTTGATGAACTCTGGGATGTGGCCCTCTTTGGCCAGCTTCTCCAGATACCACTGCAAAGTCCTGCATTCTTCGGTCCTGTGCCCGTTGCCCTTATGGAAGGAGCAGTAGTGCTTGCTCCGGGCGCCTTCGGTGGGTTCACTCTTCAGGGGCGGAGGATACTTGAAGAATGGCTTGGATTTGATTTTGGCCAGGATGCGGTAGATCGGCTCCTTGAAGACGACGTTGACGCTCTGACTGGCGCTGGAGGGAGGTCTGGGCTTCCAATTGCCCCTAGACCTGGACGACGAAGGCTTCGTCGAACTGGAGGCCCAGTCCCGCTTGGGCTCCTGCTTCTGGGAGGGCCTCCCGCCTCTTTGCCGAGGCTGGCTATTCTTCTGTTCGGGCTCCGGATGCCCGTCCCGATCCTTAGCTCGGATCTCGTCTTCCTCCCGGGCGATGAAGCGCTTCACCCGGGACATCAACTCTGACATGGACTCTGGGGTGTCCCCGGCCAAGTCCTTCCGCAAGTTGATGCCGAGGATCAGGGCATGCTGGAAGGCGTAGATGGCTATCGCCTCCCTTGCGCCCTCGATCTGGCTGTAGATCGCCCAGAATCGGTGGGTGAACTTGGCGAGAGTTTCGTCCTGCTTCATTCTCAGGGCGATGAGGTCCCCTTCCAACTGGAAACCGACTGCTCCGGGAGGGAGCAGAACCACTTCAGGGGGAGGTCACCCAAACTGGAGGAGAAGATCTTGCAGTTTAGGTGACCCTCGTTTCCCCAGATGGACATCTTCTGGGAGAAGTGTCGGAGGTGTGCAGATGGATCGGACAGTCCGTCGTAGGGGACGAACCGCGGGACGGAGAACTTCTTGGGCAAGGGGGTGTGCTCGATCTCTTTTGTGAAGGGAGAGCCCCCGAGATCAGTGTGACCACATAGCTGCTTCTGGTCCCGCATGTCCAAGTTGTGCTGGAGAGCCAATCTGACGCGCTTGTCAAATCGCTCTTGCTCGTCGTCCTTCTCTGGAGTCTGAGCTCGGGTCTTCCGCTTGGGATGGCTCGGGCTACGACGGCTATGGGTTCGGCCGCCGCGGCTGTGGTGACTTCGGCTGTTGCTCGAGCCTTCGTCACGGATCTGGCTCCGTTTCTGGTTCAGATGATGTCTGAGTTCCTCGCGGGGAGGCTGGGCTGCCTCGCGGGGAGGCTGGGCTGCCTTGCTGGGAGCGTCCTTCTTTTTCCCTTGAGGCTCAGAGACCTCCCTCAAGGAGGCAGTTTGCACTGCCTTCAGCTGCTGCTGGAGCTCGCGAATCATCCGTTCTTGCTTCTGGAGTTGCTTCTGGAGGAGGGCAGCTTCAGGAACCTCTCCAGGGGGTTGAACGCGGCGCGTTTTCTCCTACGGCCACGGCTTTGTCCTTCCGGGGACGCT
This sequence comes from Litsea cubeba, assembly GCA_012931725.1. Lineage (NCBI taxonomy): Eukaryota > Viridiplantae > Streptophyta > Magnoliopsida > Laurales > Lauraceae > Litsea > Litsea cubeba. The sequence goes on from WHSA01001364.1 coordinate 49,746, forward strand.
TATGCTGACGCTCACTGCGTCCGGGTGGCGCGACTTCTTCTGATGAGATCGAGGCCTCGAGTCCCTCTTGGAGTGGGAACTCGATAAAGAGCTGGGAGCCTAAGCGGCCCTCGCCTGCAGTCGTGCCATGCACCGTGTGGGAGCGTCCTCGAGGAGGGACGTCCGCTGGCGGTGGTGGCAGCTCGAGCGCTGCTCTTGAGGATTCTACGCCCTTCTTAGCTTTCGGAGGCATGGCTTCTGAGAAGATGAGGTTAAGAAGGTTGGGAAGGTTTTGAGGGGTTGGGATATTACCTTCCCACAGACGGCGCCAATTGTAGGTGCAGAAAATTATGACCCACAATAAGAGGGTGCCTTACAGGACTTATCCGAGAAGATGATGGTGTCTGGGATGTCTGGATGTCGTGTCTGTCCCACTAGCTCGTGACCCTATCTCTCCACGTGCCTGATGACGTGGGGAATGAGGGGCCCAAGCGAAGGTTCTTTCTTGCTCCGGCTACTGTCCTGGCTTCTTCAGCCGAGGTGGCTTCAGCCGAGGTAGGGCTCTCTGCGGAGATGGCATCCGGGGTGGCCCTGCCGGGGTGGACTCTTTGGCGAGATGATGCCCGAGGTGGTCCAGTTCGGCGCTTGTGGCCTGGAGATGCTTGATGTCGGCCAAGGCCTCTGTCCTGGTAGCCGGGATGAGATCGGTGCCACGTAGACGGCACGCGGATGGCACGTGAGAATGCTTAGCCCCATCTGATGGCTGTGATTAGCTTAATCCTGTAGCTCTGGAAATTTCCCCACACAATAAATATATATAAATATTACATGAGGCCTCTAAAATTGCAATGTGTGAATGATGTTTGCCAAAAATATGCTTAGCTATATTTTTTTTGGATTTTATTTGCAATGTTTTCTACGTTTTAGAACTCGTGATATAAATAGGAAAGTAGGTCTGCCATAAAAACTGTCTTGTACACCTTGTCATAAACTTGGATCGACTGAAAAAAAAAAAATCATTTGGACATGGCCCAATCCTTGTGAGACGAAGCTTTATTCAATATCAAAAGCTGGAATGAACACCATGACTTTGTATCCTAGTTCTACAATAAACCGAACAACATTGGAAAAAGAAATGACTTGCTCCAAATTTCATTTTTCTAATAAAATTATTAATAAGAATAAAGTGATGCGGTCTGCTACTCCTTCCCAGTCCTCAATGCTTTTGGATGGGCTGTCTTGTGCGTGGAGGTTTTTTTTTTTTTTTTTTTTTTCTGAGGTTTCAAAGGCGATACATTGTTAGCGTACTCGGAGAATCGCGAATGCTAAAAGCATTGCTCAACTTGCAATGTGAATATAATGTAAGGTTTTGAGTGTTGGCATAATTCATGGGATTGGACAAAACTTGGATTTGATTTATGTGTTTTTCATTTTTCTAGAATGGACTGCAAAATCCCATGGGAATACAGCTTTCAAACCAAAGACCAGAGCTCCAGAGTTAGAATTTTCAGAAGCATAAACTTAGAACGTTCGAACAGAGTTCGAACGTTGCTGTCAAGAGCCTTTCAAGCCAAGTTTCCCGAGAGCCCAAGAGTTCGAACGTTCAGTACCAGAGTTCGAACGTTGTTATCCAGAGTTCGAACGTTCAGCACAAGTGTTCGAACGTTGCCTGCCAGAAGCTCCCAGGCCAAAGACCAGAGAAGAGCAAAGTTCGAACGTTCAGCACAAGTGTTCGAACGTTGTCTGCCAGAAGCTCTCGTGCCATTTTTCAGAAAGCACAAGTGTTCGAACGTTCCACTTAAGTGTTCGAACGTTCGTTACAGAATTCTATTTTGGGCAAACCCTAGTGGTTCTTCTATATAAGGGTTGTTATATTTTACCCTAAATAGCTCTGTTACCTCTCTTAGACATTCAAGGACGGCTGCTAACATTGAGAGAGGGCTTTTTATTCTCTAGAGAGATTCATCCATTCAAGGAGGGGTTGTAAGTTCTCTTTAAATCTTCGAATTATTAGTGTTTGATTTCTTTCCTGGACCGAGTTCCAGGGCCCGTGGTTTTTTCCCTTGTTTGAAAGGGTTTTTTCACGTATATCGTTGTCTCTCTCGTGGTGATTGATTTTTAATTTTGTGATTATTGTTTGTGTTGTTTGAATTGCATCTTTTAGATCTGATTGAGGACCTTAACCCTTAGGATTTGGGGGTTTAAAACCTTTATATAAATAACAAGAAGAAGAAAAAAACCTTATCTCCAAGAACAACCATGAATGGTACTGTTCCACTTAGTATAAATCTTGGGCAAAAATGTTTATCAACTAAAAACGTTAAATGCATGTGATTTGTTATAAATACCCCATATAGGGCTTGCTCCCTGTATAGGAACACACAAGATTTACAAGAGTTCCATGGAATGAGAGAGCTAGGGTCCTTCTTGAATAATTATCCTTCTCCCTTGCAGAAAGAGTAAGTCTAATGTGCGCTCTGGCATGAATCTTTTTTTCTATTTTGTCATTGTTGTTTGTAACTAGATTTCTATAGATCTAAAAAGACTCTAATCATGTTTGTAGTATAGATTTTCATTCCCTAAGCTAACCCTGCCACTTTCTTTCCGTTTGCAAAATATTTGCAAATCCATGTTTGTTCTTGAGATCCATATGACCATGGTTTATATGTTTGTATTCAAGGTCACATGAAATTTTTTTTTTTTTGGAGAATTAGCACTAGCATGGATCTAGTCGGTTGATATAACTGGTTTCAAAGAGACAAATACATAAAAATAGTTCTGGTACTGGATTTTATATCTATTAACCTATATAGCCAACATATTTCAATGAATTAATTAGTTTTTATAAGACATCCAAACCCAGATTGACGGAAGTTGCATGATTATTTTTATTTGTCAATTATGGACAAATTTAGGGGGAGAAGAATGAAACCAGGATGAGTTCTACAAGCTAAGGCAATTCAAGATCTACGTGCTGATTTTTTTTGTTTAAAAATTCATTGTATTTTGGGTTTTTCTTTTGGGTAGATCATATTGTATTGTTCTAGGAGATTTGTCCAAGAATTTCCAAAAGGGGGAGATTATTAGAATACAAGGCTGTCATATAGTGCAAGAGGCAGAGTGCACTCTCGCTATAGCGAAAGTCCACCTCGCTATAGCGAGGGTGGCGGACGGTGGAAGAACAGTTGGTTCATGACTCTTTTTAATAGTTGGAAAAAGGACTCTTATTCTAAGTGGAATATTATTAAGAGTCTTAAGCACAAATTTGGGGCTATAAATTGGGTGTTTCTCACAACCAAAAAAAAAAGAAGAAAGGACACAGATCATCTCTCAAGTTCTGAATTAGTGATCTAATTGAGAGAAATTTTCTCTAGAGATTTTTGAAGAGTTGTGCTGCCAAGTACTCTAGAGAGCGAAGTTCTTCTGCATCCCTTGTAGAAGATCATCTTCTTGCATAGAAGATTTGAGGAGTCAAGCGCTGGATCTGTTGTAATCAACGGTGTGATATCGTTGAAGCGTGATGCGACACAAGGTAACTTCAGTCTTTAGATAGGGGATATCTAGGGAAGAAATCTGAGTTTCTTGTAATTGCGAGATTCATAGTATTTGATTAGATCCCGTACGGATCGGTGGTTTTTTACCCAGTTAGGGTTTTCCACCTTAAATTTGGTGTCCTTGTGGTGTGTGCTTGTGATTTTATTTCCGCTGCGTAGTTTCTTATTTTTTGCACACTAGTGGGTTGATTTATTGAGTGGATCAATATAGAGATCTCGAACCCTAAACCCTCAAAGATGAAAATTAGGAAATCTGCTACAAGCTCTAGAGAAAGAAAAAGTTATGATTCAGTATCCTTATTATAACACTATATGGCATGCTCTCATGGTGTGGTTATTTATATGGAGAGCAGAGCATAGTAGGCTAAGCATCCAATTTATAGGAGTTCAAATATAAAATTTCATTGACCTTTTTCAATGTCTCAGGCATATACTGAACAACTTGAAATCGATATCGAAGAGCTGAAAAAGGTAACCTTTCAATTTATGTCGATATTTCTTTTCATTCAATTATAAATCATTAATAAGTTCAACCAGACTCACTAATCAATTTCTATAGCCTTATAAAAAATCAACTATTTCATTGCGATGTACCCATTATTTTAATGTCAGGGCATCAAATCATATTTGAAAATCTATATCATAAAAAGGGGAAAAATAAGATTAGGGATATCTTGAGGCCTAGCCCCAGACATTTATTTAAAGACAACATAATAAATCACTGATGCTTCTTTCAAGGTACATGATAGGAAGGCAAACTTTGGTTTCACTGTTGTGGTTGAATGGCTCTTGTAGGTTCTTCTTATGGCCCAAAAGTCTCTTACTCCAAAGAAACAGAAGCAACCACAACCCTCCTTACTTTGAAGAGGCTAAAGCTCGTGTTTTTTTTATGTGTTGGAGGTGATTGAAGACATTAATGGGAATGAAGGCTGATCAATTAGACCAATCATTTTGGACATTAGAATGTTATCTAAATTTTCCTCCTCCATCAACTTTTATCTTATTCCAAAGATTCTCAAGTGCCCATTTTCTTGCTAAGCTTAGTACTTCCCTTGGATTGCTTCTAGGATTGGGTTATCCCCGAATGAGCAGGGCAATATCTTAAACTGTTTGAGTTTCTTTGATTTTGTAAGTGGATGTGGCTTCCCTAAAGCTCGTGTTTTTTCTTATGCGTTGGAGGAGATTGAAGGTATTAATGAAAATGAAGGTTGATCAGTTAGACCAATAATTTTCAGCATTAGAATGTCATCTACATGATTCTCCTTTATCAAATTTTATTCCTAAGATTCTCAAGTGCCCGTTTTCTTGCTAAGCTTAGCTCTTTCCTTGGATTGCTTCTAGGATAGGGTTATGCTCAAATGGGTAGTGGAATATCTTAAACTTTCTTAGTTTCTTTGATTTTTATTATTGTGCGCGCCTGTCTTTGATTTCTACTATTTAATAATTTTGTACTTTCCTAAATATATACATTCAAGTATTTCTGTTACTATGTTACATGCAAGGACTAGTGTTTTTTTTCTATTATTGCAATAACCGTTTAAAAGTAAACAGAAAGCAAATTTATTTATTGGTGAATTGATTGTGAGGAAACCAAGCCCATGGATCCAAACAAGACCACGGTCTATAAACCAATGAGTTCTAAATCAAGTTTTGATCACTCATCCAAAATGCATTCATTAATCAAAAAAAATTTCTTTTATGGTAAAAAAACTTAATCGAGTCTTTTTTATTTTTTTGAAGGTTCTTAGATTTTACTGTCGTAGGAATTGAGCAATACCTCAAAGTCACGCATGACCAAGAGTACCTTTTGTTGGCATTTTGAATTGGGGTGATTCTAAACGCACCCATTGCTATTGCTATACACACCCACATTTTAAATTTTTTTTTAATCACCAAAATGCCCTCAGTGAAATGACGAAATCACCCTTTACCATCAACCTCCTCCCTCCTCTTTCCACTACACCAAAAACGAAAAATTGGAACGGATTACCGTTCTTAATCCGTGTGTTCCTAATCCGTTCATCCGTTCCTAAACCATTCCTAATCCGTTCATCCGTTCCAAAAATAGGAAATTGGAACGGATGAACGGATTAGGAACACACAGATTAGGAATGGTAATCCGTTCCAATTTTCCATTTTTGGATAGTGTCCTTTGGTTCTCCTACGGTGTTAATTTCTTGCCCTCCTTTCTACTCATCTCCTCTTCTTCTTTTTCTACTTCTTCTTATTCTTATTCTTCATTATCCCTTATATCCATTGTTTCGAGACTGTTCATCTTCACTCATTCATCCCCATTGATCTTCATCTCCTTCCTCATCATCTTCTCTAACTCTTAAAAAGTATCCTCAAGTCTCCTCCATTTGTTTAAAGATATTGGAGGCACTCATCTCCCTGTACCACATTGTCAATTGGAAGTAGGCATTTTCAATATGGACAAGCAACTAACGATCTACCAAGAGGAGGTATACTCTTGACTTCGTTTCCAGCATTTTAATTAAAATTCGTGCGCCGTGCTTGGTATTCCAGAGTCGTGCAAATGAATATTGCATGGCGGAATACCATCAAACATATTAGATTTGCACGGAATAAATATGCCGTGCAAAAGTTTATTACACAGCAATAGTAAACCGAGCATATTTCACAAGGACGGCATATAGTCTCGTGCATTGATATACTAAGATTTAGCAATCATATTTTCAAGAGATTCAGTCAACCGGTGCCAGTGAGTGCTCTTTGGATTTTACTAATGTCTTCACCACTGATATGATATTCAGAAGCCGAGAGGATCTAATCCAATGGACAAGGGAAGTTGGAAAGAAACATGGCTTGGTAATTGTAATCAAAACTTTAGATGCTGGTGGAGATGGTAGGAAGCCGAGAATAGTTTTATCTTGTGAGAGAAGCGGAAGTTATAAGGGTCCATTGAAGGTCTCCGAAAAGAGAAATCCTAATAAGGCAATGGGAACGAAGAAGTGTAATTGCCCTTTTGCTTTGAAGGGCCGAAAGTTGGCAAATGATGACGATTGGATGTTAACAGTGGTTTGTGGGTTGCACAATCATCCAAACGCACAACATCTCGAGGGGCACTCATTTATTAGGAGGCTTTCAGGGGAGGAAATCAATGTTTTGATTGATATGTCGAAGAGTATGATGAAACCGAGGAACATCCTTCGAACGTTGCAGGAAAGAGACGTGCACAACACCACTACGATAAAGAGTATCTACAATGCCCGTCAGAAGTGGAGGATGACTGAGTTGGCCAATCGATCACAGATACAGCAACTCATGATGCATTTGGAGCAGAACAACTATATTGAGTATCACACTAACAACGACGCTACAGATCCTATGATGGACCTATTCTGGGCACATCCATTATCCATTCAGTTGTTACGTGCATTTCTAGAAGTTTTGATAATGGATTCCACGTACAAGACTAATAGATATCTACTTTCCTTGCTTGAGATTGTTGGTGTCACATCTACTCAACTGACTTTCTCCGTTGCTTTTGTGTACTTTGAATCAGAGAGGGAGAAGCTTAAGGAATTAATGGATGGATGCATTATGCCCCGTGTGATTGTAACCGATAGAGAGTTAGCACTGATCAATGCAATTAACGTTGTTTTTTCGAATGCAGCAAGAAGCTTATTATGCAGGCGGCATATTTCTAGGAACATCTTGGCAAATTGTAAGAAGTATTTTGAGACCAACGACATATGGGATGCATTTATATCTTGTTGGAACATGTTGGTAGTCTCTCCCACTGAAAATGACTACATTCAACTTCTAAGTGCATTGGACCAGAATTTCTGTGGGTATCCACACGTTGTTGATTATGTGAAGAACTCGTGGTTGAATAACCACAAGAAACAATTTGTAGCTGCTTGGATGAATCGGCATATGCACTTTGGAAACGTGACTACGAACAGGGCTGAGAGCGCACATGCAAAATTGAAGAGACACCTTGGCACATCAAATAGTAGCTTTGATGCGTCGTGGTAGGTTATCCATGCATTGCTCGAGTTGCTCTTTACGGAGATAAATGCTTCATTTGAAAAGAGCATGAACACCGTGCAATATAAGTTCAAACCGACACTGTTTCGTGAGTTGAGAGGATTTATATCAAGGAATACTAAATATGTACTATTAAGTCGAAAAGAGCTGGTTATATTGGTCCTGATTCAGTGGCATGTGGGTGCGTAATTTGATGGACCCATGGGTTACCATGTGCCTATGAGATTGCCGAATACATAATGAAAGGCACTCAAATACCACTGAGTTAGGTCCATCAGTACTGAAGGAAGCTCAATTTAGACTCCACTAAGGTGAATGAAGCCTTCGAGTTGACCACAACTTCCGAGTTCGAGTTGATCAATAGGGAATTTTAGAGTACCGATCAGGCTGTTGAAATACAAATATTGAAAAAACTCAGAGAATTGGGGTGCCCTTCGTCTACTTCTCTTCTTGAGCCGGATGTTAAATTGAATACCCGGGGTCGTTCATCCTTGAAAAAGAAATAGTTGGATCATTCTACGCGTCAGGAGCCATCTGCTTTCGAGTATGCACTCTCGATCGAATAAAGCGTTCTATAGCTAGCTAGATCCAACAGTCTAGATGTAATGAAGAGGAAGGAGAAACTCAGTGTCTATCGCACTCGATCATGCATGTTAGAGCATTTTTTTCCTAAGTCTTTAGGACCCTAATATCGAGACTATTAAGGATGTTGAAGCAAATGGTAACTGTGGATACAGAGCAATAACTGGTCTTCTGGGCATGGGCGAGCAAAACAATTCTGCACAGCCAACAGTTGCCGAGCATAATGGATCTGCTCGACAACTGTTGGCCGTGCAGTGTGTATCTGCATGGTATATGTTGGCCGAGTAGAATGTATCTACATGGTACATGTTGGCCGAGCAGAATGTATCTGCATGGTACATGTTGGCCGAGCAGAATGCATCTGCATGGTACATGTTGGCCGAGCAGAATTTATATGCGCGGATTGTTTTGGCCATGCAGTGCTGTAGGTTGGTGGACATGTTGTATCCCATTTTTGAAGATGCAGGTAGATGTTGATCAAAAAAATAAAAGGAATCAACCATTTCATCTAAGAAGTTAAAAATCATAAAAGTTCATACACAAGGGCAAAATTCTTCAATTGACACATTAAAGTTTGTAGTACATATCCGAGCTCAACGAAAGAAAAAGATATTCCTTCATGAAATTACTTATACATCTCATCAATTAATTAGTTTGACAAATTCAAAAGCCCTCCTATCATCACTGCTGCGCACGTCGGCGGTACGTCACCGGTATGCCATCTAGAATCTCGAGGGAAGTCTACAATGCCCGATAATAGAAATCGGCTAGCTCATCCGTTCGCGCAAGCGTAGCACGGATATGGTCCTTCGCTCGAAGGATCTATAAGAAACAATACAATGTGTCAAAGATAGCTACAAAGAATAAATGCAAAGATTGTTTAGAATAAGAGTATTTACAATGCCCTCATCGTTCTTGGAGTCGGGTCATCTCTACCCTCATTAGGGTCATAGTGGGATGGGGAGCGGGGTTATATACACGAGGGTGTGATATCCTAGTATAACACTCAAGGTAGTCCAGGGAACACTCCCATGCATGCTGTGCTCGATCGTCGCGGTGCGCCAAAGATAATACATGGTCCTCCCATGTAACCCAGTACTAGTCAAGAAACTTATAAGAGACCTTGTATTTACCAGCGTAGTTCCCCGAGTTACACGAATAGGGGCGAGCGGTGCGGGTGGGATGGTCTGTACGTAGCCAACCTGTCGAAGAATCCTGTGTGGGTGGTAGGGTTAAATGACATCTAGGGCTCTCAAGCAACCACAGAAGAAGGATATCTGCTGAAATGGATGCTGAGCCCTAGCACTAGCATACGGATCCCAACTGACCTGTCGCATGCAAATGAATCAAGTCATTAATATAATAACACATGTTAGTGTACAAAAAACGTAATATATATGTAAAAAACACAAAATATGTGTCAAGGACTTTATTTGGTGGTCACCATGATCGGGTGAAGGGCATCCAACCTCTCCCGCAGCAGTTGTATGTTTTCTCTCGCACCGCCAGAATCCTGACCAGGATTCCAGCGGCTTACGAGAGGCATCCCTACAGTGTATCCCAATTGTGCAGGAGGACGGGCGAATGGGAAGTGCTCGTACACCCAGGACTGCAAATGATAAAAAGTTTTAATTATACAATCTAAAAGATCAATTATGATGGAACATTTATATGTATATATAAAATGTGCTGGTCTTACCATGAGCAGTGTCAGATATCCAGCAATTTGTCGCACATCTGCCTTCATGGCAGTCCCCAATTGCCGATACAGATACGCCAGTGCAACAGCCCCCCATGCATAATGACGGACCCGTGGCAGGTCCATCAACAAAGATAGGTAGTACACTAGGACTTGAGTGGCGGACTTCTCAGTGAATAGTGTGCAGCCTAACAAATAAAGAAGATAGCCTTTGGCTGCACACTCTACCTCCTTTGTCGACGACGCAGGAGTCACATCACCGCACACCCATCGGATCCATCCCATCCTCACTACCCCACCCCATGCTAGGCTCAACTTTGCTGCGGCAGATGCCCTATCCACGCACAGTCCACGCTCGAGTAGATCTACTTGCTCAGTAAATGCATACTAGTAGATGTGTGGACAAGAAGTCCCATAACTGGGATGCCGAGGAGAGTACCCACATCATCTAAGGTGATCGTCATCTCCTAAAACGGCATGTGGAAGGTATTGGTCTCGGGCTGCGATCTCTCCACAAAGCTCGAAAACAAGGGGCAGGAGATATATATGTAGCTGAAACGCCTCGAGTCTGCCAATCCAGACTCTTTTATGATAGCACGAAACCGAGGCATATGAAGATCAGCCCTATCTACAAGCAGATGTTTGTACCCGTCCTTCAGCCACGCCAATGACTGATACATTTGAGCGGGCCACGTTCCTGCACATTACAAGTATAAATCTTCATTAACATATGTTATTATAGACTATGAAACACCTTATTTGAAAAACAATTACTTAAAACATTGTAAGAATGAACATGTACCTCCCCGTCCCATATGGATATGGCCACATGCGTCCTAACACTCACAAGGACGGATAGGTCGGCCGGACCACCGGGAATAGGATCTTCACCTACTGCCGCTGCGGGAGGACTGGATGGTTGTGCCTCCTCATCTGAGAAATCATCCTCCCCTGCTGCCGCCATATGATGACTAGACGGCTGTGGAGGACTAGACGTCCCTGCCTCATCCTATGTAGAGCTCTCTATATGCTCGTCGATCGGATCGGGCAGTGGATCTTGCTGCAATTTGCATCTTCGTTCAAACGCCGTTCGCCGTTGATGGATGCCAGTCGAAGTACTGGCATGAACACCTCGACGAAGAGGTCTTGCAATGCCAATCTTAGTCCGTACTCTCGATGGCTTGCTAGAAGTACTAGCATGTCCACCTGTCGGATGTGAGGTGCCACCAATACTCCGAGCTGCTCTTCTAGGCATTTCTTCAAACCTGTTAAAAATAAAAATCAATAAGAGGAAAAAGCGTAACATAAGAAAGAAAAATTCTATATGCTATATACCCTCCCATTATGCTGAGGACACCCACATCCCTTTATGAACAGCTCGCTAAAAATCATTGTTCATAAAGGGATGTGGGCGTGCTCAGCACTTTAAGGGATGCAAATAGAATTTCTCCAGAAGAAATCAAGTTTTCTTATGCTGCTCGGAACCACTATACTGTGCAAATGAATTATGCACGACACATTAACTGTGCAAAAAAATTATGCACGGCAAATGTATGCCGTGCAGAATTCATGTGCCCAGCACATATATACCATGCATATATATTCTGTACGGCATACAATTGCCGTGCAAATTTCATTTGCACATCATATGTATGCGGTGCAAAAGTGTTCTGCATGGGTGATATTTGCCGTGCAAAATTCATTTGCACAAAGTATGTATGCCGTGCAGAAATGTTACGCACGGCCGGAGAACATTTGCCGTCCATAAACCCTGTACACGAACCTGCGTTACCGAGCAGACCAAGATGAATGCATCGTTCTTTTTTTTTTTCAAAATGCATAGAGATTATGCACTTCGGATGAGAAAGAGAAGAAGAAGAAGAAATTAATTACAACCCTAATACAAACATTTGTAATCTTTGAATAAAAAAACTATGACCTAAAAAGAATGTGAAAATTACAACCTAAAAGGAATGTGAAGAAGAAGAAGAGCTCACCTTCTTTAGTATTCGTATGAAGAATAAGAAGAAGTGGCGCTGGGCAGTGGAGCTTTTTAGAGGAGAAAGCTTCCATGCAGTCAAGAAGAGGCGTGCAGCTATCGTCTTCAACCTTTAAACCGTCGACGAGAGGGGTGTGCTGCTGTCGTCTTCAACCTTCAAACCCTCGACGAGAAGGAACGTTGGAGGAGGAAACTCGTGGGCACTTTGGGAAATATGGTGGGTGGGCTCAGCAAACTGTTTTTCAATATAAACATATGGTGGGTGGGTTCAGAATGTGGGTGTGTACAGCAATAGCAGTGGGTGCATTTAGAATCACCCTTTGAATTGAGCTCAAGGTCCTCCATGAGTTAAGCATTTTATGTGAAACCCTAAAAAGAATAAATTGCATATATTTGTGCTTCTGCACATGTTGATTCCTTTTTAATCAAACTAAACATATGTTTCGATCATATTATATTCTTGATGATACCCTTAGTCTTTTCTCATCTTTTTCTAAGGCCTCATGTGTTTAAACAAAGTATGTCTTTGACCTATAGGGTAGATCCCAAAGAAAATCTGAACGTTGCATCCGTATGACCTATAGTGTAGAATTATCTAACCTGACTAGTTAATCTAATCCACAACTGACCTTCATTATATAACCTAACCCGCATCCTCCATGGGTCACATAAATCTAACCTGCAGGAAAATAGGTTGGCGTTGAACCACATAAGCCATTTAAATAGGTCGAGTTAGGGTCGGATTGCATATATAAACCGGGTTTTATTGGTATGGCGGTCTAATATTTTTCTATTGGACCTTCTCCCTTTTTTTTAACTTTTTTTTCCCACAACTAAACTCAGAGATAACCATAATACTTAAATATGGATTAGGTATAGACCAAAAATCTTTAAGCTTGAGTAGCTCGAGTTGGGTTCAATTGACCCATGTTGGATGCGGATTATGTTGGTCGGGTTGGCCCGATCTACATAGAATACGGGTTGAGGTCGCTTGACCTATATGGGTTGAAATTCAATCTAGAGAGAACTAGGCAATGACTCATTTTGACCACACATGACCGGATCGCCTCCCTTAGCCATAACTAATGATGAAGTAAAATGTGAGTAGACTTGAGAGGGTGGATTTTCTATGGCTCTTGTGCTTTGCACTATTGTAGATTTGTGTTGATCATCACACATTGTGCGAGAAACGTTGTGCGCGTGAATGCGGAAGCGTGAATATCACTACAATAATTTTTACTTTTCCCGGCGATTTCTCTTGCGCCGGCAATCCGCCAGTAAAAGTATGCCACTGATACCATTTGCCGGCGAAAAAAGATAGCGCCGATAAAAAGCTATACATTGCGGGCGTTTTTTTTCGCCGGGAAAAGATGTTTATTTCGCCGGGCAAAGAGGTTTATTTTTTCAATAATAAAATTTTAAAAACTTTTTCCGGCATTTTTTTGCACCGAGAAAAAGTTTTATTTTTCAAAAATAAATGTTAGAAAAACTTTTGCCGGCGTTATCTTGCGCTAGGAAAAGATGTTTATTTTTTTAAAACTAAATGTTAAAAAAACGTTTGCTGGCGTTTTTTTGAGCCAGGAAAAGAAATTTATTTTTTTTAAAATAAATATTAGAAAAACTTTTGCCGCCGTTATTTTGCGCCGGGAAAAGAAATTTATTTTTTTTAAAATAAATATTAGAAAAACTTTTGCCGGCGTTATTTTGCGCCGGGAAAATATTTACATTTTACAAAAATTATTTTTTCAAATTTTTTTGCCGGCGTTTTTTCTCGCCGGGAATAAATTTTTTTTCAATATAATTTTTATTTATTTAATTGATTCTGAATAAATTGAAATTGCTAATTCCGTTATCCAAGACCGAATCTACTACAGACCCAACATTCATTTCCATTCCAAAATCATTAAAAAATGAAGCAAGAAAATTCATTCCACTTCATATTAATATTCAAACATCCTTTCAACAATGAAAGCACTTTACTATTACCATTACAAAATTAAAACAAATGCTAACATTCTACTCTGTACCAACATTCAAATGCCAATGAAAATTTACATATTCATATATGATCATTTCATTGTTGCACCATTCCAACACATGCACCATTGTTTAAAAAAACTCCATGCATCCCATTTTAACATATAGCAATTTGTTACTCTGCATACTTGGCCTTCGCATGTTGGCTGCATCCTATAGCTGCATGGACTGTTCCAACAAAATTTATTTTTCAATTTTCATTCAATTTGCATAAAAAAAGGGCAAGATTAACATATAATTAAGAATGTCATTTGCACAAAGTACACTCCCGCAGTAAGACAGAGAAGCATCAGAGCCATGAAACTCACAAGTGAAAAAACAAATGACCAGAAATATTTGCACTACACCAATCTCTAAGCAGGTACCCACTTGAGAAAACCATAACTGAAGAAGGAAAGTCCAACTGCCGCAATAGTTGGAGATACAACCACCGGATTAATCAACCCGGGACAAACATTGATTGCAGAAGCATGAGTTCTGAGAATCATAAATATGTTTTGATAATGCCAAGTCAGTTATAGAGACTGAGCTGCAGACAGTGAAGGAACAAAATTCGGCATCACGCCTGCCACTTCCTTATAATCTTCTGCACGAAATCTCCCCTTGTAACTACCCATCCATCACCACCACCACCTCAATTATCAAAAGATGAAAATCACCCAAAATTGTAGAAGCCCAGACTAGCTAGTAACCAACAACCTTATAATCCAAAAAAAAAAAAAAATCCAGAACCTCAATTTTCCCCACTCAGAATGCTACCATATCATCAGCACAACAGGAACAAATAAACAAATTCACAAACCAGGTGCTCTCACCTGTCCATGGTGGGACACATGAGTCTTTAGTAAGCATCCTACCTTGGAGTGGGAAATGAAATACCTATACCATCTGAACCTAAACTCTTAGAGTTTATCTCAGAACTTAGAATGGACCTAAGGAAGAATTTTTCACCACCATTTTGCATGCAAGAATTTTTCTACTTTCACCAATGCCTATTTTGGAACAAAATATAATAAAAATTGCCGAACTTCAATATGAATTATTGGTCATCAAAATGGACCTCAACAAATAAGCTGATGATCTGAAATCACATTCAAGGGACCCCACTTATAGTCCCCAGCTAAAAGAAAAGTCTATCTCAACACTTTGCAGGCGAATGTCAGCACTTCTATAGATATAAAGAATTGAGGGTGCAAGTTCTGGTGTCCATTCGTAGACAATTGAAGCTGGTTTTAACAATAAAAAAATTTAATCATCAAGCTAATCCAATACTTACACAATTACAATTCTTAAAGTTTTTGGAAGACTCGTCACTTTGGAATGTATCAATGGGCTGTATAATTGGCCTCAACAAAAATAAACACAATTAAAAAACTCAAAATAAAGAAGTTCACTGAGTAGATTACGACCCTTTGTAACATTCGACTCGAATAAAAGGATAATAAATAAAAAACATCATAATTAAGAAGGAACGGCCATGATTTCAAAAGAGAAAACACAAAATATCATAATCAAGGACAAAACTTCAGAGAGGGACAATAGATTAGATAAACAATATCTATGACAGTAAGAAAAAATCAGTTTTAACACTAACACTATGTTTGGGAAGGGGGAGGGGAGGGGAGGGGAGGGGAAGGGAGGGAAAATTAATTTTACCTCCTCTTGTTTGGATAGTCAAAAAGTAGGGGAACAAAAGTGAAAAAGTAGGGTTATTGTTTGTGAGGTAGAGAGGAAATTACCAATTTATCCTTACTTTGAGAAAAAGTGAAAAGGGCAGTGCAGTAAAATGACGAAGATTCCCTTCTTTATCTCATACTTTCCCCCCATTTTTGAAGGGAAAATTTTAAGGTGGGCCCCACGCGAATTTTACCCCCACTTTCCCTCCCCCCTTCCCAAACACCCTCAATTTCCACCTTCCCTCCATTTTCCCCTCTTTTTTTCCTTCCCCACATTTTACCTCCTTCCCAAACATAGTGTAAGTGAAAGATAAAGATCAAACACAGATTGAGAAATGATGCTCACCATCCTGTCACAAAGTTCTTTGAAGCCCAACTTCTAATAACTTTGTAAAATGCCTGCACCATAGATGATAAAGTAAACAATATTTCTTACCAGCTCCACAAGAAAAATAAATAGCATGGCGAGGTTTATCAACAAGAACTTACAACATAATATGCAATTACAATGTTTAGTAATAGTTGCATAAGAATCATGTACAAGAAGGGTGACCTACTATTACCATCAGTCCAGTTTAGGGTCAAAAACAAATCGATCCTCCGAATAAGAAAACTAGAAAAGATGGTCCCATAAATTGAATTTGTTCGGTTTGGGTGTGATTTGAGGAAACCCATGACACCAACAAAAACTCTGAATTGGATTTTCCTTGAACTGAGTCATTCACAAACCCATCAAAATAAAAAGATCTTTTGAACAAAACCCAAATCATGGAAATGAATTCACAACAACATCAGACGATCAGAAATCAAGAAATATACGTAAAATCTACAATTTTTATGCATCTACCTATTGAGACACAATAAATAACATTGCAAACTTTGTCCAGTGCATCAAATGGTTTGCTATTTGTGTTGGGCTTAGTAGGTCAAGACCAAATTGGGTTCATGGACATGGGTATTATGGTAATTGTACCGGGACTTTCTTATTGACTAAGATAGGGTTTCTTAGGGAATAAGAAAGAGAACATTATATATATGATGTAATGTGTAACCCATGAGAGACAAACAGACAGAGAGAAGAGTGAACCTAAAGGAGAGTTGAGTTTCTTTCCTATGGACGTAGGCAAGATTGCCGAACCACGTAATTCTCTTGTGTGTGATTGTTTGTCTTGTGTGGTTGTTTGTTCGTTCGATCGCTGATTCACAGTTTCCGCATACATGCGCACAACAATTTGTAAGACAACCAATATAAATTTCCCTCCTTTACCAAACCATCACTTTGCTTTACCGCATGGTTCTTAACCAATTTTAGCTGCACCCCTTTGATAAAACTTTCCTTTCCCAACTATAAATGCAAACTTTATTGCTGGGTATTGACGTTTTGTAGATTTCACTCCCCTCTGCATATCATATCTCACTTGATTTACCAAGATCAAGAAACCCAGTTCGCATATAGATCAAAATCGACATTTCAAACTGATTAAAAAAAAAACATTTCTTGTATAGACCAAAATCGAGTTTCTAAACCAATGCAGTTGAAAAACCCAAAAAAGGAGTAATCAGAAATTGGCTTACAGAGGGGAAGCAGCGAATGCCGAGGTTTTTGGGCGGAGGCGTGATTTCAATGACACTGTAGGGGTAATGATCACTTTCTCTTTCTCTGTCTCTCTTCTTACAGAAAATCTGAAGCCTAGATCCCTAGAAAAATTAAACTTTAAGATCAAGGTTAAAAAGAAAGACAACCCTAGAAAGATTGTGTAAGTGCAAAAAACATCACTCACTAGAATAGGGGGTGCCTGATGAGGACTTATCCAAAGAAGGGAGGGGTACACCGCTGCCTGAGACCTGAAAGGGGAAGAGAAAACAGGAAGGCGGTCAAAGGACCCTGGCTTTGGCAGCGCAGGGCTCTCCGATGCCTCAGTTAGTGTGGGAACTAAGCATTAGGATGGAGATTTTAGGGAAGAAGAAGGGCTTCCCAGCATCTTCCTCGCCTCCCCTCTCTGTGTTTGGAGCTGGTCTTTATATATACAGGAGAAGGAAGGAGGAGAGAGAGTCTCTTTGACTTTGGGGTTGTACGCATGGTTTAAAATCACGGTTCGCGGTCATCGCGTCGTGGCTCACGGTTATCACGGTTCGCGGTCATCGGGTCCCATCGCGGAGCGAATTTTTATTTGACCCGAAAAAATATCCAAAAAATCCAGAATATTATAAAATGATTGAAACTAATGTTTTTTTTTCCATTAGTACACACTTAAAAGAAAAATAACGGTCCCCTCAAGTTATAACATCCTGTATTCATTGCTATAACGATATATATACTAAAATAAGTTGAAATATCATAAATTTGACATAATGCAACCATAATATTGGGCAAACTAACAGTGTTAACACTTAAAAATTTAAAGTTTACAATCAGTCAATAAATACTAATAGAGTTAGTGCATGTGCCAAAGCCCGAAGGCCCTAATACCAGAACGAGTGGCGTCCTGGCTCGATATTATCATCATCATCATTATTTCTTGAAGGGTAGAAGGCACCAAATTATTGTGTTACATAGCCTCCACTCCCATACTGCCCATAAAGTTGTTGTGCCTGTGGATGTGGTTGAGGAACGAAGACTGCTTCATAAAGTGAGGCCGAGTCATTAGTAGACTGAGAAGACTAAGGGTAGTCATTGTGGCGGTGCTGCCGATAAAATTCGTAGGAAAGTTCAACTTGTTGATGTGGATGTAGTACATAGTAGTCACCATACATGATTTGTTGGTGGCCAACATCACCACCACTAGTACCCTCTCCCCCGCCATATCCACAACCACTAGCAACTGCATGTGATGATTCGGTTGGTGGGACAATTCTTCGGTACCCACGGGTCGGGTCTATGTTACCAGAAGAAGGAAAATGTTCTACTGTCTCCATCATATGGGGTGGTACCTCAGCACCATCTCCACCACCATAACCACCGTCATCCCCATCAGAGTCATGTGGCACATCTAAAGATGAGCTAGTACTGCTGAGGCTAGTGTCCTCATCATCATCAACCTCATCTCGCATCTCCAGAGGGTCGACACCACGCCTTCGTTGATGGGCGAGATTTATCTCGCGTAGGCGCTCGACAGCTCTCATTGACTCTGGCCTTTCCCTAATCAAATCCTGGACAATATCACCAATTTGTTCATCATGATCTAGCACTGGCTCTTTTACCTCTTCTATCCATTGTGCCAACACATCATCATTTTCTGAAAAAATATAGTTCAAATTGATTGGGCAGAAGTAATCTGGGTGGTCCTCAAACTCTCTCCTTTTTCTTTGTCTGTTGCGGAGCTTAATGTTGTAATGTATATACACCAATTTGTTCAACTTTTGCATCGTCAGCCGATTTCTCACTTTAGTGTGAATGAATGAAAATGTGCTCCAATTCCTCTCACAATTTGATGATGTAGTTGTTTGACTAAGGACTTTCATTGCTATTTTCCTTATTATTGGAGCACTTTCTCCGTAGTTTAACCACCACTCAGCTGAAAATAAGATGGAAGTATATTTATTAATTAAATCATACATGACTCAACTTTTAAACTGACGTAGAATGAATGGAATTACCATGATCTTTACCTGGAAATGACTTCATGATAGCTCATCTGGCGGTCGGTGTCCCAAAACTACCAAAGGCGTCATTATATATATCAATCTGGTGATTCATTGAAAATAAAATAAGGATGAACTAACTCTTTATGCTCTTTCAAAAAAAATAAATATATCCCATTAGTCCATTACACTTACTTGGTTAATAGCCTCACATGCATCATCCTCATTCGCTGCAAGTTTTTCAATAACATTTTTTAGACCTACACGTATCTCATTTGTTAAGCTTCTGTCTTCAATTTCATTGTATCGATATTGTGGGTTAAAGAAATAACCTGCATAATATATTAATTTAGAGAGATAAAACCACGATTTAACAATAGTTAGAAATGCAGTCTCAGTCTATGATTCTTTACCTGCAGTGTGCAAGTCATGATGGAGTTGTTTTTCCCAATGATTGTCGATGATCTTCCAATAAGCCTTGTAGTATTTGCAATTTGCTTGTATGGCTAACTTAGCTCGATCTACGGCCTCGTACAAGAAGCCCATTACAGCCTTGTCATCTCCATCGGCCAACCGAAGGACCTTTATCAAAGGCTCTAAAACCTTTAAGGTCTCACAAACAAATGGCCAATATCTCTAAGATTGTACAATCTTTACAACTTGTTTTGCTTGGGGCGTCGGCTTCTTCCCCACTTTGATTCCAACCATTCTTGTGATGTAAATAGTTGGTGTAGCCCTCCTCTGTATTTATAAAGGCTTTCTAGAGCTATAAAGTGGGTGGCAAATCTTGTAATGCTGGGCCGTAGTAGCTCATGGTTGTCTGTATATTTCTTCATCACTGTTATGAGCCTGTTTGACTGATAGATAAAATTAGTGACTTTTTTTGCCTTCAATATCACACCTTTTATCATTTTCCTCTTAGCAATGTCTTCAATCATTAAATCCAAGCAATGTGCAGCACATGGAGACCAAAAAATATTAGGCCTTTGCTGCATGAGTATCATTCCTGCCTTCTTCATGCTTGCATCATTGTCTGTGATGATCTGAACAACACATTCTGCCCCAATATTCTCAATTACCTCATTGAAAATCTTATTCAAGTAAGTCGCATTTTTGACATATTCAGTTGCATCAACCGATCTAATAAAAACAGTCCCTAAAGCTGAATATACTAAAAAATTTAATAGGGACCGTCTGGTGATGGTAGTCCACCCATCACACATGAGTGTGTAACCCCTCTCTCTTCAAATACTCTTAAAGGTATTCACCCACTCCACCGTCTCCTTATATTCCTCTTCAACACAGTAGTGGCCATCTCATACGATGTGGGTGGTTTTATACCTGGACCATGTTCTGCAGCAGCGTCCAACATGGTCTTCAAATAGGGTGAAGTTGCCTTATTTGGTGCAATGGCTCCATCGAAGAAGAATTTCCCCATTGCCCAAACCAACCTGTTTCTTGCATAACCCATCTTCCCGCTGAAGGCTTTGGCTATAGAAGGTTGCTTTGCAGATGAAGACCTATATGCAGCAGGGTCAATTTGACCCATAACTTCTGGTCTACGAACCTGTTGTGTGGGTGATTCACTAGACTCCAACCAATCCGGTGGTCGGCGAGTCTATTTTTTACTAAACATCCGACGCAGCATCCCACCACCACCACTAACTAAGCCAGAGCCACCCCCCTCTTCATATTGGCCCTTTCTAGAAGCAGACTCATAGATCATTCTTCTCCTCTCTTCTTCCTCATTATATGATCTCATGCTCTCTCTCCTTGCTCTTTCTACATCTGATTCCCCATCATCATCTGAGTCAAGCCCATACACATCTTCTCTACATGCTTCATACTCTGCCTTTCTCCTTTTCTTAGCCACTACTTTTTTTTGCTTCCCCGCATTTAATAATGCTTGCATTTCCTTCTTTAACTCTGGGGATACGTTGGTACACTTTGCCACATTTCTCGATTTATGTGCCAAGTGTTCCTTCAATCTGGTGATTCCCCCAGTTACCAACTTACCACAATAATTGCATTTAATTTTACTCTTTTTTCCATCCACATCAACACCATGTTGCCACGCCGGGTCAACATCACGTACCATTGTTTTATAACAAAAGAATAACACTGAACACATAATCCATAAAGCAAATTAAGTAGTTTAGATTTTGAAACATAGAAGCTTAAAACAAAGTGTTTTATATCCATTTTTCAAGTACATTTAGCGTTATAACTTAGAACTTAGAAACATACACATGAGTTATACATTAAACCTAGAATAATAAAACAACAAAATGTTAGACAAATCATAAAAAAAAATATTTTTTTAATATTTAAACAATCCGAAAATAAATATTTAATAAATGTAAGTTTTTGTTTGGACATTCATCTAGTGACTCTGAGTAACATCAAATCTATGACTCTGAGTAACATCAAATCTAAGTATATAATTCAATATAAAGCCCTTGGTTCATGAATAAGTGTATTACACAATCTTTAAAAAAAACTTACTAAAATAATTCGGATTTAAATAATGAAAAAATAAAAAATATTACAAAAATGCCAAAACTCACACTTTTTTGTTCCAAAAGTGTAGATCTATCATAAACTAACACATTATAAATGCATTTGAACACTAATTTGAAAAAATATAAATGTATCAAGAAAAGCCCCAAATTTTGAAACTAAGAAAAATCTAGATCTAGTGATCTACACCTTAAAACACTAGATCTAGGAAAAAATTAGTGAGTAACATCATATCTAACTCAATATAAAGACCTTGGTTCATGTATTACCAATCTTTAAAAAAAAATAACTAAAATAATTCGGATTTAAATAATGAAAAATGAAAAATATTACAAAAAGTACTAAAACTCACACTTTTTTGTTCCAAAATTCTTGATCTATCATAAACTAACACATTATAAATGCATTTGAACACTAATTTGAAAAAATGTAAATGGTATCAAGAAAAGCCCCAAATTTTGAAAATAAAAAAAATCTAGATCTACACCTTAAAACACTAGATCTAGGGAAAGATTAGTGAGTAACATCATATGTAACACAATATAAAGACTTTGGTTCATGTATTACACAATCTTTAAAAAAAAAAAAAAACTAAAATAATTCGGGTTTAAATAATGAAAAAATGAAAAATATTACAAAAAGTGTTAAAACTTGAATTTTTTTGCTCCAAAAGTATAGATCTAACACATCTCAACCACCTCTAAGTTATTTTGATTTTGAATCTTGAAAATAACTTCAAAACAAAAAAAAAAAAAAGAGCTTACCAAAGAGGTCTCTTGACTTTGATTAGCTTTCCCCACATACAAATCCACCCAAAAGTCTTAGATCAAAGCCTTAGGTCTCCTCTAAGCAAGTTACAGCCCTTAGGAAGCTCTTAGCAGCTCTCAGGTAAGAGAAACAGGTGAAAGAAATGAAGGACTGCACAGGTTTTTTAAAAAAATTTCGTCAGCGTACATAACGGCCATTATTTTGAATATAACGGCCGTTATAACGCTATGGTCGTTATATTCAAAATAATGGCACGTAACGGCCGTTATTTACACGATATGAAGGGCCCCGTGACATACCGGCCGTTATATGCTAAATATAGGCACGGTATCGGCCGTTACCATTACATAACGACCGTTATTTTAAACCCTGGTTATACGTGACAGGGAACATCCCATTATAGCCCACTTTTCTGTAATTGCAGTCCCATCTGGCCTCATCTTGGTGCCTTATGAGCTGTGAACACCGTTCCTATGGGCGGCTGGGATGATTCTGTCAGAGGATATGGGCGGTGCCCTTGTCTTGTCATACGTCTTGGGAGGGCAGCTGGTAGTACTCTTATCGAGGCACTGCTGGCACTAGCCGAGGTGAAGGACCTGGCCGAGACCGAAGATGGAAGAGGTCGGGACTGAGACTTGCAAGGCTGGTGCTCTTGGTTGGTGCCCTAACATTACTACTCAGGTGCTTAGTGGTTTGGCACTGATGTCGAGCTAGATGGAGTGGAGCACTTGGCCGAGATAGGGGAGGCCGAGACCAAGTTCCGCCGAGATGGGGAGATGGGCGAGCTCGGTAAGCCGAGACCAAGATACATTAGCTGGTATTTCTACTGAAGCTGGAATGGTCTTGGTGGTGCTGATCCCGAGGTAGCTCTGAAATGTCTATCCCCACACAGATTGAAAGAAGAAAGACGGAAAAAAAATCTTCATTCATTCACAGATCAATTTGCCTTTATACCTTCTGAAATGTAACCAGGTTCGTCGCCATTGCTTCTCTCCTTCCTTTCTTCCTCCCCCTGCCACCTTTCACCGCTGCACCTCCACTGCCGACACCATCACCATCTCCTTCTCCATTCTTTTCTTTCCCTTATCTTTCTCCTCCTCTCTTCCTCTCCCTCACAACCACCCACTGCACTGCCATCACCACTCGGCTTGCATAGCCACTGCAACAGCCCCCTACACCCCACCCGCACTACATGCATCCCATTTTAACATATAGCAATCTGCTACTCTGCATCTGTTTTTCCTTCATGTTGGCTGCATCTTTTCTGCATGGAATCTTCCAACAAAAAACTTTCTTCAATTTTTATTCAATCCTGCATAAAAAAAAGAGTAAGATAAACATATGATTAAGAAATGAAAGGCATAACAACTAATTCTTTTTCTTTTCTTTTAAATTTAACAAGATCCACAATATAACAAGAAAGTCTGGAAATATCAGTGCAAAAAATGTTAGGTTTGAGATACATGTAAGAAATAGAATCAGGGCATAGTAGGCAAAGTCCTGAAATGTTAGCTGGTTTAATTCTTGTCTGATTGTTCTTGTAAGATGACAATTAAACCATCTCTATTCATGGATATGAATGCTCAACAATGAAGAAAAGAGAAGAAATTAAACTCCATACGGTTGAAAGTCACATGCTAAAAAGAATATGTTAAGAAAGGATAATGAGACGCGAAATTGACCTGTGTATGCGCAAACATACATATAATATAAATATATACATGTTTCTGTGTATAGTCCAAATGGTTGCATGATTGTTCAAATGGATGCAATAACTTAAGGAAAAAAATTAAACAACAATCACAGAACAAGGAGAACAGAACAGGTAAAAAAGAAAAAAGAAAGCAAAAAAAAAGATAATAGAAAGACACCCATTCGCATAGAACCTGAAAATACCCACAAAAAAACAAACCACTATTGAGACAGAGAAAACAGAAAACAAAGTACCTGTTCAGCCATCTCTGCAGTATTCTTGGGGCTTATGAGTTAACATAGTTATACCAATATGAATGCAGAAAGATTCATTTCAATCTACAACAAGACAAAAGCATAAATTTCATTTTATGAGAGTTTTCATGAACAGGCAGTGCAGAGAACTGAGAAGAGTCAGTTGATTGAATGACTGTTGTGGAGAGGTACATGGGTTTTTTCAGAAGAAGAGAGAAAAGACATTTTAACCAATGTCTCTGCATGAAAGAGAGAGATGAATGGATGAATGTGCTTCCATCTCTCTATATAAAACTCTGCTATTTCAAGGCTGTGATGGAATCTCAGGAAGCAAGGGAAAAAGTAAACATAATACTCTGACAAAAATTACACTAAGGAAAGCAGAACCTGTCCTCATTTTTTTTCTTAAGATGACCAAAATGCCCCACAATTACTGGGTTAATGGAATTTTTTGAGAGAATGCGCGCACTTTAGATTAGGAATTTCAATGCATCAACTTTTTTCTTTCCTGTTTATACATCCAAATAAAGGATTGCGCAAAATCTCTGTATGGATCCTCTTTTTGGACTTAGGTTTGATTTTAATTGGGTTCATATCAAAATAATCATGTATCACAATAATAATAAATAACATCAGCAAATACTATATTTAGAACAAATTCATCTCTTGAACGGTTTTCTCAAAATAGAGTGGAATACAGAAAAAAATTCATATAGCTGACCCCAATGTACTTGGATAAGGCTCTGATAAGGATGATGGAAAACCAGAGGCGGACCCAGGATTTTCGTTTAGGTGGGGCTAAACTTTTGCTATGATTTTTTTACATCAACAATCACAAAAGAAAAAACTATATTTAAATAGATGCAAATTTATGAAAAAAAGGACTTATTTGTAATTCTGATTTTATGAAAATTTTCCAATGATGGAATTTTTCGATGATTTCAGTTTCATTAGAAAACGGGTCTAATTGTGATCGATTTTCTCTTCTAGCTCGGGTTCATTTGAATTCATTTCAGATGATTCCCAGTGAGATTTGATACCTTTAAAAATAAAGTTATTATATATATATATTAAGGGGTATTTGGTGGAAGGTTCCTCAACATGACGTTTTATAGCCTATGGTCCAGGTCATTTTATCATCGAGGCAGCGGTCCCCTTTTAACATTTAATGAGTCAAAAGGACAAAAACTCCCTCTCTTTATATACTCTATACGTCACCAAACATGCATTACTGTAAAATATTCCGTCATACACTCCGAAATCGAAGCAAAATAAAGATTCTGAAATCAAAGATGAAGGAAACTACAGAACGAAGCAAAATCAACTCATAAGTGACCTCAAGCAACCAAATCATCTTGACTTAAACTTAATTAAGTTTGAAATAAGTTTATCTAAGTTTTGGTTTGAATTTATCCGAGCTTTATATGAAATTATTTGACTTTGACATGTATTTATATAAGGCCTTTATGTAAAGTTATCTTAGTCTATGATCAATTAAACTGGACTTTAAATGAATTTATCTATTTATTACATGATTTTTTTTAGTTTGATTTCAATTTAACTTCGTTTGTTATTAATTAAACAAGGTTTCAAATGAATTTATGTGACTTTGAAACGATTTTCTCTGAGTTTTTACTGATTTTATCTGAGTTTCTTATGAAATAATGAGTTTGGTATGAAATTAACTAGATTTCACATGATTTTATCTGATTTTAAAATGTATTCAACTTGGTTTTAAATGAGTTTTTTTTTTTAGTTTGCTGTGAATTTATCTAAGTTTTGTATGTGTTATCTGACTTTGGCATAATGTTATTTGACTTTGGCATGATGTTATCTGTGTTTGGTATGAATTTATCTAAGTTTGATATGAATTTATTTGTGTTTGCTTTGAAATTAATTTGAGTTTGATACGAATTAAGTGAATTTATCTGAGTTTGCTGTGAATTTATCTCACTTTGATGTATGTGTTATCTGACTTTGGCATAATATTATTTGACTTTAGGATGATGTTATCTGTGTTTGGTATGAATTTATCTAAGTTTGATATGAATTTATTTGTGTTTGCTTTGAATTAATCTGAGTTTGATACAAATTAAGTGAATTTATCTGAATTTGCTGTGAATTTATCTAACTTTGATGTATGTGTTATCTGAGTTTTGTATGTGTTATCTGACTTTGGCATGATGTTATCTGTGTTTGGTATGAATTTATCTAAATTTGATATTAAGTTATTTGTGTTTGCTTTGAATTAATCTGAGTTTGATACGAATTAAGTGGATTTATCTGAGTTTGCTGTGAATTTATCTAACTTTGATGTCAAATTATCTGACTTTGGCTTGAGTTTATATGAATTTATCCTTATTTGAAATCATAACCAGTTTGAAAACAAATTATGTCACTTTGATATGAGATTATCTAACTAAATTTGGTTTAATTTGACTAGATTTAGTTTGAATTTATATAGCTTTGATAAAAATTTATCTGAATCTAATATGAAATTATCTGTGTTTGAAGTGAATTTAAATAAATTTGTTATGATTTTATTTGACTTTGCCTTGGACTGTGATGAGTTTGATATCAATTTATCTGAGTTGTATATGTATGTGGTCAGCCAAAAACACCCAAAAGAGGGAAGATGACACAAAAAAAAGCAGCACCAAGCAAGCCACGCTAGGCAAAATTTCATCAATTGTCGTTCTCTCCCGTTTACAACTTAAAATTTGATCGAAAACTCATCTTACTACATTTAAATTGAAAAATAATCGGGGAAAGACAGTAAGTTGGAGCTAAAACTCAGATTTAAATTGCATGACATCCATTTAAATGGTTAGAAGGGCAAATGAGTCATAAAAAATTTGATGTCACATGCTTAGGGACCACACACCCATTTAAATGGTTTTAAGGGCAAATGAGTCATAAAAAATCTGATGTCACATGCTTAGGGACCACACACCCATTTAAATGGTTAGAAGGGCAAATGAGTCATAAAAATTCTGATGTCACATGCTTAGGGACCACCGCCTAAATTAATACCATGCGCAAGGGACTCTAGGCCTTAAACATTAAGTCTCTGTACTAGAGACTTTATAATACGGTACTGAGGGATCTCTCCCTAATTTACCCATATATTAAAGCAAAGGGGGAGGTTGGCTGTGGGGTGTGCCACCTCATTCCTAAAAAGTCTCTCATTTCAAAGAAATATACATAAAAAACCCACATTATTTTAAGGTGCCACCTCACTTTGGGCTACTCTTTCTCTCCTAAAACCTCTCATAAGAGATTTGAACATTTGAATTTGAGTCTTATTTCTTGCCATTAGCCAAATTATAAGCAAATCTTTACAGTCAGTTTGTTTTCTTTTCCTTAGATTTTCTATCATCAATGGGTGCCATGTTAAATATATTTTGTGGGCCCTACCGATGAATGAAATCCAAAATCCCAATGGCCTTCTCTTAACCCCTTTTTTCTAAGAGTGGGCCCCACTTATGGAGTGAGGCTAAGTGGGAGGCAAGCCTGTTGGCCGTTGTCTGGTTTCTTAATAGATGCAAATGAATTAGTAGGCTCCGCATATTTAACTTATTTATACAGTGGGACCCACTCATGGATTATGCATAGATATTAGTTTTCTAGGTCAATATGTATCCATAGTGGGCAATCAGACTGGGTTGGTATCATACACAAGCTTAATTTCTTTGATAATTGTTAGGATGTGATTTGTGTGCATATTAGTTAGAACTATTACATACTATGATGACTCATATCTATATCCACGTACACTCATCCCATGCAATGCACATCTTTTATATTTTTTTCTTCTCTTACACTTGTTCGCCCCCCTCTCTCTTTTAGTTTTTTTTCTTATACTATCAATCATCTGTGGGGACCAACTGTTCCATCACCATAAATCGAGAGTGGAGTGTGGCCCATTGAGGATGAAATCATTTGTTTTCCATTTCCTTTCTTCTTATCTTCCCTTTTTTTAATCTTTAAATGCAGGGCCAACAATGGGTCCCACACATTAAAAGTATTTCAAGGGTGGCCCCCACTAATGGATTAAACGTTAGTTTTTTTATCCCTTTCTTTAGTTTTTTTATCCCTTTCTTTTGGTTCTTTTTAGTAGATGTAGATCCATCCGGTTTGTTTTCTTTTTCTTATATTTTCAATCATCAATGGTATAATATATCCATAAATGAGATGGTCGTAATGGTCAACGCCTTTAAATTCAAGGGTCGTCGTGTTATGTAAATCTACTTTATTTTATATTTATTTTCATACATAGAAAAAATTTTAATATTCAAAGATAATAAAAAAACTTATTTTCTATTTATTTAATTATTTTATCTTAACAATATTTCAAAAGAATTCTTAAATTTTAACATATTTTCATTTTTTGCCCGGGCTTAGCACGGACCTTTGTTGCTAGTTTTAGAATAAAGTAAACTTTACTGTGCATCTTCTTTCAGTTTTTCTCTTCGTTCTGGTTTCGTTTTTTCGTTCTTCTCTTCGTTTTTCTCTTCGTTCCGGTTTCGTTCTACCTCTTTGACGTTCTTGACACGGGGCGAGGATTTTACTGATATGGGGCGTGGGCCAAGGCACAATACTTTTTTGGGGCGACCGCCCCAGGTCTTTTGAACGTCGGTCCGCCTATGTGGAAAACAAACCCAAACACTGTCAGCTCGTAGCTGATGTTAATCTAATAACATTTTTAGTATTTTTTCAGTAGTTGAAAACATCACCAATACAAACTCATTGCATAAAAAAAACTCATTGCATGTTAACATTTTAATAAAAAAGAAAAACACAGAGAAATTGATGTTAAAGCTGTACACAAACAGACATGGAAGATTTTGTAATACCAACAAATAAAAACATTCAAACTTAACCAATCTCTCTCTCTCTCCCATCCAACTATACCCACTCCCTCCAAATTCTACTAACCCCACCTACAGCAAACTCCACCCTTAACAAGTTGTAACTTGTAGAAAATGACTGTAACTTCAATTCAAATCCAACATTCTATCAGTTCATTACAACTTTCAATAAAAGTCATACGAATAAATTGTAACATCTAATTCCACTCCACAACTTTCAACCTCTGTTCTTATAATCAATACACACATTCCAAAACCTGTACATGCATTTTCAACTTGTACCACCATTCCAAACCTGAAGGTCACAACAATCGAAGTATAGACCAAAAAATCCATGTCCATTCCATGATTCAAATTGAAACTAAATCTAGCAACACATACAAAATTCAAAATTCAGTCAGAATTACCAACTAAAAGCTCATGTAAAATTACAAAACCATTACACATCCAACTTCCATTTCTATTCATGTACATAAAATCTAGCTTCCTTTTATAACAACTCCAACTTCCTTTGCAAAAATATGTATACCCTTCAACCCGCTTCACTAAGAGTAGAGACGAAATAACACAATTTCACCCACCATGAGCTGCATTTAAATAATTCCAGCATTTACACATTTAAACCCATTTAATGAAAAAAAATTGAATAAAAGGGAGAGAAGGGGGCTGGGTGTTACGAAAATGGGGTAGGGCAGGGGTTTGTGTAAGGGAGAGGAGGGGACTATGTCTCCAATCTCACTATGTCTCTAAGCTCTCTCTGCAAAGAACTTGAGGACTATGTCTCTAATCTCCATCACTAAAGGGGATAACTCCCAAGGCTCAAAAACTAAAGAAAAAGCCCAGTTCAAACTCAATTCTTGAGGACTATGTCTTTAATCTTGCATCATTTAGAAGAAGGAAGTTGCCTTACAATTATAACCCAATTAGCCAAAACCCAAACCCAAAGATATATACATATATAACATCAGATATTGAAATATAATACTGCACATATCATGTAGTAAAAAAAAAAAACCCATTAAGGCATAATAAAAATCAAATCATATTCAATCATCATTTCCCAGAAATGGCCAACCCTGCAACTTAAAAAGAGTAATCATATACAAACCTAGAGAAGTCGCATCCTGAGCTCCACCAGAGGTCCCATCCCCACCAACAGCCATGTTTGGATCTATGCCTACAAGCTCAGCTAACTGGAGGACCAAGCCCTCAAGGAAATTGGTTCTCTGGGAAAACTCCACTACCTACTGCCTCAATTTTAGTACCTCAGAATCAGGGCCCGTCTGATTCTAGGTTGAAGCTAAAGTGGACTTCGTCCGAATGCCAAAACCCTCCAGGTATCCCGATCTATGCCCAAGCACCCGAACGGATACTTGTTCCTCGGTCATCGGAGATGTGACAGAGGGTTGGGATTGTTCAACGTCACTCGTACTAATTCCTCCGGCCATTCTTAAACTTGTAAAAATCAAATAAAATGAGTTTAACATATGTATAAAAGTATATTTGTATTGATATATAAAACATGACTTAGGCATATGTACATGTGTCTTCTGAGCTTCCTCATTTATCCACTTTTTCTTCCCGTGCATATAGTGGGTGTCGTGGTAAAAATCGGGAAAAGGTTGTGCATGCCCAGCATTCTGTGCTCTCTGTTATGACATTAGATATTTCGTTAATAGAAGAAATTTAATTTTCATAACTTAGTCAAATGGCAAAAATTCTTAAGCATGCACTTACGATTATTGAACTATATGTGCTAGGAACGATCTAGAGCCGCTCGTATGATTTCATCTCATCTTCGATCGGCTAACTCTCGCTTTCTTTGACTTATCCTACACAGAAAAATAAAAAAACAATGTATTAGTCCAAACAAATTTTAACTAATACAATGATCTTGATCAATAATCGAGGCATACATATATACAAAACCATTAAAAGTTACCTTCCACTCCATAGTCTCCCACAAATTGTCGATCATCCAGGCCCAATCATCTGCCATACAAGGCTTTAGTGGGTGGCTCTTTGGATCGGGCACCCCCACCTCCAAAAGGGACAAATAGTGGGCATGTAAGTCACACTTCCAGTCCGTGTACAACTTCTGGCACTTCGCATCAACGGCAGCCTTGATGATCGGATCGTTCATATAGTCCCCGAACTCAAAAGTTTGTTGTAATTGCAAACATAAACATGTTATGTGAGACAACAATTAAATATTAATGAATCTAATTGAATCTGCATTAAGTTATCTCAAAGAAAATTACCTGAACTCTCTTTACCACCAACTTTTTGATCCCCTCAGGAACAAACTTCCAGCCTTCTTTCCGAATAGGTGCCTCATCTCGAATCACTTCCCCGGGAAGGTTCGCAAAAGCAGTGTCAAATTCGCCCTCTGGCGCATGGCTCGAAGCTGGGATCGAAATTGGGATGGCATGGCCAAGCTGCCTCCTCAGCTTTTGCACCTTCAGCCCCCGTGTCTTGCTCCATACACGGCGGGAGCCCTCGCCTGAGGCTGATGCTGTCACGACCACAATATTAATTGAGTTAATAAGCATATAAAATTAAAAGAATGTACATTTTAAACATAAATAATTCTATATTTCTCACCAACACTGCTGCCTGGAGTACGTGGACTCAAAACCTGGTGAGGCTGGCCAGAAGAACTGGAAATCCATGTAGGATCCATCGGTCTAGCATTGGTCGCCACCTTAGGCATGCTATCCGCACGAGAGGACCGTGTGACTTGAGGCTGTGCCGGTGTAGCTTGGGCCGCCCCCTCGGGCGTACTCTCTACACGAGAAGACCGTGTGACTTGAGGTCGTGCAGGTGCTACCTGGGCCAGTGCAAGTGCTACAATGCAAGCATGTCTACTTCGCTTCCCTCGATTCATATGAGTAACTTGTCACGACACAACAATGAAGTATTAGTACATAAATATATCAATAAAGTGGATGAAAGATGTTTACAACTATAATGGCTTGTCATAAATCAATAGACACAAATTACCATGTTCGCCTGAGACCCAGAAGACTCATCACCCCCGTCATCACCTGTATCTTCATTCGAATAAACCAACCCAAAATCACCCTGAGGCGGTCGATACTCCTCGTCTTCGTCATCTTCACCCAATTTTTTATTTCCCTCTTCACTTTTCCTTTTGCTCGTTTGCCCTAATCCAAAAATAGTGCTGGCTATGTGCTTTACCCCCAAAGCATGACATCTCTCGTCTCTTTCCATGATGTTCTTATTTCTCACCTTCTCGTATTCTGTCAACTTTGCCTGTTTGGCCACCCAGCTAGGCCTGACATATGTTTTACCTCCCTTAGGCATTTTTTAGAACTATATATGACATACATGAGAATATAATATACTCTTTTAAAATGTATGAATACCCTTATTTTAGTTTTAAAATTCTATACAACAATGTTGTGATATTATTGTGCTTCAAGCAAAGGGAATGTATAGGTTTGTCTTTCTAATTCAGGCGAACATGGTGGCAAATATCCGTATATTTTGAAAATTCCCTGATAATATACTAATATTTACTTGTTAAATTGGTTTTTAGATATCATCATAGTTACAAATATTAGAAAAATGTGAAAATATCAAAATAAAAATGTATGAAATGAGAGAAATCTATAATATATCTTTAAATGGTATTTTTTTTATTTTTCATCAAACCACAGTGTACCCATCTCAGATTTCCCATCTTCATCTCAACCTATCTCACAGCCTCATTTACTATTCACTATTTACATCTCAAAACATATTTCAAACCCAGCCATCACACCCTCTCATATCCATCATCACCATCCTAAAACTGCCCATACATTCACTGATTCCATTCACAAAAGGAATAATTGGTGACTCAAAGGATGCAAAAAAGATCTCCAGTTAAACTAGGAAGCCACTATAGCTTCAATCATGAGAAACGGTGGCAGCACTCTGGTTCCTCATGCAATGATCCAGGGTTTTCGTCATTCCCTCTAGCCCATGGGCCATGTGATGGGTGCACAGTGATGAAGACATTATCCTCAATCGACCTTTTTCCTTTAAAAATGAGGACCCAATATATTAGACAGAAGTACTACTTTCTAATAGGATATGTACCTGTGTTTTGAGGCCACATGTTCCTAGCATTGAGATCAAAGGGCAAATGTGCCCCACTTGCTAGATAGAAAAGCCCTGTACCCCGAATCAGAACTAGCAAGTGCAATTAAGATGAATGAACTCAGGCAAAACAAACAAGACTTCAACATTTGGCCTGGAAGGGTGAAGACTACGTTTCAGCAAAATAGTGCCTCTCAGCACCTACAACAGATCCCATCCATGGCTTATTTCAGATCCTGACCTCTGCAATCAGATCTCTTCAGGAAAAACTATGACTAAATCATTTAGATTGTGGTTACGATGCAAGTGCAACTACTCATGCTCCCAATAACCCAATAAGCTGAGGAGACAGTGCAAGGGATCCAAATGCCAAGCATCAAGTCATCAACCTTGACAAAAGTTATTCAGTTCTACTTTCGCTCCATCCCTTGAGTCCTAAAAGAAATTATCTGAACTTTAAAGACATACAGATCAATCTAATGTTTGAAAAGAATAATAGAGCAAAACTGCAGCCATCACACCCTCTCAAGCTCATTCACCGATTCCATGCCCATACATCAAGTTGAAAAATTCAGTATATCATAATCAACAGTGGAAGATCCCCGGGCACAGTTGGAAGATGTGCTCAATAACAGAACATTGTGATTGCAGGGGTTTGTTTCCACTATTAGGGTTTTGTTTGCTTACAACAATTCTCATTGTTTGTTTGCAGGATTTCTGAGAATTCATATTAGGTGATAGACATTCTCCAAATATTGTCTACTAGTAGGATTTGCATATGCTCAAGGACAACCGAACATTATGGAAGTAAATAATAGGGAGAATTCCAAAAGCTATAAGTGATACTTCAGAAGGTTGAATTTTTGAAATATCACTAAATAAACAGAAATTTATTCCAGAAACTCTAGAGATGACAAGTAATATTGCTGTCACAAATTACCAACTCATGGAATTGTCAAGAGAAATTCCTCGGAACAAACAGGCCTTAGGAAATTTGATTCACAACATTATTCTATCCTACTATAATCCAAGGCCTAACTTATTTATGAATCCAACCACCAGATAAATCAACCCTTTTTTAGCCAAACCAGTAGTGAGGGCTTGGAGGCAGTGATGGAGCAAAATCCCTAAAATCCCCAATTAAAGAAACCTAAAATCCCTTACATCCCCAAAATCCACCCCTAATCCCCATATCTATTCATATATTTGAGAACCTTCAAAAGCAATAAAATAGAAAAAAAAAATCAGGATTGTGATGTTTTACCTTGAGATTTTTGCAGAGAAAAGTAGAGAGAGCAGTTTGAGAGAACAGTGAGCAGAGAGAAACCTGAGTTGGTCTACACTAAACGAACTGAATATCCTTGTCTCTAACCTTTGTTTCTATTATAAAAAAATTAATGACAATCAGTTTTAATACACATCACCCCCTGTTCAGAAACCACATTAGATCAATACTCAATCCAATGTGTTTCCATGCAGTCAGTTCTAATACGCATGTTTGCCTACAACAAGCATTTGATTTCTCAAGTTGTTTCATTTTACACGGAAAATGAAAGCTTAAGACTTTACGCCCTAAGTCTCAGTTTCCAAAGTTTGGTGTAGTGCAGTTATTTCAGTGCAAAAATGTGTTCCAACAGCTTATGTAGGAGCATCATAAAATTATTTTCTGCATCTTGCGTTCAAATCAGCTTTCATCAAAAACCATGTGATATAAGGGTATGATGATGATAATGATGATACCGCAGTGCATTTTTCTCTATTTCAGAGTAATCAAACAAGCTCAATATCACAAACCCCTCAAAAATTTCTCATCTAGATGAACAGAAAAAAAATCCCATCTCAATTGATCTTCAAAGAGCAGTCACAAAAGCAAATGACATTACAGTATTCTTCAAACCAAAGTCCCAAACCCTCTCTCCAAATCTCAAGCCTACTAAAATAAAATCAAAACCAAGTAAAATAAAAATGATACAAAACCTGAACAACGCTAACAGAACCCCATTTCTAGAGAGAAATGAAAGTGGCCCATTACCCAACTAAGAAAAAGACGCAAGACCCAGTTAGGATTTCTTAAAAATCCTCTAAAGTTATCTCTTTCACCTATTGGAATGATATGGGCATCATAGTTACTGAGTCAGATCAAATCAAGAAGAGTAGATCAAATCAAGAAGAGTCAAAGAAAAGTTCACATTTTTCCATGAAAAAGGAAAAAAAAAACTCATTTTCAAGACTAAGTAAACACAGAGACTAAGTATCTAAAAAACCAATTTACAGAAATTGCGTCTACTTTGGAAAATTAATATTGCAGAGAATGGGTTTTCTTTGTTCAGTCTAAGTGAGACACTCCCACCGGACTCTACATTTAAAACCAAAGCAGATTGAACACATATTTCAAACACAGCAATCCCACTCAAATACAAGAAAAAAAAAAAAAGAATAGTCCTACAACTAAAAATAAATTCAAGTTTTCGGACAACACGACGCGATTGATGCAGAGACCATCCCGAAATCAACGGTTGATATTCATTTCTCACCCCACCATTCCATCACTTGACAAGAATATGACATGGCATGTTAGGGGAACCCATTGAATTATCCACCAATTAAAAATCAGATTCGATTGATGGAGGTGGATGGACAATCCAAAACCCCTGCTGGGTGGTCATTTTTGGATATTCACGTTTGTTACTTAATCTTAACACAATTTTCAGGAATATAAATCTTAGAAGTACTAGGAATTCAATTGAATCAAACAAAGGGGCCTAAGTGTTTAATAATTGAGTCCAAATTAATTTGAGAAATCCCAAAACATGGAGAAGGAAAGACAAAAGAATCTAAGAAATCAGAAGCATGTTAAAATCGATTAGATTGTCATGTTTCCTCTTAAGTGGATAGAAATTAGAAAGACAGCAATCTAAGCCATCAAAGTGCAAGCCACTGTAGAATATCATTTGCCAGTTGGTATCAATATCAGAATTCAAAGCATAGGATCTTTTCAGCAAAATTATAACAAAAGATCATGAACCGGCTTCCATCTGCTCAGGGGCGGACCCATGTAGTCACCATATGGGGCGGCCGCCCCGGGTGAAATTTAGGATTTCTCAAAAATATGAAATGGGCCCTAGCCCACGGGTGGACCCACGTTGTCACTATATGGGCGGTTGCCCCAGGTGAAATTTAGAAATTCTTAAAAACATGTAATGGGCCCTGGCCCATGCCCTACTTATCTCAAAAGTACCGCCCCACGCCCAAAAACACTCTTTCTGCCAGTAATCCTTATTGGCCAAATTCATCCATTGTGTTTGAACTGCTACCATTTTCTTATAACCATTCATTAGTTGGCCAAATATTGATTAGTGCATGTTTCTGGATATTCTCATCTGAAATGGGCCTTGTTCCTCATACCTAAAGCCAAGCCCATTGGTGTTGGAAGTGAAACACCAAGACATGGACCAATTATTGTCATCATTCATCATCATCACCATAAAGGGCCACATGTATACAGTAATGTTTCCATTTGATCACATCCCTTTGCATTTCTTGATCGTGTGACCGTATAATGCCACCATGGAATCAGTAATCCTACTCCAAGAAAACAAGAGTTTATTTTCTTGTTGTAAACAAAAGTAGATAGCGACAAAATTATAAGATTGAGCTAAACTACTTATTTCTTCTTCTTTTGAAATTTTTTTCTTGGACTATAATATGATGTTTATGATTATGGTGACAATATTCTTTTATAAGTAAAAGTGCTCTCATTTGGATTTATATGATAGAAAAACCATCAGGAGCTTAAGGAAAACATAAGCAGGTACTAATTTTCATATGATAATAATTATTACTCCTTTGGAGTTTTTTTAGAGTTTCTTTATTATTTTTGTATGTTTGGTTTAGAAGCTTATTTATGAATTAGGTGTTAGTAGTAGGATTCCTTACAAAAAGAAAAAAAAAATGTTGATAATCATGTCCTTTAACCTATGTTGGAAAAATTGCCTGCCCCACCTAAATGAAAATCTTGGGTCCGCCACTGCATCTGCTAGAAACAGGCAAGCTGCAGCTTATTCAGCCCTCGAGAATCAAGGGCACCTCCATGTCGAGGTCCTCAAACATCGATTCAGCCCACTCTGTTTAACAGTTTAAGCCCATCTTAAATTTTCTTTGTGGCAAGGCTGTAAATGGGGTACCGACCATCCGCTACTGGATAATCAAGAAAATATTCACCGATGAACAAATTACAATATATGCTCATGTAGTCCAGCTCATGGGAGATAATCTCTACAACAAAGGCTGTAGTGCTGTACTCTGTAGACTTGTAATTAGGGAGAGAGATGGCTGCACTGCACAACACTTTCCCCATGATTTCAATGTAAAAAGAAATCACTCCTAATATTCCATAAAAAAAAAAACTTATGGCAAAAACCAACCCAGAAACCAAGCAGAGGGAAGGAAGGAAGACACTAAAATCGATTATGATCTACGGGGCACAATCAACACAGGATAGCATTTGAATACATACCTTCTGCTTAATCGAGTCGTCGATGTTCGATGAGAATAGACGGCCGGATGGATTGGATTTGGAGGAAGCACACCAGACGAGGGAAGAAACCCT
The DNA here is from genome assembly GCA_012931725.1 of Litsea cubeba. Classification (NCBI taxonomy): domain Eukaryota; kingdom Viridiplantae; phylum Streptophyta; class Magnoliopsida; order Laurales; family Lauraceae; genus Litsea; species Litsea cubeba. The sequence continues at coordinate 87,690 of WHSA01001364.1, forward strand.
AGAATTGGGATTGCCATGGATAGTCTGCGGACACATGGAATAGCGTGCCATCCAACGGAGCCGGGAGAGACGAGCCAGATCTAGAGGGGCCATCTTCTCGAGCGGTGGCGAGCTGTGACGCGTCGACGCTGGTGGAGGAAATCAAACGAACTAGAACGAGAGTTGTAAGAAGGAAATGCAATTGAGTTGATGATGAAGAAAGAGAGAGATGCACTTGGAACGACCGTTGGAAATGAAAAGGGGGCAGGCAGAGCTTCGAACACGATTTAGAGAAAGAGGGGGCGCTGGAAATGGATATGGCGCGGGCGCGGCAAATAGAAAAAGTTTTTAGGGCTCAACTTTTTTTTTAATCCTCCCAAAAATAAATACCGGAAATACTTTCCTGGCGAAATTAATGCGCCGACAGAAGTTAAATTAACAATTCACATTAGACAGTTGAACTTTGCCGGCGATACAACTTTTTCGCCTGTAAAACAGTATATTTTGCCGGCGAAAATAATAATTCGTCGCGAATATTTGAACCTTTGCCGGCGAAAGTATGTCACCGGAAAAACATTATCATTTTCAGGCGAAGTAAGCTTTTTCGCCGGGGAAAGTATAACTTTCCCCGGCGTTTAATGATTGCGCCGGTAAAGGTGCAGTTTGTTCTAGTGAATCACCGTGATCGAGCAAACAATCAACCACACAAGAAAGAGAAAATCACATACAAAGATTTTACGTGGTTTGGCAAACTTACCTACATCCATGGGAAAGAAACGTGACTTTCCTTTGGGTTTTTCACTCTGTATCATGTGCAGTACCTCTCATCGTTTATACATTACATCATATATGTAATGCTCTTTTTCTTATACCCAAGAAGCCCTATCTTAGTCAATAAGAAAGTCCCGGTACAATTACAAAAATGCCCATGAACCCGAACCCACTTTGTCTTTACCCACTAGGCAAAAAGCCTCCCCCTCTGGACCATGGAGAAGATGCCTCTGAACCCCCTGAAAGTTTTGCAAGCTACCAGAATGGATTCTAGTTCTAATTTAACCAATCAACATGCGGCGGATATAACCAAATAAATAGAATAGAACTAGCAATCTACCAATCACACATCATAAAAAACCAGACACAATATTTAGCGTGGAAACCCTATCCAGGAAGAAAAATCATGAGTCAGAAATCAAGAACTCACGAACAATTACAAGATATACTCACAACTCCTTTCCCTCAGTTTGTACCTCGACCTAAGCACTATAGTTGTTCTTGCACAAAATCCATTGACACGTCAACCACCGTGCACCATTCTCCTTGATCTCCTCGCACTTTGCTAGTCAAGATGAACTATCTTCTACAAGAGAGTAGAAGAAATCGTAACCTTCTAGAGCAGCCCTTTAGAACAATCTCTCAGTGGCTCTAGAGAATAATTCTCTCTCTAAGATATCTCTTACTCAAATTAATGAGAGAGGTGATCACTTTTAGGGTTGAGATCAATACCCTATTTATAGCCCCAAATTCGTGCCTTAGACTTAGAACACAAATATGACTCAAATTGGAAAACAAAGTCTCAAAAGGAAACAAATTCGTATATATTTAGGAGACATTCTTGAAATTCCTGCGGCCATCCGATCGATCGGACAGAGGCTTCGATCGATCAGACAAGGAAATAACTGGCGCATGTCAGCCCTCCGATCAATCGGACAGAGGCCCCGATCGATCGGACAGGGTGTTTTGCCCTGTTTCACACGGTCTTCTATTTTCTTCGGTTTAGCCAAAAAAATTTTCCAGCACCTGTAGATATTTGCTTGTTTTCTACCTCTAGCTTCATTACTCTCCCCCTTTTTGTCCATAATTGACAAATAATTATCTTCAAGCAGCTTCTGTCTATCTGGATTCTGCAACCCCCCCCCCTCAATCTGGACTTCCCCTCAATATGATCTTAGTATCAGCACTGTGGTGGGGGTTTGATCTTGCAGATCAAGGGCGTTGAAGCTTTGGTACGCACACTTGCATATTCAGGCATTTTAGCAAAATGTGTACTAATACAATGAAGACAGGTCTTCTTTCTCGACCCAAATAGCGTTGGTATTCTTTTTTAGTTCAGTCTTCTATATTTTCCATTGCATTTGATTTGGTGACTTTCGCATCTTATTGCAATGGGGTCGAACGTGTGTCATTTCCTTTAATTCCACAATGAAGACAAGTGGGTATACGTTAAGGACGTGACACATTCTTCTTCTTGGAAGCTGTGTTTACAACATGAACAGCGGGATTAGTAACAATTGAATTTTGAACAAAACAGTTAGTACCTTTGGCTTTCGATGTAGATGCCCCGGCAGCGTAACCAATGCCATACATGTTTGTCTTTGCCTTTTGACTGCTCAGAATGTCATCAAGGTTTTTAGACCATGAATTCATTCTGTTTAGTGAAGCCTTGGTAGTATTAAACTTAGAAATAACCATCTTGAGTCTTCCTTGCAAGTCAGTATTTTCAGCTTTCAAGGTCTTCACATCGCGCTCAAGTAAATCACACTTCTATGCTTCAGCAGTCAATTTATTTACTAGGCTGTTAATTTCTGCCTCTAAGTGACTCCCTTTTGTAAGAGCTTCTAACAATCCAGCTTTTAAAGATGTATTATGCTCTTCAGGTTCTTTCCAGCTTATAGCCACTTTTTCATTCATCTCTAGCATCTTCATGGTCTTTGCAAATAATAACTGATATTCAGCTTTCCAATCACGTTCTGTCTCTGACTCACTAACATCTTGATCAGTTCCATCATCAGAGGAAACTGGTGGAGTAGCAGAAACCGAAGTTACCATGAATGCCATGAATTTTTCTTTGCTAGCTTCAGGCTTCCCAGACTCAGATTTTTTATCATCTTCCTCAGATGTATTATCATCCCGAGTCAAACTAAAAGCCTTCTTTTTTGGTTTTTGGTTAGCATAATCACTAGCAATGTGTCCATAACCATGACATTCAAAACATTGAATCGCCTTAGAAGATTTCTTCTTTAAATAATTTTTAGGATTTTCAAATCACTTTTTTCCCTTTCATAAACAACTGAATTGCTTCATAAACTGAACAGCAACTTAGGGATCTATCTCATCAGAATCATAATCAGAATCACTAGGAATTTATTGAATGATTCTTTGAAGGCTTTCAAAGCACCACCTTTTGATTTTGTTTTCATTAGTTCTTAGGTTTGCTTCAAAAGTTTGAAGGTTGCCACCAGATCCTCAACTTTGAGAATATTCATATTTTTATTCTCCTTTATGGCCACAACCTTTGCATCAAACCTTTCTGAAATAGATTGCGAAATCTTTTTCACAATTCTATTCTCAGGAATTGGCTCTCCCAAAGTAAATGTATCATTCACAATTGCATTTAGCTTCGAATTAAACTCATTGAAAGTTTCACCATCTTCCATCTTTATGGTTTCGAAGCCATATACAATTTATGAAGTTTTGACTATTTGACAATGTCAGTCCCTTCATGCACAGTCTGCAGAATATCCCAAGCTTCTTTTGTAGTAGTGTATGTAGAAATTATACGAAACTCAGACATGCTAACTCCATTATAAATAGCATTCAAAGCCCTAGAGTTGTAAGTGGCTGCCAATTCTTCATCCTTAGTCCACTGTTCTACAAATTTAAGATCAGTTATCCCATCAGTACTGGCAGTGGGCAAACAATAGCCCTTCATAATAGATTTCCAAACTTAGAAGTCTATGGCTCTTATAAAGGCAACCATTATGGCTTTCCAATAAGCATAATTTGTACCTTACCATCCAGCTGAGTAGGCTTATTGGTTGAAGTGTCTTCATGGTAGTTATCCATTCTAGCAAAATAGGATCTACACAGTAGAATAATGCAATCTGCTCTGATACCAATTGAATGTTTTGCAGGCTACAAGAATGGATACTAGTTCCAATTTAACCAATAAACATGCAGCAGATATAACCAAACAAATAGAATAGAACTAGCAATCTACCAATCACACGCCACAAAAGACCAGACACAATATTTAGCGTGGTAACCCTATCTAGGGAGAAAAATCAAGAACCAGAAATCAAGAACTCACTAATAGTTACAAGATATACTCACAGCTCCTTTCCCTCAGTCTGTACCTCAACCTAAGGACTATAGTTGTTTTTACACAAAATCCATTGACATGACGGTGGCGTATCAGGGGTGATGAGGCTTACGCTCACACACTTGCGAATTTAAACTTTTCAGCAAAGTGTGTACCAACATAGAAGAGAGGTCTTCTTTCTTGACCCGGACAACTTTCATTTTAATCGGAGACATTACCTTTTGTTTCTTCCATTGCGTTTAATTCGATAAACTTTGCAGCTTATTACAATGGGGTCTGTCGCGACCCCGGACCGGGAAACTAGGGGGAAAAGAGAGGATCCGAGTCCGGGAGTCGGGACATGTGATGGGGTGATGCCGCGCCACGTGCATCTCTTTGGCTAAAACGCACACGGAATTAAAAGAATATTTATCCGTGCACGTGATTTCCCACAGGGTTCCGCGGTGAGGATTATCTTTACACATCATCTCACATATAACCATATCATACATATTTTCAAGATTGCGGAAGCGTGTAGCAAACCATATTAGTACTATTCAATCCAATCCCATAAACGAGACTGATTTATGATTAACATAATAAGATATCAGAATGAGCAATGATCATAAGCATATTTCCCCCAAAAGTAAGGTTAAGTATATTTACAAAATATCAGTTGATTAATGCCCCCAAAATAACGGTCAACAAAGACCGTATAACCAAATGAAACCTAAAACAAAGATATCAAGTTCCCAAAGTGTATCGTTCTCAAGGCAAGGCCGAATGTCTACATGACATCATCGGCTTGCCACTCAATCACTCGTTGCGGTTCACCGACCGCCTCCTCCGGCTCCTCCTCAATGGCAATAAGCTCGGGACCTGAGTACCAAAATAAATGGATCAGACACGACGGTCTGGCAGGTGGGTGAAAAGATATGTAATAATAAAACGATAATACTTTGCAAAAGTTTAGAAAACTTGTGAGTAAAGAATGAACTCCATAAAAGACGATATATCATTTTAAAAGAGGCACATATGCAATAAATCATGTAAGGTAACAACGATTCGGAAACTGTCAAGATGGCAACCACACAAAGCTAGATCCTCCCTTCACTAACGTGAATAGAGCACATACCCTACAGGATCATTGGCCTCAGTCACACGAGGTGAGGAGGTACAACGATAAACAGGATCATTGGCCTCAGTCACACGAGGTGAGGAGGAACAACGATAAAATACTATAATATATATATACTATACAGGACCACGGTAGCGAACCGGGTAAACTATGCAAATTCCAGACTGCTGCTGACTATCAGGAGGGGAGGGAACCCCAAGTCGGTGGATCAAACCAACTAGGTCGTCCAAGCTCAGTGGTGCCGACTCATAGGTCAAATACGATAAATCAAATCGTGTACATATTAAAGAAACGGGGTGCTCATAGGCACAAATACACATTCGTATCTGGTCGGTCATATACAGGTTAGCAAAAGCTAAATACACTTTCAATACTCTCAAGACAGTCTAGTCATATCATGTGGGTTTGAAATCCCAAAATAGGAGTTTGGTTGAAAATCAAATACAATTAGTTTTTTCCATACCTTTACAGGCTAACAATGGGGTTTCTAGAATTGAATCAGTGCGAATAGGGTCCCGTATGTCAGTTATGATGAAATTTTGGTACTCTTTAAGAGTTAGGGACATTCCGGGTCCTTATACCCATTGGTCAATCTAGAAAATCTCATAGAATCTCCATGATGAGTTTCCCCTTCCTCCGGACTTCACGTAATGCCTTACAAGTCCCTAAATAACAATGGGGCACCAAATAATACCTCCCCACTACAACCCTTTGCAATTTACCCAATTCATTCATGGGTTTAAATGCATCCTTATAGGTTCAATGCCTTCAAATAAGAAGATAAGGGATAGAGCTGAATTGGACTTGAGTATGGGCTGGGAATGAATCTGGAAAATAGTCCCACAATTTTCTCATTTTACAGTTCATCTCATTTCAGTTATTTACAGTCCGATCGATCGGACCTGATGGGCGATCGATCGGTCCTGAGAACCCTCTCAGTTATTTACAGTCCGATCGATCGGACCTGATGGGCGATCGATCGGTCCTGAGAACCCTCTCAGTTATTTACAGTCCGATCGATCGGACCTGATGGGCGATCGATCGGTCCTGCAACGAATCCCAACCTATTTGGTTGAATTCTTCTCTTGTCCAACTCCTATCCATTTCCTTTCTTTCCCCTTCTTCCATACACATCTTCACGAATAATTGGGCTATTCCTTGACCTCCTTATCTCATCAAATCATCAATCAAAATCAACAAGACTAAACCATCAAACATGATAAACCATTAAAACTATTAAGGAAAACAAATCAAGATTTTGCATAAAACATGATAAAACACATGAGAATCGTTTCATCCACTTGCCTTGGGTCCAATGCAAATCAATTGAGCTCTAATCACCTCTTAGGCCCATAATCAAACACCTATACACAAAACCCCCAAATCCAAACCCTAGATTATCAAAACTAATTAAAACAAAACGGAATCTTCCAATAATTGAAATAGAGCTACCCTAGGGCTAAACAAACAAGATTATAAAACTTTTAGAAAGATCACTTACAAGTAAGTTCTTCAAAAAGCAAGGTGTTGTCCAAAGCAAGTTTTGGAGTGGGCGGTTTTCTTCAAAAATGGTGTCAAGATGAAGCCCTTGAGGTGAGGAAGAAGATTGTAGCCTCTAATTTTCCATTAGCACTAGTTTAGTGGGGGATTGAAGATGAAGAAGCAAGAAAAGGTAAGGGAAAACCCTTAGGGCTGGGATTTCTCTTCTCTTCTAGGGTTTTTGCCAGAAATGGGAAAAATGAAGAAGAAGCTTTCTATATATAGTAAGTGAGGATGGGGCCCACAACTTAAAGAACTTCTCGGGCTCAAAACATGGTTTTCGGGGCTTCAAACAAATTCGACGAAGAAGACAAAGTTGCTCGGCAAAATTTCTAGTTTCCAAAAAGTATATATTTTGTACATTTTGGTGACATTGAAAACGGTGTCCAGATTTTGGGTAAAAATACCATTTTGCCCTCAATTAGTGAAAAATCGGGTTTAAGGTCCTCGAATGAAAACGATGTCAACATGAAAGTTGTAGGGATTAACAAGATAAGTCCAATGGGGTTAAAAACACGATTCTTAGAAATCATCGGTAAACCCCCAATCTCGCACAATTCTTAACAAGAACCCCCAAAGGGTCCCACAAATAAAAAGGCTCTCCAAATTCCCCAAAGCTATCATAAAAGCTATTCTAATCCCCAACTAATACAAAAACCCCTAAACACACTTAAAACTAAAACACAACTTAATCAACTCTAAACGAGGCCTCTCGGGTCGGGGTCTTACAGGGTCGAATATGTCCTTTAATTTCACAATGATGAAAAGTGGGAATTTGTTCAGGACGTGGCACATTCGTCTTAGCTTTCTTTGCAACACTAACACCAAGATTAGTAATAACTGAATTCTTAACAAAATAGCTTATACCTTTGGCATTCAAAGTGGATGCTCCGTCAGCGTAGCCAATGCCATGCTTGTTAGTATGTGCCTTTTGACTGCACAGGGTGTCATCTAATTTTCTCGATCCAGTGTTCAGCATATTCAATGAAGCTTTAGTAATATTTAACTCATATAAAACCATCTTGAGTCTTTCATTCATATTAGATTTCTCTGCTTTCAAAGTATTCATAACAGAATCAAGTAAGTCACACTTTTGTGCTTCTACATTCAATTTGTCAGCCAACTTGTTATTTTCATCCTCCATTATTTGTATTTTAGCAAGTGCTTCTGCAAGTTCAGATTTTAAGGAGATACTCTGCTCTTCAGACACTTTTCAGTTGATAGCAACTTTTTCATTCACTTTAACCATCTTCATGGTTTTATTGAAAAGTGTCTCATATTCAGCTTTCCAATCTAGTTCTTCCTCTGACTCAGTATCTTAATCAGTCTCAGCTTTGGAAGAAACATGTGAAGTGGCAGAACCAAAAATTGCCATAAAAGCAATAAACTTTCCCTTGCTAGTGTCGAGCTTGTCAGACTCAGGATTTTCATCATTCTCATTAAAAATTTCACCTTCCTGGCCAAGTAGTATTTAAAGCCTTCTTTTTATATTTTTTATTTCCGCAGTCACTAGCAATGTATCCATAGCCTTGACACTCAAAACATTAAGTCCCTTTAAAAGATTAATTTTTTTTCAAAATTTTTAGGGATTGTCACATTGGTTTGCTTCCCATTCATAAAAAGCTTGAACTGCTTCATGAACAGTACAACAACTTGGAGATCAATTTCCTCCGAATCTGAATATGAATCATTGCAGCTTTCTTGTATGATTCCTTGGAACCTTTCAAAGCAATACCTTTGGACTGTATCTTCCCATTAGACCTAAGGTTTGCTTCAAATGTTTGTAGGTTGCCAATAAACTTTGAGCGTATTTAGATTTTTATTTTCCTCTATGGCCACAACCTTTCCGTCATACCTTTATGAGAGAGATCTCAAAATCTTTTTAACAATTCTGTTTTAGTTATTGGTTCTCCCAAGGTAAAGGTATCATTGACAACTGCATTCATCCTACCGTTAAATTCATTGAAAGACTCGATCATCGTCTTCCATCATTATTGTTTCAAAGGCTGTATACAACTTTTGAAGTTTCAATTGTTTGACAGTGTTAGTCCCTTCATGTACAGTCTGCAGGATATCCCAAGATTCTTTTACAGTAGTGCATGTAGAAATTCTTCGAAACTCAGACATAGTAACTCCATTATAAATAGAATTCAAAGCCCTAGAGTTACAAGTGGCAGCCAACTCTTCTTTCTTAGTGCACTTATCTTCGGGTTTGGGACCAGTTACCCCATCAACAGTAATAGTGGACAAGGAATAGCCATTCACTGTAAATTTCCAAACATTCAGATCTATGGCTTTCATCAAGGCAACCATCATGGCTTTCCAATAAGCATAATTATTACCATCCAACAGAGAAGGCTTATTGGCTGAAGTTCTTTCGTGGTAGATATCTATTCTAGCAAAAATAGGATCTACACAATAGAATAGTGCAACCTGCTCTGATACCAATTGAGAGTTCTGTAGAACCCATTAGAATAGATGCTAGTCTAATTAATCAAACGAATGCAGCAGATGTAACCAATCAAACACGGTAGAACTAGCAAATAAATCTACCAAGCACAAACCATAAAAAGGCAGACACAATATTTAATGTGGAAACCCTTTCCAGGGATAAAAACCACGATGTTGATATCAAGAACTCACGAACAGTTACAAGATATACTTATAGCTCCTTTACCTCAGTCACTACCTCGACCTAAGGACTATAGCTGTTGTTGCACAACTTCAATTGCAACGACTAACACCGTGCGCCATTCTCCTTACTTGATCTCCTCACACCTTCTCAAACAAGATGATCAATCTTCTACAATAGAGTAGAAGCAACAAAAACCTTCTAGAGCTGCCCTTCAAAACAATCTCTCAATGGCTCTAGAGAATAATTCTCTTTCTAAGATATCTCTTACTTAGATAATTTAGAGAGGTGGAGTATTCAATTAGGTTGAGAGAATCACTTAATTTATAACCCCAAATCCGTGCATAAGACTCCTAGTGATAATCCATTAAGAATTATAAGCATTATGAACTCTTGAAGCGCCACGCTCGCTACAGCGAGCCATCACTCTACCTTGGACGGACCTGACAGTGTCTGTCACCAGATTTTAGTCCTTACATTTCCCTTAGACACGACCATCGTCATCATGTCCGAGGGATTCTTGTCAGTGTGAATCTTCTCTAGCTTCATTAGATTCATGTCAAAGACCTCACGAATCCAATGGTATTCACACTAATGTGTTGTAAGGTCCCCGACCTTACTGGGTCAGTTGGGCCCAATAGCAGGCTCGTTGACCCGTTTATCTTGCTATTATTATAATGAATTGTATTTTTAGATATTTGGGTGGGTTTAGATCTTGAGTAAGTTTCTTTTGGAATTAGAATAGTGTATGCGAAGTTTCGTGCGATTTTGAGTTTGATTGACCCTAGCCGGGGGGGGGGGGGGATTTTGCAATTTAAGGAAAATTGAGCATTTTCCGAAAAATTCCTATCGCTGTGATTTTTGGATTCGTTGTAAAGATCTCATCGCACTGATAATTTTTATCTCCTGGCTCACCACGATCCGACTATCAAAAATGCTTCAAGTGGGCCATTCCTTCACCGGACCCACTTAAGGGCAAATAAGTCTTTTTCCCCCTCTCTTCTCTTTATACAGTGATTAACCCTAATTCCCATTTACTAATCTCTGCAACAAAAGCTCTAGCAGCCATTCTTCTTCCTCTTCATCTTCTCAAGCTCCAAAACTCCTCCGGGATAGATCATCTCCTCCATCCGAACCGCATATCTCCATCCTCTCAATCTCCTCATTTCATTGACCCTAGTTTGGTAAGTTTTCCTTACCATTAGTTCTCTAATAGTTTCCTTTTAATTTAGATTTAGTTTTGTTCTTAATCTTATTCCTTCCTTTCTTCTTCTTGGTATTCTAGATTGCATTGAGCGGGGTAGGTTGGTTGATTTCGTGGTAGAAGGCTTCTCCTTAAGTTTTTTCCATTTTCATCTTCTTCTTGGTTGTGGCAAGTAGATTTGCATTTTATGATTAAACATGTGTGCATGATTTAGATTGATTGTAATGATTTCTTGCTAGAATACCCTAATTGCAAGTTTTGCTTCTGGTTTTGGTTTGGGGATTTAACATGTTAGGTTAGGATCTGAAACGGTTTGGATTAATGGTAATTGGTAGCCATAGATGTGTTAAATTGCTAGAAAGCATGATTTGAGATGAATGTGATGAATTGGGAGCATGGAGGCTCTTTTTCTACAGGTTTGGCCACGGAATGGTCTGAGAACGTAGTGGCAGAAAACCCATTTTCAGGGTTGCAGTCCGCTGTCCGATCGATCGGTCGCATTGTGCAATCGATCGGACAGGGGACATGCCCCAGTTAACTGAGGTCGTCAACTGTCCGATCAATCGGTCACACTGTCCAATCGATCGGACACGGGAAATCTTCAGATAACTAGGAGGTGGCCGGGTCCGATCGATCGGGCCCTCTATTCTATCAATCGGACAGGGTCACTAATTGGGAGTGGTTCACTGTCCGGTCGATCGAACCTTTTGTCCGATCGATCGGAGGGTAATTACTTAACAAAATTTGGTAACTGTAGAGACTTGTAACTTTTAATCTGTCCGTTGGATTTCCACATGTAATATATCGATGGAAAGCCCTTGAGATGTAGAATCCAATGGTTCTTTGCTTTACTACGATCGGAGATCAGAAAGTGATGTAAATACCCAGATTAATGATCCAACTCATGTTTTATTAGAAATGAGACTGTTAACCTAGGTTTGTGCCTTAGATGTTGGAAACCATAAACCTACTCTCACATGAACATTAATGGATATTGAAATCAAAGCACATGGCTTGGTATGCTTCGATGGTTGTCTAGGTATTGATGTACTACGCATGGCTTAACCGAATGCATATGGAATTGTCTCAATAGATGCTTGACATGATTTTACACTAAGGGATTTCCTTAAAAAGCATCGTTGATCCAATTTCCGCACATACTCTGTTAGAACATGTGGGGGTACAGGGATGACACCAGTTGCCTAGGTTTGGGTTGTAATTCCTCCTTGACTTATGCATTGTATCCGTCGTTATTGTTCCTTGTACACTCTCTTGGCATTAATAAACACAAATGAAACACAATCCTTGTAGAACTAGGACTTGGAACTGACTTAGGTAACATTTGGTTCGTTATAATGAAGGTCGGAATGGAATGGTCATTCCAACAGAATGATCATTACCGCGTTTGGTTCGCAAAAAGTGACGGAATGACCATTACCTCCGGAATCATCATTCCTTTATGTGAGGGAATTATCATTCCATTGGGGAGGGGAAGGAATAGCCATTCCATTCCTTTCTAACTTTTCGTTGAGACCAAAACACCCTTGTTTCACATCTACCACTACTGTGTGGGCCCCACCTATATAATAATAATATAATCTATACATTATTATTATTATTATAATATTAAGATTATCAAAGAGAAGAACTTGTGTGGGCCCCACCTATATAATAATAATATAATCTATACATTATTATTATTATTAAGAACAAAATGACATAACTTGTGTGGGCCCTACTTAGATAATAATAATATAATCTATATATTATTATTACCCTTCAAAAAGAGAAGAACTTGAGCCCCACTTATATAATAATAATAAGATTATAAAAGAGAAGAACTTGTGTGGGCCCCACCTATATAATAATAATAATATAATCTATACATTATTATTATTATATTAAGATTATCAAAGAGAAGAACTTGTCTGGGCCCCACCTATATAATAATAATATAATCTATACATTATTATTATTATTATTATATTAAGATGATCAAAGAGAAAAACTTATGTGGGCCCCACCTATATAATAATAATATAATCTATACATTGTTATTATTATTATTATTATTAAGAATAAAATGACATAACTTGGGTGTAGTACTGCAACTTTGACTGAACCAAAGATAAAAAATCTAACAAGGGTTTTTTGGTCAGTCTTATGTAAATTTTATTCCATTCCTGGACTCATTTCAACGTACCAAACGCAGGAACATGATTCAAAATTTTATTACTGGGTTGATTCCTTAGTGTACCAAACGCTGGAATGGATGACTATTCCTGCCTCATTCCATTCCAGACTCATTTCGGTCTCCATTCCATTCTCGCATACAACCATTCCAGTGAACCAAACGCTCCCTTACAGTGTATCTTAGGAAACATTTGTCATGTATTTGATAAACATGACTGGCTAGCTTGTAAGGGATTATCATGTGGTTGACTTCTCTTGTATTGTCTTGAATGAGATAATCCCTATGAGCATGTCTTGTGTGTTAGCTAGCCAGACTTGCTTGTTTTGGTTTCTCTCGTGTCAACACCACGTCATTACCATTGCCCGACTATAGTGGGATTCACTGTAGAAAGGTTTACATGTCATGGCCAACTACAGTTTGGGGTTTTATTGATGGGCCGACTACTCGGACATCGGGATGGGCAGTCGGCGTAGGTAGGCGTCGTGGCGTTAAATAGTTGGGCGCGGGCTAGGACCGTGCTACTATTCCTGGGACCAGAAGCGGGCTACGACCGGACTTTGGTATTAGTTGTCTAGATTGGATTGTTACTGATACCCCGTGAGGTGGCTAGGACATCTTCAAAGTCTCCCTCTTGATACTTGCATTGCATTGCATGGATAGTGGTTATTGCTAGAGATGTTAGGATTTCTGTCATTGTTTCCGATTATGATTATTCATGCTTTCATGCCTAGCATTGTTTCCTTGTATTCACTTGATTATACTTGTTTTCATTCTAATATTTGATGCATGTCATGTTCATTTATATCTTGCTTATCTATTGCTCAACATGTCATTGACTCGGTTCATTGGTGTGCAGAAACCCCATGTGAGTATTACAAAGAGTAGGCAGGTAAGAAGATCACAGAGGATCTCCAACCAGCAAAGGAGGAACGAGAGTAGCGTGCCGATAATGTAAAGTAGCGTCATCATACACGGCACATGAGAGATTTACATGGGGCATTCATTAGATCTACATTTATTCCTTTATTATTCTCTCGTTGAACCTTTCATTTATTGACATCATTGTTTCTTTTAAAATGGTCTTGGATATTCGAATGTCCATTGTAATAATTTAACTTCTTCATATAGTTCTTTTCATTCTTGATGCAACTCTAATTATTAATGAGATTTGATATTCATTGTTCTGATAATTAATATTGATGGACCCCGCTTTGATTTGTGGTCAACCGATGTTCGATTGACCTGAAATTTGGCAGAGAACCTATTGGAGTAATTTTGAGATGATTCATAAGCTATCTTGGAAACCATGGTCCCGGGGAGCTTCGCCGCCGAGAGGCCTGATTTGGCTTCCGAGAGTCAAAGTCTGGTCAAATGTTGTCAAAATGACCTGAAACTTGACGTGTAGCCCTTTGTAAGTATCTTGAAGCCAGCCATGTGCTCTGTCTGATGAGTGATGGCCTCGGTGGTGCCGAGAGGCTTGATTTAGCTGTTCGATGGTTGATGGAGGGTCAAACGTTGTCGGTTTGACTTGGAACTTAACGTGGAGCCTTTTGGATGTATTTTGAGACCATCCATAGGCTCTAATCGAAGATTTGGTGTTTTCGATGCTATTGCCGCCGGGAGCACATGTTCAGCTGCCGGAGAAGCGAAGTTAGGACAAATGATTTTGAAATGGCCCCAGACGTCTTGTGTACTCCTCTTTTGGCTATCTTGAAGAATCTTGCAGTTTTTGTTTGATTCTGACAAGATTTGATTTTTGAAGTAGCATTACCTGCTTGTGGTTGGTTGCGACTTCATGTAGCTTTCTTGATGTTGAAGAGGCAAAGTGACGCATTTTTTTTTGTGTCAACAAATGCCCCATCGAGGTACAACGACGAGTTGGTTAACTTTTGTAGTCGGTGTGCCTCGAAGAGATTTTTGAAGGAGAGCTTGTGACTTGACCAAGAGTCTTTGAGCAGTCTTTCTTTTGGTATTTTAGCCTTTTGAGCTTCCAGGGGAATTTTATGGTAGTGGAAGGAATCACGTACAATCTCGAGCCAAAGTTTTGAAAATGACATCAGGGATGCGGATTTGGGTTTTATTTTTTGACCTTGTGACTTAACAAGCTGTATATGGCAGGCTTGGGGGTCGGGTTTGATTTTGACCGTGCGACCCAACAAGCTGTATGTGGAATGTTAGGGGGTTGATTTGATTTTGATCTTATGACCTAACAGGCTGTATGTGGCAAGTTAGGGGATTAGGATTTTGGTTTGGATTTTTGTGGAATGTCAATTTTAAGATTTTGGCTCAATTTGATATATGAGGCTGGATGGTTTGGTTTTTGGAAGCTCATGGGGCTTGGAATTTCTTTTCTTTTTCTATGGTCCAATCAACTCAAAAGAGGAATGGAACCATTTTTGTACACTCTTGGTAAGAGGGATTTTTCTTCGACTAAAAGCCCAATTTTTTTTAGTGCCTAGGTGGTCAAACCTGACTCATATGGGCTAACCCATGGGACCTTAAGCTTTTGAAATGGCTTAGATCTCATATGGTGTCATTTTTATAAAGAATATCTAAAAATATCTCCTTTGGATAGAGAATATCTAAGAGTATCTTTATTTGGAGAGAATCTCTCATGTTTCTTTTATTTTGGGAGTGAATATCTCAAGATATCTTTCTTTCGGAGAGAATATATCAAATCTCTTATCTTTTGGGAGAAAATCTCTCATTGCTTTCTTTTTAGGAGAGAATCCCTCAAGATATCGTTCTTTTGGGAAAGAATCTTTCTAATTTCTTTCTTTTGGTAAGGTTACTAATTAGTAACACTTACCTCTTTCTTGTTTCCTTCTTATATTTGCTCTCTTCTATAAAAGCAAGGGTAGATTGGATCTCTTGCTCTTATTGCTTTCTTATGCAAAAATCTCAAGAGTACTCCAAGACCAAGAGTTCTTCAAGAATCTTCAAGCTTATTTTTTCTTCTTCTCCATCAATGGCTTCAAGTAAGTTATCTTTCTCAAGAAAACTCCGTGTAGAAAATAGGATCGTAAAAAAGAATTTTTTTTTGTTTCTTTCTTTTCTTCGTTTTCTTTTCTTTTTCATGTGTTTCCTTCTTTTTTTTACACGTTTTTTTTTTCTCGTGCGTTTTCTTTTTTTTTTTTTTTTGGGCCAGTCCCATTTTTTTGTTTCTTTTTTTTTTTTTATCTTTCTCCCCCTCCTTTTTTTTTTTGAAGAAAGTTTCCTTTTTCTTTTTTTCTCTCTCTCCATTTTTTTTTGAGAAAGTTTCTTTTTCTTTTTTTTTTCTTTTCTTTCTCCTTTTTTTTTGAGAAAGTTTCTTTTTCTTCGTTTTTTTGCTCATTATGATAATGCATTTTTTGGCAAACCAAGATGTTCATGCGTGCATTTTTTGTAAATTGAATTGGTAGCATGATGTGATAGCATACTTGAAAATCTTTGCAAATTTGGGAATTTGGAGCTCGCAGTGATGTTGAGCCCTTCCTGATTTTCCGGTGATTTTGAAGTTTCGAAAGTTTGGAGTTTCGGAGCTCGCAGCAATGTTGAGCTCATCTTCAAGCTTTTTATTTCTTTCAGGGTATTTCCCTTTTCTTTGGAATTGCCCCGGAGTCATGTCAAAATTTTGCCAGATTTTTTTGGCGAAATTGTGTCATTTTGATGATGTTCTTTTTCATTTCCATCCTTTGCAGGTGGTTCCTCCAGAACAAACAAGGGTAAAGAGCCTGCTACAAGCATACCTCGTCGATCTGCTAGATCTTCCAATCCGGCCGTTCAGCAGGCCTGGGAGAAGGTCCAGTATGTTAAGAGAAACCTCGAAGAGTGTGACTCCCTCAACAGAGATGAGATGAGGCAGCGACTGATCGCTCTCAAGAATGAAGAATTTTATAAGATCATGGTAAGCAACCCTCCTTAGGCGATGGACGATCAGAGGGGTTTACCCAACCCTACTTTCTTCTTTGGTGATGCAGTCCCTGACGACGTGACATACCAGAGGAGATGTTTTTAGTTCTCTTACACAACTAATGGTGAGGAGAGAACTATTATTACCCGGTTGACGTTTGATTGTACTATCTTGATCATGAGCCTTTCTCCCACGTGCTCTAAGAGGGAAGATCCTCCAAGCTGGGTGAAAAGGACTAACGTGATCAAGACCGGGGTTTTTGTTGCCGGTCCTCCTGGATATATGGAGAAGTCGCCTGCCGACATGGACATGTTGATGCCGGCCAGCAGCTACCAGGGCTCTGATTATCCGTCGGTCAATTTGGGACCGGTGGGCCTTCGTATTTTCAGAGGTGATGGCGGCAATTGGGTGAAGCCTTTTCGACTTCATGGCCGTTTCAGTGCTGACTCCGAGTGGAAGTCGTGGACTGATCGTGTCCAGCTGTTTTGAAGGAAGCCGAGATTTTCGACGCGGTCTGTGATGCCCCAGAGTCCCACATCGACTGTAGATAGGAAAGTGAATGGGATTATATGTAGATCTCACACCCTTACCTTGCATGAGGCCTTTTGATGGGTTGAGGCCCATCAGAAACAAAACCGTGAGGCCCGTGGGCCAAAGCGGACAATATCATGCATGGGTATGGGGTGGGGCGTTACAAATGGTATCAGAGCCGACTCTCGACTAGTTCGAGTGTGGGTCCCCTGCCGTGGTCTGGTGCAAGTGGGCGGGTTTCCATGTGGGCGGGCCAAGAGGGCTGGCAGGCTACAGGGGCTGGCAGGCTACTGCACAGGGACGTGCAGCCTTAAGGGGGTGGAATGTGATGCCCCGGAGTCCCACATCGACTATAGAGAGGAAAGTGAATGTGATTATATGTAGATCTCACACCCTTACCTTGCATGAGGCCTTTTGATGGGTTGAGGCCCATCAGAAACAAAACAGTGAGGCCTGTGGGCCAAAGCGGACAATATCATGCATGGGTATGGGGTGGGGCGTTACACGGTCCGTGCCGTTAGGGAGACCATGATCTTTTCCGACGAGGCCTTCATGGCTATGTTGGAGTCATTCCTTCCACAAACCAATACCTTCGTTGTCATGAATGGTGAGATTGGTTTTTATTTGAAGGAGTTGAGCGCCATTACTGGATTGCCTATCCTTAGCAAACTCTATGAAGAGTTCATGTCGATCGACAGCATCCTTGAGGAGCAGTCAGAGGAGTTTAGGCTTCTGTACTTTCAGCTTGTCGCCTTCTATGAGTTTTTGAAGGAGAAAGAGGGCTCGAAAGTTAGATCCGCAGGTGGAAGAGTTTTGGCTCTTCGTTCCCTAACTTCTTTGACAGCAAGGAGTCTTCTGATAGCACAACCCGGGAATCCAGGGCTCAGGATCCAGGTTCGAAGAAGATTTCGGCTATGCAAGAAGAGTTGAGGGGTTTCTTCGCAAGTACAGACGCCATTTTTTCTGACATTGCACTGCGGAGAGATCTTGCTGTTTACCTCACTTATTGGTTAGGTGAGGCTGTTTTTGCTGGAGGAGATGGAACGCACATCAGGCTGCATTACATTTTTTCGGCTTGTCAGATGGCGTTTGGAGAGCGACTTGCTTTAGTACCTGCTATTTACTCCTACTTGTGCACCGAACTACAGGCTGCAGCTTTCTTGGTTTGGCTTGGGGTTCCCATGAACAGGGTATTTTCAGCCCATATCTTCTATTCGTGGTTTATATACCACTGTCCTGGCTTCCACCGGCTGGGTGCTGCACAGGATGATGATCCTCTGATGATTCGATTGGCTAAGGGCAAAGCCGTGCTCGAATCACTTTTGTTTGCCCGTATGAGGATCTAACGGTTCAGGGACGTCGAGGCGGGGCAGTCTTTAGTGAAGCTTTCTCTGGAGTTGCGTAAGAAGGCTTTTGATTTTGGTGCCTCCTAAGACTATACCAGGGCAGGGTCGGGAAGGCTTTACTCCTTGACAAATGTAGAGAAGGAGTGGCTTTTCAGCATACGTGTCGGCACGATGGTGTACCACAGACATCTTTTCGTCGACATCTAGTCGTATGTACCTTCTCGCTTTGCTCTGCAGTTGGGCTTTTCTCAAGGCGTTGTTGGAACGCCTTTAAGTATGGTGAAGCGCTTTGGAGGTTTGCAGGACGGGAAAAACGCATGGGCTTTCTATAGTGTTGAAGACACTACTGCCATGATTTCCTATCCTGTATTGTCAACTTCCCAGACTGCCGGCTTTGCAAAGTGGTTCGCATAGCGCTTTTTGGCATATTGGGGGCTTTCCAAGAAGGAGCTTGATGTGAAGCTGTCGTCTGGAAATGGCCTTGGAAAGTCGGATGGCGTCCGGCGAGAGGAAGTTTGGGCCTTCCTTTCTGGAGAGAAGCACAATATAGGCTTTCTCAGTGACCAGGGCGTCATTGGTTCTAAAGCGTTCGAGAAATACCTGATGAGGCTTTAGAGCAGCTAGAACAGGAGGAAGCTGAGCTTGACACTTGGATGCAAGTGGCACAGAGGCGAGCTTTCGTGGAGTCTACTGATAAGGGTAGACCATCCAGTAGGGAGTCAAGTGAGAGACCTGACTCTAACAGTGGGGCAGGTTCTTCTAGGAAGCGAGCCCGCAGAAGCAAGAGGAAGAGGAGTCAGCATCGCAGCAAGGGGCAACACGAAGACTCTCCTGATGTGGAAGTCCCTCTCATTATCAATGAGGAGATGCAAGAGAATGCTGACGAGCCTCCGAAAAAGTGGAGTCGAGAAGAAGAGACCGTCGGTGAAGGTATGATTCTTCCCCTTTCTCTTTTCACGGAATTTTTCATGTTCTGATTTGCTTTCTACTTTTGCTTTTCTTTTTTTTTTAGCAGAGGAAGATTTGGCGATGCCTGAGGTTCCGACCGATGAGGCGGTGACAAATCCTGTGGAGGCACCTGAAGAAGAACCATGGGACTCTGGAATGATTCCAGAATCTCCAACTGGTACGACTTCTTTTGCTTCTCTTTTTTTGTCTGTGACTTGATTTGTGTTGACACCAAAAATGTCACTTTGCCTCTTCAAGATCCAAAGAGCTACATGAAGTCGCAACCTGCCATAAATAGGCAATGCTACTTCCAAAAAATCAATTCTTGTCAGAAACAAACAAAAACTGCAAGATCCTTCGAGACAGCCAAAAGAGGAGTACACAAGAAGTTTCGGGTCATTTCAAAATCATTTGGCCTAACTTCGCTTCTCCAGCAGCTGAAAAGGAGCTCCTGGCAGCGAAAGCATCGGAGACACCAAATCTTCGATCAAAGCCGATGGATGGTCTCAAAATACATCCAAAAGGCTCCACGTCAAGTTCTGAGTCAAACCGACAACGTTTGACCCTACATCAACCCTCGAACAGCTAAATCAAGCCTCTCGGCGGTGAGAACCACCGAGGCCATCACTCATCAGATAGAGCACATGGACGGCTTCAAAATGCTTACAAAGGGCTACACGTCAAATTTCAGGTCATTTCAATAACATTTGACCAGACTTTGATGCTCGGAAGCCAAATCAGGCCTCTCAGCGGCGAAGCTCCCCGGGACCATGGTTTCCAAGACAGAGCCTATGGATCATCTTAAAATGACTCCAATAGGTTCCCTGTCAAATTTCAAGTCAATCGGACATCGGTTGACCGCACATCAAACCGCGACATCTTCATCGCGACAAAAGCAAGTCTACTGGTGATAGGGCCCCAAACGGCTTCAAAACTCAAACAAAAGCCTATGGTTGGTCTTATTTATTGCTCAGCAGGCTTCACCCCAAATTTCAGGTCATTCCGACATCGTTTGACCCAGTTTCAACTTCTGACGGAAAATCGGCAGCTTTGCGCGACAAAGTCTTCGGCTTTCTCAGAAAATTGGAAACTTTGCAAAATAAAATGCAACGATTCTCATCAGGTTTTCTACAGGGAAATCAGGCCAATAAATGATCAAAAATGTCAAGGAAAAATACAGAAGAAAAAAGAATAAAAAACAGCAAAAACGGACACAAAACGGGACAAAAGGGGGAAAAAAAACCCCATGGTCGCAGGCCCCTGCGACCCTGGGGCCCGGGATCTCCCGGTGGGCCCTGGAAACCCCGTTTTTCGCCCTTTTTTTGCGATTCGAAGCGTCCGGCCTCTGGTATTTTCCAATATTCATACTTTTGAGACACCAAATCCTCTAACATCCGTAAAAAACACGGGTTAATCATCAAGAGTATCGAAATCAATATTGATCGCCAACTGGTAAACCAAAAAAAGTGTGCTTTCTACCCGACCGATCGAGAAATCGACAGGACAGATGGCACCGACCCGCTGTTGGCAACCAACACCTGAAGTTACATGGTCATCCGATGTCGATCTACATGAAGATCCTTCGATGATCATCGCCAGAAGAATCCCAAAAGACGCGGCACGGCCCGCGACTCTTCAATTGCTCGGCGACCACTTAATGCGATTAATTGACTAGCTTTATTACAGTCATTAATCCATTTCTTTGAACGGATCAATCAGAAGCAAGCATCCGGGAGTTACAAGTCAAGAGATTCATGGCATTTAACCCATGAAACTCCTCCCATCATGGCGATTAAAGGCGAATAAATCCCCTCAATCTCCTCTGGCCAATCAGAAGCCAAGAAAAAGGAGTTACAAAATAAAGAATTCAATCTTGTAACTCCTCCCTTTATGTAGCTTTATGACAATTAAGGCTCATAAACCCTCTTAAATGGCTACCTAAAAGCCTATAAATAGGAGAGCATTCCAAAGAAATTCCAGATCGGAAAAACAAGACAGATCCCAGATCAGAAAAAAGCACAGAAATTCAGAGAAAGAAAGAGAGAAAACTCTGCGGAAGTTCTACACCGACCACCGCTACAAGGTGACAAAAGTCCCTTTGGGGGTACCCCCCCCCCCAAGGTCCTTGCCTTCTCCTTCTGCCTCCAATGGCTTAGACGTGGCTTTTCAGCCCGTATACTTGGTTTTTTTTTGGACATAGGACTCTTTTTGGTCTTTGTCCTCTAAAAACCTGAGGTTATACCTAAGCCAAGCGAATCAATAGGTCCTCTGTTCTCATCTACATGGATGATGGCGAAGTCCACATATGGCTTGCGACCGTCAATCTGAACGGGTCCCCTACAATCTCCTGAGAAGTTAGATCCTCCTTTTCTTGCTTTTCATTGTAGTTTGTATTTTTTTTAAAAGAGGCAAAAATCACAACTCTTGTCTTTCATTATTGATAAGGATTGTAAATCGGCTATAAACGCCAAAATCGGCTACAAATGCCAAAAAATCGCCTTTCACGGCAAATCAAGAAAATGTCTCTTTTCTTAAATATATGTGCAATGGAAAACTTGAAAGAAATTGATTTCCTTTTTACTTGCGAAGGTTGATCTCGGGATCACCACTTGTAATTCCAAGTAAAATAGAAAATCTGGCACACCCACACAAAAATAATGTTGATGCACGCCTCTGCCCCCCCCCCTTCCGGTTACGAAAGGGTCGGATCCAATGAACTCCCACGTCCGCCGACCTCGGTAGAACCGAGCGGAAGCGCTGGTCCATCAAGCTGGCACACCCGGTGGGACCCGTTCATTTGAGAACACGATGCTAGAAATGAAATATTTGCATATCATATCTTTTGCTCTATGCTTATATTTCTTTTCTCGATTCCTTGGCTACTTTCTAATTGGTGGCCAATGTTGGATTCCGCATCTAAAAAAAAATGAGATGAGATTTTTTGGAAATTTCTAATTCTTTGAATTTATTTCCACTATTTCTCTTTTCAAAACAAAAAGTCAGATTTTTCAGTTTGAATTCAAAATTGAGAAACCTTGATCCTTTCCTATCGTTCATCGCGCTTGCAGAAATGTTGAGCCTGTTCGACTAAGGTTTTGGGCCATCGTTTCTCTTCGATGAGTTCATTAAAGATCTAAAAAAAAAAAACAAAAAATCAGATTTTTCAGTTTGAATTCAAAATTGAGAAACCTTGATCCTTTCCTATCGTTCATCGTGCTTGCAGAAATGTTGAGCCTGTTCGACTAAGGTTTTGGGCCATCGTTTCTCTTCGATGAGTTCATTAAAGATCTAAACAGTTTGAATTCAAAATTTAGAAACCGTGATCCTTTCTATCATTCATCGTGCTTGCAGAAATGTTGAGCCTGTTCGACTAAGGTTTTGGGCCATCGTTTCTCTTCGATGAGTTCATTAAAGATCTAGAAAAAAAAATAAAAAAATTAGATTTCTCAGTTTGAATTCAAAATTGAGAAACCTTGATCCTTTCCTATCGTTCATCGTGCTTGCAGAAATGTTGAGCCTGTTCGACTAAGGTTTTGGGCCATCGTTTCTCTTCGATGAGTTCATTAAAGATCTAAAATATATATATATAAACAAAAAAAAGACATAGAACACTAAGGTTAAACCAACTGCGTTCTTTGATCATGGTTGATTCAAGAAAAGCCTTGTCCAGAGTGTGGAGACAGCTTGACTGTTCTAGGCAAGGGTCCTCCAAACGGGTTCATTAAGTAATCCTACCCTTACCTGGGGGCAATTCTATCAATCAAGATTTCATAAGACCGAGTTAGGAGGCCTATGTGTACTCTCTCGTCTTTTAAATAATTTTTTTTTCAAGAATAAAATTTTTAAAAATAAAAATTTTAAAATAAAAAATTTTAAAAAAAAATCTTAAAAAAATAAAAAAATAATAAATAAAAAAAGGATTTTTAAAAAAAAATATTAAAAAAACTTCCATCATTTTGGGTTTACATTGGAGAAATCTTGGTCTTCTCCTTTCTGAGCACCGGCGCTCGCGGAAATCGCTGAGCCCGTGTTCAGATTGGAGTGCCTTTTGCTCTCTTTGATGAACCCGATATTGGCCTTTAAAAAAAATCGTCATTTTTTGATTCAGATCGAGAAATTATAGTTCATTTCTTTCTGAGCACTGGCGCTCGCGGAAATCGCTGAGCCCATGTTCAGATCGGAATACCATCTGCTCTCTTTGATGAATCCAATCTTGACCTTTCAAAATAGGGAATCTCATCTCATGGATGCGGTCTCAAAACATTTGTGTCTAGCGGTACTAGTACGCCCTTTCAAGGTCTACTGTATTGCGACCGGCACATTTGTAACTCCAACTTTTTATTCTTCTTACCTCGAGCAACCTTTGCTTCTCGATAAGTCGAATTTAAGTTCACAATTGCTTCTAGCAGTCACTGGGACGCTCATTTTGGGCTTACCATACCTGCGATGAGAACAATTGTACCCTCTATGGCGTTTTGCCTTCTTCATATTGCTTGGGTCATCTTCCTCGAGCAATTTGAAAAGACAAAACCATAGAACTTCCCATTTATGATCATTATATTCTTGTGATTACTAATGGATGTGGTCTTGTTTCAGAAATTTTCGAAAAAAAAAAACTAACAATGGCAGCATCGCTTACCATTACTTTCGATGAAAGCAAGCACCAACTCATGCTTCAACAGAAGCAAACTACGCGCACCTACAAGCGCCCCATGAGCTGCCGAAGCGTCAACTCCCTCGGCAACTCTCTAAGCTCCGGGTCGACCTCAACTCCCCAAACTATTGTCTTTGGGATGCTGGGACCATTCCCACTTCCCGAGGAACAAACTGCTCCCTCCAAGAAGCAGAAACTCGCCTCTCAACATGTCACTACCGTGACACCAAAGGCGAGCACCAGAAGGCTCGAAACCCGTGGCAGCCCCACGAAGCCTCGACCAGCAAACGACCAGGTCTATCCCAAGACTTGGTCCCCAAGACCTTCACCAAAACAAAGAAGGTCCCAAACATCTACCAAGCCAGCATTCTTGGCCCCACTCAAGGAGAACCAGTTCTACCCTCTTGCCTACATGAAAGAGGAGAGGCCCATCTCCAACTTGACTCCCAAGTCAACCCAGCATGAGCCGGCTTGTCCTACAAGCCCAAAATCAAATCATGCATCACAAGGCCTCCGCAAGCACCTGCTAAGTCCTACAAACCTGCAGTTCGACCCTTCATCTCTACAGGGGCCGAACTCCAAAAGCTCAAAGCTTCGCTGCAACAGGCGAAGGACAGGGTTCGCATCCTGTCCTTGCCCAGCTACAAAAAAGACAGGCTCGACTGCTGCGCCCGAGGGAACACATCCTTCATTGTCAAAGCCCAGCCAGAGCTGACCGAAGCTCAAGTTGCTCGTCGTATACACCGCCGCGCGTCGTATCGGCAAAAGAGACTAGAGAAGCAAAGGACCCAGCCTCCTACACTTCAAGTCTCTCCCAAATGGGTCGAAAAAGATAGACCCAACCAAGTTACTGCCGTCCATATGGTTGGAAAAACTAGAAGACGCCAAAAGTCAGCAACAAAAATCCATGTCCGACGTCCGATGACCCGCAGCGTCTCCAGGACAAGAAGACATTCAGAAGAATCCCCTGCTCCTTCAAGCAAAGGACAACAGAGTGATCCTTCCTCAAGCTCTTCTTCAAAAAGAATGAGCTCCAGCTCAGTCACCAGGACAGTTTCTTCGTTCGAATCACGAAGGATGAACGTCTTGGCTACAAATTCTGAGCCACCACCACGCAATCCACCTCAAGATGATGCGATCACCCGCATCCAGCAGTTGGAACAAGGCCAGCAGAGGATTAAAACTCTGATGGAAAACCTTCTCCTCGCCTTCCAAAATCAGGCGAACAATGAACCTCCTCCGAATCATCAAGACGATGAGGTAAATGGAGAAGAAAATGAGTCACGCGCCCTTACCAAAAAGGACGTAGACAGTATCCTCGCCAAAGCAAAAGAAGAGGATATACTCAAGGAGCATGGGATCAAGCCACCATATCCCTTATGGATGGACTCGGTCCCGTTCCCTACCAAATTCAAGCATCCTACTCTCCAAACATATACGGGAAAGGATCAGCCAGACAGCACGTCATCCACTTCAAGATCCTGACAGGAGCTATCGCGGATCAAGATGCACTCAAGATCGGCCTCTTTGCAAGTACCCTAAAAGGTACGGCCTTCGATTGGTACTCCACTCTGCCGGAGGACTCCATCCAAAATTGGGCCGTGCTAGAGACACGCTTTCCTGACTCACTTCAAAGGTGAGGATCATCCCGCTACTATGGCTCAGCTGTGCAGCCTAAAACAGGGGAAGAATGAGTCAACATATGACTTCATTCACAAGTGGAAAGCAATGGCATACAAATGCTCTAATGTATTGCCACAAGCGTCGCTAGTCGACATCTACCGAAACAACATGAGAGCTAGAATCCATCCATGATCATCGGCAACAAATCAAAAAACCTGGGAGAACTCCTAGAAGCTTCCATGGAAGCTGAAACGGTGATTAAAGACCTCAACAGTCAGAAATCATCAAGAAAAGAGCCAACCGCCGTTGCAACCTCTAAACCAAAGAAGAAAGAGGTCCTCAATGTGCAAACCAAGTCAGCTCCTCGGCCACCAAAGAAAGCTGAAAACAAAGCTGCGGGTAAGAGACCTGAACTCTTAGATGCCTTCAAAGAACGAGTAGAGAAGAAATACCCGTTTGATGAAGATGTTGATGAAATCTTCGGGGCTCTTGTGGAAAACGGCAAGCTCACCTTGCCTGAACCAAAAAGACCGGGTGATGTTGGCAAAACCAACGATCCTCGGTATTGTCCATACCACCAGATGATCTCGCATCCTCTCAATCAATGCTTCGTTGTGAGGGAGAAAATAAACGAGATGTGGAAAAACGGAGTCATCACCTTGACAAAAACTATGGGTCTGCCTCCGTCAACATGGTAACATGTGGACAAACATCAAAATCACCGAAGAAAAAGATTACTACTTCCTTCAAGGTGATAAACTCAATCCAAGCGTCCGAAGAACTGGTTCCTTACCCGACACCAGACGGACAACCCATATGGGTACATCCCGATCTCCGGGAAGATGAAAATTGGGAGGTCGTGAAAACAAAGCCTACAGCTCAACAGGGAAGGCAGGCTAGGAAACATCTCCTCAAGCTCAAAAGGCAAGAGAAGACCCAGCCAAAACAAGAAGTCAAAGAAAAGGCAGAGGCTTCCTCTACCACTTCACTGGATGTAACAAAAACATCCCTTCCAGAGACTTCAAAAGGGGTAAGAAAATTCACTCTTGCAGGAGGCATCATACTCTTGCAATTCGGGTAGTTAGATTCTCCATTGATGGATACGAGTCTAGCGACACCGGTGATGGATTCAAATCCAACTACACAGACGAGTGGGAGGAGTCCCTTGAAATAGGAGAATATCTCTCCGATGAAGAATGGGTTCCTGAGACTCATCTTATGCCAGTAATCTGGTATAACCCCCTACAGCCACAAGGATCCTGGTCCGATGATGAAGAAGACCAAGAGGCTATACAAGAAAATGCTGTTGAACCAGCACCCCTCATTGCTCCAGTGGAAATCAACCATGTTGAGCCACAAAGAGCTGATGAAGAAGAAGATTTGGCTCCCATGCCTGATCTTGAAGAATATGCAAGGATCTTGCAACGTCTCGCTCTAGAACAAGAGCAAGACCGCGTCAACGATCCTCCTCGCAATCCAGAGCATGAAGTCCCTGAAGGCCATCAGGTACATCCTCCCTTAACTCCTGAAAATGGAGAAAATTGCTGGATAGACGATCCTCTTACATCCGAGGATGAGTCCGACTCTGATCAGGCAACGTCTCCCGTCAGAGCTTCCTGTAATGTGATAATTCGGGATTATAACTCTTCCGAAGCATCGCCTGATGAGAGCACTTACACTCCGGCGACGCCTAGCAATGTATCTTCTGGAGCCACCTCATCTCACGTGACTTTCACTGAGATGACACCCTCTCAAGTTTCTTCTCCTCAGACTGTGAATTCAAAGTTCACACCCTTCCTGACTGAAGAATTCCCAGCTATTGATGCTTGGGACGATGAATTGGTCAATGAAGAAGAAAGGTTGCTGGATGCTGTTCAGGACTTGTTCCCGGAAAATGCTCCGTGCAACACAATCACTGAGGATGGCAACTCCGCTGCTGATACATCCTAAGCAAATGAAAAACGACAGCCTCTTGATCCTGAAGACAATCTTCCAAATGAAGACCCTTCTCAAGAAGCTCTCGAAGTTGGTAGAGGCACCCGCTCTGGCCGGGACTACCACAAAAATTACAACCAATTTTCATTTACATATGTAAATCCTTCGGGAAAAGATGTTGTAAGTGCCCCTAGTGGCAACAATATGAACATGCAGGCCCTAAGGAGGCTTTCAAGTATGACTTGATTGAACACTTCAAGCACATACCTGCACGTCTGCACATCCTAGATTTGTTGCGAATGTCTCCGCACACTCTTGATAATCTCATCTCAGAATTACCAAAGCTGAATGAGGATGTCGACAAACATGCTCCGCAAGTCCTCCAAATTGAAATGGATTACCGGGTCAAAAACTCAGAAGCCTCCTCAAAGGGAGAAAAGAAGAAAACTGAGGGATCATGCATTGAATACCTTTCGGTTAAAAAAGCAGCCAGTGCAACCATCGCCTTCCCAAAGGACGACCTCCTACTTGGTGAAACCAGGCACAACCGACCCCTGTACTTCACAGGGTACATCAAGGAAATGCCTATGCACAGAGTTCAGATCGACCCAGGTTCTGCACTCAACCTCATCTCCACATCAGCTCTCGAAGAGTTGGGCATCCCACCCAGCAAACTGAGCCACACATCTGCATCTATCTTTGGATACGATGGGAGTACTCAAAGGCCTATCAGCAAAATCAGGTTCAAGTTGCAGATCGGTGATCTTATTTCTGAGGTCACTGTGTATGCAATAAAACCCCTTCATGCTACAACATCCTTCTCGGACGCCCTTGGATCCACGAGAATGGTGTTGTCCCTTCAACTCTACATCAATGCATCAAGTTTGTTGGCGACGACGGCATGATATATCGAGTCTTTGCAGACAGAAAACCCTTCAAAGGTAAAGAAGTCCACTTTGCAGACTCACAAATGTATGAAGTTGAAAAAGAAAAAGAGGAGAAGCACACAGCATCCTTTGCCGAAAATCTCCAGAAAGATAAAAGCAAGGCTCCTCAACAATCGCCGGAAGAAAACAAATCATCCGGTAAATCCGAAGAGAGCATTCAAACTCCCTTCATCATCTCCCTCAAACCTTCAAAGCCCTTGGTCATCACAACTAAAGTAAAGAAGGCAAAGCAAAAGCCTGGGGGCAAATTTGTTGTCTCTTTCGTGTCTATCATGCAAGACACGGATTCGGATTCAAAGCCAGAAGACGACACATCGTCAAGCCAATCTGACACTCAGCAAGTTCAGCCTGCTCTTACTCCAATGGAGACAACTTCCGATACAGAAGATCCTACGTCAGCTTCCTTCGTTGTTCCAGCAACTTCAGCAAAGGAAAAGCCGATCTTCTTCCATAGATCAGATGCTTCTTCATCAAACTCCATGCTTAAACCTTTCCAAAATGAAGGTATGCCTCAACTATCCTTATATAGTTCTCTGGCACAAGTTATTATGAAGAAAATGGGCTATGACGCTCAAAACCCAGTCGGTTTGGGAGAAGGACGCGGTATTCTCACGACATTGGGGCCCGTCTTGACCAAAAGCCAGCTGGAAGATTGGAGACTTTATGGCTACGTAGAAAAGTCTTCACACGGGTTAGGGTATGATCCCGACACTCTCCTAAGATAGTTGACACAAAGGCTTAAAAGTCAATATACTGACCTAGCCTCAACATCTCAAGTCCATGAAGATATTGATCTCCCTGGATATCTCTTTGATGAGTCACCTGACAAAGATCCAGGAAGCTCATCCAATTGGCACGATTTCTCCGAAAATGAAAAGGAGTTGTCCGATGGCACAGACGTATGGTCTTCTGATCCAGAAGAACCCTCATCTCCAAAGGAAGTAGCCTACTTCGACCCAGTTTCAACAGGCGATTGGGATAATCTCATAGCAAGCCTTGGGAAAATTATCGATCAAGAAGACCCGTGGAAAGGAACAAAACCTTGGTCTGGAAATGCCCTTGAAACCCCATAGGGTTTCGTTGAGCTGGAAGCCTCCGAAAATATTGTGGAGGAACCACCTTCGAACCTTCCAACATAAGATCCTGTTCAAAAGATAGACTTGGGAACACCAGATAACCCACGTCCTGTATTCATAAGCAAGAATATAAAGGATGATGAGTTACCCGAGTATATCGCCTTTATTCGTGAGTTCGTTGATTGCTTTGCATCATCTTATGCTGAAATGCCTGGTTTAGACCCCAAAATAGCGGTCCACAAACTCAATCTTCAAGAAGACATTAAGCCTGTCAAGCAAGGCCAAAGAAGATTCCGTCCAGATGTCAAGGATAAAATTGAACAAGAAGTTCAAAAACTCAAAAGCGTCGGCTTCATCCGTGAGGAACAACATCCTGAATGGTTGGCCAACATTGTCCCCGTGACAAAGAAAAACGGACAGATCAGGGTCTGTATTGACTATAGAGACCTGAATGGCGCATGCCCAAAAGATGAATTTCCGCTCCCCATACCAGAGGTAATGATTGATAATACCTGTCGATTCGAGCGAATGACTTTCATGGATGGTTTCTCTGGCTACAATCAGATAAAGATGCATCCTGAAGATGAAAAACATACATCTTTTCGGACCCCATTTGGCGTGTATTGTTACACTGTCATGCCATTTGGTCTGAAAAATGCTGGTGCCACATATCAGAGGGCTATGATGAAGATATTCCAAGATATGCAGCACAAGACGGTTGAATGTTACGTTGATGACCTCGCCGTCAAAAGTAAAAAAAAAGAATATCATCTCGAAGACCTTTGAGAAGTCTTCCTCCAGCTTCGCAAACACAAACTGCGAATGAATCCTTTGAAATGCTTCTTTGGCGTCTCGTCGGGTAAGTTCCTCGGATTCCTAGTTCGAAAAGTTGGAATAGAGCTTGACCCCATAAAAGTCAAAGCCATTCTAGAAATGCCCTCTCCAAGAACCTTGAGAGAACTCAAAGGGCTTCAAGGGAGATTGGCCTACATCAAACGGTTCATCTCCAATCTTTTGGGGAAATGCCGTCCATTCTCCCGGTTAATGAAAAAAGGTGTAAACTTTGTCTGGGATGCTGACTGTGAAGCTGCTTTCCAAGACATCAAGTCATACTTGACAAAACCTCCAGTGTTAGCTGCTCCTACCACTGGAAAACCATTCATCTTGTACACAAGAGCCCTTGATCACTCTTTGGGAGCTCTGCTTGCACAAGAAAATGATCAAAGAAAAGAAGCTGCTCTATATTACCTCAGCCGCATGTTAGTAGGTGCAGAGCAACGCTACTCTCCAGTCAAAAAAGAATGTCTTGCAGTGATGTTCGCCATACAAAAGCTGCGTCACTACTTGCTTTCCAACACAGTCTACTAGGTCTCGAGGGTCAACCTCTTGAAGGTCCTTGTCACAAAGGCAGGTTCTCTCAACGCTCGACTGGCAAAATGGTCCATCCTTCTGTCACAATTTGATATTAGGTATGTACCACAAAAGGCAATCAAAGGGCAAGCTCTAGCGGACTTCATTGCAGAGCATCCATTGCCTAAAGATTCTCCACTCAGAGATGATCTCCCAGATGAACCAGTCTACAATGTGGAGACTTTCTCACAAAGTGCCTCCTGGGACATGTACTTTGACGGTGCAACCAGGACAAATGAAAAAAGACAGCTGATCTTAGGAGTTGGCATCCTCTTTGTTAGCCCCGACAAATACATGATTCCACACGCTTTCTCGCTACTGGAACCATGCACAAACAATGTAGCTGAATATTAATCTTTGATCCTAGGATTGGAACTCGCCATCGAATTCGGTATCACCATGCTGGAAGTCTTTGGAGACTCTCAACTGATCGTCAACCAGATGAATCAGAAATTTGAAGTTTGACATCTGTCACATCACCCACATTCGTAGAGGTGAAAACATACGTGCAGATGCCCTGGCTGGACTTGCCGCATCTATGGCAATCCAGGAAGGGGAAAACATGCAAATCACAGTGTGCGAGAGAAGAATCCTTCCTCCTCTTAACACACACCAAGCAGTTGCTGAATGCCACCAAGTGGTTGGAAGTCGGATTTCAATCCTTCAAACTTCAATCGGCGACTGGAGGGATCCGTTCATTGATTACATTATGTTCAAAATCCTACCTGAAGATCCAAAAGAACGGGTAAGCATCCAAAGGCGAACCCCAAGCTTTCATTTGGATATTCCTTCAAAAGTCCTTTACAGGAAATCCTTCAACGGAGTACTTCTATGCTGCTTGTCACAACAAGAGGCTGAAGAAAACAGTCAAAGAAGTTCATGTTGGTCTTTGCGGAGCTCATTAGGCTGGTCCCAAGCTCTATGATCAGATAAAAAGGTTAGGATATTACTGGCCTACCATGGTAGCTGACGCAATGCAATTTCCTAAGCGCTGCCAACAATGCCAAGTTCATGGAAATTACATTCACATGCCTCCAGAAGGGCTACATCCTACAGCGATTTCATGGCCTTTCGAAGCCTGGGGTATGGACATCATAGGTCCTATTTCTCCCCCTTCGAGCAAAGGTCATCGCTTCATCTTCGCCGCTACGGATTATTTCTCCAAGTGGTCAGAAGCATTTGCGTTCAACGAAATGAAGACCTCATCAGTCCTTCAATTCCTGCGCACCAACATCATTTGTCGTTTCAGCATACCCAAAAGATTCGTCCATGATAACGGACCACAATTCCGGGATCATCGATTCTACAGGTTCTGCGACAAATACAAAATCCAAAGCTGTCCTTCGACTCCATACAATCCGGCAGCAAACGGATTAGCAGAAGCTTTCAACAAGACACTCTGCAAAATCCTCAAAAAAATGGTCTCTAGTCACAAAAGAGACTGGAGCGACAAAATGTCTGAAGCTTTGTGGGCCTATCGAACCACCATTCGAGGACCAACCCATAGCACACCATTCTCCTTGGTCTATGGATGCGAAGCTGTCGTGCCCTTGGAAGTACAAATTCCTTCCTTGAGAGATCCTTGCAAAATGACATGACTCAAGAAAGCAATGTCAAATTGCGACTCCATGAGCTGGACAATCTCGATGAGAGACGGCTCGAAGCTCGACAAAGCATTGAACTTTACCAAGCACGCATGGCAGGATCTTTCGACAAAAAGGTCAGGCAACGCGCCTACAAAAAGGGTGACTTGCGTTCTTGCGGTAAAAAGACCAATGGTCTTCGCTCATAGGTCCAAAGGCAAATTTGAGCCAAAATGGGCGGGACCCCTACGTCATCGACAAGGTTTTCTCCAACGGCGCATTACGCACTCCTAAACATGGAAGGTGACAGATGTATGCTGCCCATCAACGGCAAGTTTTTAAAGCGGTACTACCCTTGAAAGAGCAATGCCTGTACGGCCAAAACCGGTTTCCAGGTACACGCTCATCAAACCCACTCTTTTTAGAATTTTCATATTAAATGTTGAAATTTCTAGAAATTTAAACAATGCTTACTTTCATCGTTTAATTGTTCAAAAAAAAATCCAAGTTTAGGAACCTTTCCTAACTTGACCAAAATTTTCAACTCTTGAACCCAAAATTCATGGTTTGAAACAAAATCCGGATTCAGGGTTTTCCACCCTAGTCCACCCCTACCTTTTACCGCCCTAAATGGTTTTAGGTCAAAACTTATGACCCTCGTGTCTTTAAACAAAAAAAAAATGGTTTTTTAAAAACCCGCGGGGAAGCAACGCTTAGTCGATACTCGCACAAATCGGAAGCATACAAATCACGTTTGACACTTCCAAAATTGCAGGGAAGCGACATTTCGTCGATACTTGCAAAATCCAAAACCGTGGAGATGCAACATTTCAGTTGATATCCACAACCCAAATTTCAAGGTTCGAAAAAGCCTAAAAAACCGTGGAGACGCAACATTTCAGTTGATATCCACAACCCAAATTTCAAAGGTTCAAAAAAAACCTAAAAAAACCATGGAGACGCAACATTTCAGTTGATATCCATAACCCAAAGGTTCGAGAAAACCACAAATTTCAAAAATCATGGGAAAACGACAACAAGTCAGTACCCGCAAAACCAAAATTTTTGAAAGCAAGGATGCGACATTCCATCGATACTTGCACCCAAATCCGCGAGGATGCGACATTCCATCGATACTCGCAACCAAATGAGCAAGGATGCGACATTCCATCGATACTTACAAGAACATTCAGCAGGGAGGCGACTTTTAGTCGATACTTGCATTTTTGAAAACCAAACCGGCTATAAATGCCGCAAAACGGCTATAGATGCCACCAAAACAGGCTATAAATGCCACAAAAACAGCTATAGATGCCACTAAAACAAAACCAGCTATCAATGCCACAAAACAAAAAAATTGGCTTTAAAAAAAAAAAAAACTCGGCTATTAATGCCACAACCGGCTATAAATGCCACCAAAATAGGCTATAAATGCCACAAAACAAACTCGGCTATCAATGCCACAAAAAAGCTGGCTCTCATGCCAAAATCGACTTCCATGCCATAAACAAAATCTGGCTCCCATGCCAAAATAATCATTTGACAAAAGATTTTCACAAAATGATAACCTTTTCATCAAATCCCATTTAGCAATTACTTTTATCCAAAAAAGATTTAAGTTAAGCGTAGGGAAAACAAAACAAAAAAAAAACATTCCATTTAGCAATTACTTTTATCACAAAAAGATTTAAGTAAGCGTAGGGAAAATAAAAAAAAGCATCCCATTTAGCAATTACTTTCATCACAAAAAGATTTAAGTGAGCGTAGGGAAAACAAAAAAAAGAGTACCAAAAAAATACATGTGGTACCAAAAAAAAAAAAAAGTGTTCACAAGCACTACAAAAAAAGAGTACCAAAAAAATACATGTGGTACCAAAAAAAGAAAGTGTTCACAAGCACTAAAAAAAGTACCAAAAAAAAATATACAAGTGGTACCAAAAAAAGAGAAGGATAGTTTCTGCTACAAAAATCAGGAACTCAGCCAAAAATGGTCTCCAGCCAAGAGTTCAGCTCCTCAAGCAAACTTTTGGCCTCAGCCATCAGGGATTCCAAGGCACGCTTCTTTAGGAACTTGCCATGAGATGCTGGGGTGGGCTGTAACCCTTCTTTCGCATCGGGAAGCATATCTCGAGCAGTTTGCCATTGTTTGCTCTCTTCAGACTTCCTTTTAAGAACTCAATCAGCATCTGCAACCCTGGCGAATCAGAGCACTTTCCCTGTCGCGAGCCTCTGTTATTGCAGCCCACTTGGCAGCGACTTGTGCTTGTAGATGCTCAAGACGTTTCCTGGCCTCATCGACCTCCCTATCAAGGATGTTAAGGTCATGTGTCAGCCCAATGATGGCTAGCTCTTCTAAGTTCTTCTCTCGGACTATCTGCTTCCTACTTTGTGTAGCCTCATCCAGGTTAGACTGAGCCTTATCCGCAGGGTCCAGGAACATCTCCTTGAAGAACTGGTCGTCAGGAAAACCCATGGTCTCAAACCACCTGTCACCCAGCTCAATGATCCTATCAACGATCGCCCTGGCACTTGTGACATCCAGACCAGCCTCTTCGGCATCACCGAGAATCTCACGCACATGCCAGAT
Source organism: Litsea cubeba (assembly GCA_012931725.1). NCBI lineage: Eukaryota > Viridiplantae > Streptophyta > Magnoliopsida > Laurales > Lauraceae > Litsea > Litsea cubeba. The sequence continues at coordinate 122,986 of WHSA01001364.1, forward strand.
CATCCCAAATCAGGCATCCAAGTGCCCAGAAAGCAGAGTCTCAATCCAAGAGCTTAGAACCCACACCACCACCTTCTTTGCAAAAAGAAGAGATGGCCCAGCTGAAGATTCGCCCAACTCCGTTGGTCGGCTGCTTATGTCATCACCTGTTGGAAGAGTAACAAAAGAACTCTTTCCAGTTGAAGCTGCTCCTGCTCGAGGTATCTCCTCAACAGTGTCAGAACTGGTCCCAGGAGTCTCTACCTCTGGATCAACCTCTGGCATCCCTTGCTCTGGTTTTAAAGGAAGCGACGGACTCTCCTCTATCACCTCAAAACCTGCCAAAGAAACACAAAAAGGTATGAATATAATCCTGTTTGAAATCATTATCAGGGTTATTACTACAAAATACCTTCTTCGACGACTAGCGGAAGGCTCTCTTCCTCCATGAACTCATCGGAAGCATCATCAACATTTGCGTCCATCGATGGTTCAAAGTCATCGGAATCCTGTGGCAAGTCAGCTGGCAAGAAAAATGTTAGCAAACCAAGTCACAGACAAAAAAAAAAAAAGCAAAAGAAGTCATACCAATTGGAGATTCTGGATTCACTCTAGAGTCCCTCGGCTCTTCTTCAGGTGCCCCGACAGGATCCGTCACCATCTCATCGGTTGGAACCTCAGGCATCACCAAGTCTTCCTCTGTTAAAAAAAAAAGAGAAAAGCAAATTCAACAAGCAAATCAGAACATGGAAAAATCCCATGAAAAGAAATGGAAAGAGAAAAATGAAGAATCATACCTTCACCGACGGTCTCTACTTCTCGGCTTCTCTTCTCTGGAGGCTCGTCAGCATCCACTGGCACATCCTCATTGATAGTAAGAGGAACTTCTAAGTCAGGAGAGTCCTCATGCTGCCCCTTGCTGCGAGGATGACTCCTCCTCCTCTTACTCCTACGGGCTCGCTTCTTAGAGGAACCTGCCCCGCTGTCAGAGTCAGGTTTCCCACTTGACTGCTCACTGGATGGTCTACCCTTATCAGTTAGACTCCACAGAAGCTTGGCTCTGTGCCGCTTGCATCCAAGCACCAAGTTCGGCTTCCTCCTGTTCTAGTGCTCTAAAGCCTCATCAGGTTATTTCTCGAACAGCTTCGAACCAATGACGCCCTAGTCACCGAGAAAGCCTCATCTGTGCTTTTCGCCAGAAAGGAAGGCCCAAACTTCCTCTCGCCGGACGCCATCTGACTTTCCAAGGCCCTTTCCAGATGCCAGCTTCACATCAAGCTCCTTCTTGGAAAGCCCCCGATACGCCAAAAAGCTCTCCGCGAACCACTTCGCAAAGCCGGCAGTCCGGGAAGTCGACAACACGGGATAAGAGATCATGGCTGTAGTGTCTTCAGCACTATAGAAAGCCCATGCATTTCTCCCGTCCTGTAAACCTCCAAAGCGCTTCACCATACTTGAAGGCGCTCCAACAACGGCTTGAGAAAAACCCAACTACAAAGCAAAGCGAGAGGGTACATACGGCTGGATGTCTACGAAAAGATGTCTGCGGTACACCATCGTGCCGACACGTATGCTGAAAAGCCACTCCTTCTCTGCATTTGTCAAGGAATAATGCCTTCCCGACCCCGCCCTGGTAGAGTCTCGAAAGGCACCAAAATCAAAAGCCTTCTTCCGCAACTCCGGAGAAAGCTTCACTGAAGACTGCCCCATCTCGACGTCCCTGAACCGTCGGATCCTCATGTGGGCAAACAAAAGTGATTCGGACACGACTTTGCCTTTAGCCAGCCGAATCAACAGAGGATCATCATCCTGTGCAGTACCAAGCCGGTGGAAGCCAGGATAGTGGGTGTAAGACCCCGACCCCCAGTTCTTTTGTTTAGTATTATTTTAATCTTGGGTTGGCTTTTTAAGCGAGATTTGAGCTGGTTTGACTTTGTTTTTGAGTTTGACTAGATTTTTCCATAGCCTTGGAGATTTGAGGACCGTTGACTCCTCTGTTTTGACTCATCTCATTAAGCTTAACAACTTTAATGTTTTGATCATTTTGATTTGATGCTCAGAAATTGCGTTTTTTCGGGAAAGAAAGGGCAAAATTGACCTTTCACACTAAATTTTGTATTTGAATTTCGAAAATTTTCAGAAATTGGGGAAAATATACTTTTTGGAAAGTAAACATTTCGTTGATCGATTTTGTCTTCTTCTTCGATTTCATTCGGGACCAACAAATGTTAGTTTCAGCCTTTGTAAGATTGGGGCCCATGGGGCCCAGCCCACTTATCCATTATAAAGCCTTGGGCTCTTCTTCTTCCCCATTTGTTCTTCTTGCAAACCCTAAGCTCAAGAGAGAACCCTCCTCCCAGCACTTTCTCTCTTCCTCTTGGAAACCTCTCTTCTTGGATGCTAAATGGAGATTTGATCTTCCCATCTTCTTCTCCTCCCTCTTGGCTTTCCAAAGACACCATTTTCAAGAGATTTGAGTTAGGAGAGACCACCTTTCCAAGCTTTTCTTCTTTGTTTGAGCTACCAAAGGTTAGCAATGGTTTTCCTTTCATGAGATCTTGGTTTTTCAAACCCTTTGGAGTATTTTTCTCATATATGCAAAGACTTTCCTTGAGATTTGCAATGGATTGATTTTCTAGGGTTTTTTCTTAAGCTATTTTGGGGGTTTGTGATTTTGGAGCTTGGGACTATAAGAGGACCATCTTAGGGTGACTTGCTTCTCCTCTTGACCCAAGCAAGTGAATATTCAGTTAATAATGGTGATTTGTTTAATGTGAATGGTTTTGTGAATTTCTTCTCTATATATCTCTTCTCTTTTTCATACCATGGTTTTATGTTAATATGTTTATGCAATGTTTTATATGTATCTTCTTTGAAATCCATATTTTGGAATGTTTTATGTTCTTGGATTCATCTTCCTTAAACCAACTCCTATGTTCCAAGAATTTTTGCATCTTGATGAATGAAGAAGATTATAATTGCACTTGATTTTGTTTGATGGATTGGCATATAAATTAGTGTGTGGAAGTGTTCGATAGATTTAATTTGGCATGAGAAGCTCAAGGAAGTATGGAAACATGTGAGAAAGGATGAAGGGAAAGAAAAGAAAGAAAAAAATCAGAAAAAGGAAGGAGGAAGTGCAATTCTGCACTTCCAGCAGACTGGACAGGGCCCAGTCCGCTCAGTGGGCCGCTCGAGCGGACCAGGTTCTTGTTGGAATTTGAGATGAACTTGAGATGACTTTAGAGTCTTTTGATGAATTAAAGTAATTAGTATCTCAAGTATGGTTTTGAGTTGGAATTCTTGTCAACACATTGTCACAAACATGATGATAATAAGCTGGTATTGATAGAGCTTAAAAGAGAAATCAGAATTGAAACAGAATTGAAACAGTCTGGAATTAAGAATTCCTGATGCAGTGCACGCGGTCGACCGGGCTCTTCATGCGGTCGACCGAGCAAGAAGAAACCTACAGAAAACAGTTTTAGGCACCTCTCAGTTATTTTCGTGACACAGTGTGTCTTCGGTCGACCGGGACTCCAGGATGTCGACCGAGCTCGAAATTGTCTGTTTTCCAGTCAGTGTCTTCGGTCGACCGAGCAAGCCAGGATGTCGACCGAGCACGGGAACCAGAGTTGCGCAGAATTAAAAGTTTTGCACGAAAATTCAGCACAGTTATCTATTTCGTTTGGGAATCTTTCTAAACGAATTGTAGCCCGTTTTGAATACAATTAAGGGTTATTAAAACCTATATAAAGGCATGCTGGGTCGTTCATAAATACACCAAGAAAAGACACCAGAAGAGAAGAGAAAAGAGAGAAGAGAAGAGAGAAGAGTGTGCTGTGTGCTGGTGCTGTTGCTGTGTGCTGTTGTGCTGCATCTTTCTACAGCAATTATGGACGGGATTGTGCTCTAGAAGATGGTGTTTCGTCCATGAGTTAAGTGTCTCTCTGTTTATGCTTTAAATTCAATTTGTAAGGATTGAGAGAGAGAGAATTGTAGAGGGGAAGGGCTGTAGACAGAGTTTATTTCTATTCTGTTCTTACATCAAGTTGGTGCTTGGTGTTTAGGGTTTGGTGATCCTATCTGTGGGTGCAGATAAATTGTAAAGGGAGTCGGTGCTTCCTAGATAGTTGGTGCTATCTGAAACTCAAGGGAGTCGGTGCTTCCTAGATAGTTGGTGCTATCTAAAACTAAGGGTTGGTGCTCTTTGTCGTTGGTGCGACTAAATAAGATTCAGATCTGTCCCGGATTGGTGTTCGGACAGTCTTTGAACCGTGGACGTAGCCTTTCGGTGAACCACGTTAAATCTGGTGTCATAGTGTGATTTGACTTGTTTTGTTGTTGAATTGGACCTGTTTTTAGAAATCACTGATTCACCCCCCCCCCTCTCAGTGATCGTGGTATCCAACAATTGGTATCAGAGCGAGGTTCCCTTGATCAGTTTAATACGCTAAGGGTGATCTCTTGTCAAATCACATGGCAGTCAATACGGGGAATATGAAAGCACCTCTGTTTGATGGTTCTAATTACTCTTTCTGGAAGATTAGGATGCAAGCCTTCATCAAATCTCTTGGCTATGATGTTTGGGAGGCTGTCAGAGCCGGTTACAATGCTGCCACCGTACCCAATGATACTGCATCAAAGAAGTTGGCAGACAACGACTCCAAGGCGCAGAATGCACTCTTTAGTGGCCTTGTGGACAGCGAGCTTGTCAAAGTAATTGCATGCAAAACAGCCAAGGAATTGGGACAAGTTGCAAAGCATACATGAAGGTGATGAGAAGATAAAGAAGCCAAATTGCAAACTCATCGCTCTCAATTCGAGTCTCTTCGCATGGAGGAAAGCGAGAATGTTGACTCGTATATGCAACGAGTGAATGAAGTCACGAATGACATTCGTGGACTAGGGGAAGAGATTAAAGAGCCGGTCATCGTCAAAAAGGTTCTAAGATCTCTTCTTCCCCGGTTTGATTCAAAAGTCTCAGCCATCGAAGAAGCCAAAGATCTGAATGCATTCTCCATGGATGAATTACATGGTTCTCTAACTGCCTATGAGATGCGCATAGGAAAGACGTCTTCATCTGATAAAGAAGCGGCCTTCAAAGTTCAGAAAAAGGCAAAAGAGACTGCTGGTCATGATGTTGATTCTGATGATGATGAGCTTGAGGCTCAATTTGTTTAGAAAGTTGAAGAAAGGAAGCATCGGCAAGTACAAAGGGAAGCTACCCTTTAAATGCTTCAATTGTGGAGGTATTGGTCACTTTGCTGCGAAGTGTCCCCTAAAAGAAGACAATGATAATGACTCTTATGCTGAAAAGAGTAAAGGAAAGAGAAATTTCAGAAAAAGGGGCAAAGCTAAAAACTTTCTATGTCAACAAGATGACAGCACGTCTGAAACTTCAGACGATGATGAATCAACCGAAGCTCTTTTCATGGTCACTGTTGAAGAAGAAGAAGAGCTAGATCCGGAAGAGGATGAGGAGGCTGAAGTCAATCTTGAAGAGGAACTCATAGCCGCACTTGAGGAGCTTAGCATGGAACGCAAATCAAGTAAGAAACATCTGAAACTTCTCCATGAATCTGAAAGTTCTATTATTTCTTTGAAAACTCAAGTAGAAGAATATAAAAGAATGGTAGAAGTCCTTGAAAACCAAATAAGTATCAAAAAGGAAGAGGCTATGAAACTTGAAACTGAGATCGCTAGAGCAAAGGCTGAAAATTTGGAAAATAGCAAAAAACTCAAAGCGCTCCAAGCGATTGAAGGGACTATGAAACTCAATGAACTACTGAAAGTTCAAAGACCAGCCCACTTCAGATTTGGTCTAGGATTTGAGAAAGGTGAATCCTCTAAGATTGCACCTCCTGAAAAGAAAAAGTTTGTGAAGCAAGTCACTGCACCTTCTAACTCTATGAAGCCCACTCAACCTAGAAAGGAGTCCATTCCTCTTAGAAAGGTAATGAAGATTAACCAGCCACAAAGAAGATACAAATTCTATGGTTATTGCTTTCATTGTAATATGTTTGGACATAAAAGAACTGATTGCAAATTCTATGTAAGAAACAGTCCATTTGTGACTAGGAATCCTTTTTCAATCCTAAGTAGCCACAAAATTGAGTGCTATATGTGTCATAATTATGGACACTTGGCTAGGGATTGTAGGTTGCATATTGCTAACAAATTTCAGGTTGAAAAGAAACCCAAGTTAGTTAAGGCTTGGAGAGCAAAACAAAGTGCAGAAAGTTCCAAAGAATCTCTCATTGTGCAAACGGCATTCAATGCACAAAAGAAGACAGCACCATGGGTCCTTGATAGTGGTTGTTCAAGCCATATGACTGGTGATAAAGAGAAATTCATCAAATTACAGCACTATGAAGGCGGTTCAGTGAAGTTTGGCAACAATGATGGTGCCAAAATATGCGGAAAAGGTGTTATTCAACTTATGGCAAACAAGATCAGATCTGAAGAAGTCTTATATGTGTCTGGATTGAGACACAACCTGCTTAGTGTGAGCCAAATCTGTGACAAGGGTCATGAAGTTATCTTCACAAAGAATGGGTTTGCCATCAAGAAGAGTAGCAACGGGGAAAACAGTGGCAACTGGATCAAGAACTGCTGGAAATCTCTATACACTGTCAGATGGAGCTGAAAAGACCTGCTTGATGAGTCGGACAGAGGAAAGTTGGTTGTGGCACAAACGCCTTGGGCATCTAAGCTTTGACAACATGTCAAAGATTTGCAATTCAAAGGCTGTAAGAGGCATGTCTAAAGTTGAAAAACCTTCCAATCCCATTTGCGACTCTTGCCAAAAGGGAAAGCAAACGAGGGTTATGTTCAAGTCAAAGGAGCATCATTCCAAGAAACCTCTTGAGCTAGTGCACACTGATCTCTGTGGACCGATGCGAACACAAAGCACCAATGGAGATAAGTATTTCATGTTATGCATTGATGATTATACTCGTATGACATGGGTATTATTTCTTAAGCATAAGCATCAAGCACTTGATCGTTTTAAAGTGTTTAAAGCACAGGTTGAAAATCAATTGGAAAAACGTATCAAGATTTTAAGGTCTGATCGTGGAGGCGAGTTCACATCTGAAGAGTTCACTAAATATTGTGAACATCATGGCATTCAAAGACAGTACTCAGCCCCTAGAACTCCACAGCAAAATGGAGTTGTGGAACGGAAGAATCGCACCGTACAAGAGATGGCTCGTACGATGCTAAGTGAAAGCAAGATGGCTGACAAGTATTGGAAAGAGGCAATTCATACGGCTGTATACATTCAAAACCGATGCTTGATCAGGCCACATGAAGTCAAAACTCCCTATGAGCTATGGTTTGGAAGAAAAGCAACAGTCAAGCACTTCAAAGTCTTCGGCAGCAAGTGTTACATCAAGCGGCTCGAACAAAATCCGGGCAAATTTGAAGAAAGAGCTGACGAAGGTATATTTCTGGGTTACTCCTCTACTAGCAAGGCATATAGGTGTCTTAACAAAAGAACCAGAAAAATCATAGAAAGTGCTGATGTGAGAATAGATGAGAATGTTGAACCAAAGAATGGAACTCATTATGACAGTCCAGTTTATGAGGACTCGAGTGAGATTGATGATGAGATGGCTGAATCTAATGATTCTGAGAAATCAAAGGATGACTCAGAAGATACTTCACCTAAGAAGCACAGCACTTGGGTAGAGCAACACCCTAAGGATCAAATCATTGGAGATCCTAAGGCAGGCGTTCAAACTAGACAAAGTGTAGTTAGCAATTACTCACTTGTGTCCACCATTGAACCCAAGACTGTGGCTGAAGCCAGTCTCGATAAAAGTTGGTTGAAAGCTATGCATGAGGAGATGTGCAGGAATTTTGCTGAAGAAATGAAGAAAGAATTTGAGATGATCTTCGAGTATCTCCGGAAAAAGTTAGGAGTTACTCACTCTCCTAAACCGTAGGAGTTGTGCTTGAAAGGGGGAGCAATGCATTCATTGAAAATCCTATTCGCTCCTCGGTTTGGTCCCTTTGGACTTGTTGTCAAAGGGGGAGAGATGTTATTATGCTATGAAAGCTAGGAAGAGATGTTATGCTATGAAAGCTAGGGGGAGATTGTTGACAGTGCATGGTTGTTATTTCAGAATTTTAGAATTGGTTCCAAGTGAGTATTGAAAAGAACTTGGAAGAGCTGCAAGCTGGAGTTGAAAGTGTTGAAGTTCCAATAGTGTTGCCAACAATTCCAAAGGGGGAGATTGTTGGAATTTGAGATGAACTTGAGATGACTTTAGAGTCTTTTGATGAATTAAAGTAATTAGAATCTCAAGTATGGTTTTGAGTTGGAATTCTTGTCAACACATTGTCACAAACATGATGATAATAAGCTGGTATTGATAGAACTTAAAGAAGAAATCAGAATTGAAACAGAATTGAACAGTCTGGAATTAAGAATTCCTGATGCAGTGCACGCGGTCGACCGGGCTCTTCATGCGGTCGACCGAGCAAGAAGAAACCTGCAGAAAACAGTTTTAGGCACCTCTCAGTTATTTCGTGACACAGTGTGTCTTCGGTCGACCGGGACTCCAGGATGTCGACCGAGCTCGAAATTGTCTGTTTTCCAGTCAGTGTCTTCGGTCGACCGAGCAAGCCAGGATGTCGACCGAGCACGGGAACCAGAGTTGCGCAGAATTAGAAGTTTTGCACGAAAATTCAGCACAGTTATCTATTTCGTTTGGGAATCTTTCTAAACGAATTGTAGCCCGTTTTGAATACAATTAAGGGTTATTAAAACCTATATAAAGGCATGCTTGGGTCGTTCATAAATACACCAAGAAAAGACACCAGAAGAGAAGAGAAAAGAGAGAAGAGAAGAGAGAAGAGTGTGCTGTGTGCTGGTGCTGTTGCTGTGTGCTGTTGTGCTGCATCTTTCTACAGCAATTATGGACGGGATTGTGCTCTAGAAGATGGTGTTTCGTCCATGAGTTAAGTGTCTCTCTGTTTATGCTTTAAATTCAATTTGTAAGGGATTGAGAGAGAGAGAATTGTAGAGGGGAAGGGCTGTAGACAGAGTTTATTTCTATTCTGTTCTTACATCAAGTTGGTGCTTGGTGTTTAGGGTTTGGTGATCCTATCTGTGGGTGCAGATAAATTGTAAAGGGAGTCGGTGCTTCCTAGATAGTTGGTGCTATCTGAAACTCAAGGGAGTCGGTGCTTCCTAGATAGTTGGTGCTATCTAAAACTAAGGGTTGGTGCTCTTTGTCGTTGGTGCGACTAAATAAGATTCAGATCTGTCCCGGATTGGTGTTCGGACAGTCTTTGAACCGTGGACGTAGCCTTTCGGTGAACCACGTTAAATCTGGTGTCATAGTGTGATTTGACTTGTTTTGTTGTTGAATTGGACCTGTTTTTAGAAATCACTGATTCACCCCCCCCCTCTCAGTGATCGTGGTATCCAACAGTTCTGTCTGGGCTTCGTTCGAGCGGACCCTGGGTCGCTCGAGCGAGCCCAGACCTGTCCAGGGCCCATTTCTGTGACTACTTGAGCTGTTCTTCTGGACTTTTTCTTGGGGCCTGTTTGGGATGGTTTGTGGGTCAATTATAAACCTGTTTTAGGCCCATTTCACCCCATCTATCCTCTTGTTTTGAGGCCCATTAATCTCTATTTTTATGCCTAAGAGCCCATGAAAGTTTGAGGTTAATTGTGATACTTGGAATTGTGAAATGGGACTGGGAACAATGAGAGAATGGCCGTATGTGAAGTTACCCGGGAATCTTTTAAGTCTCAATACGCACTTTATCATTTAAATGTTGTGGATTTTCATTGGCATCAAACATACTCTTTATTAATCAATGTTTAAAGGTTAAATGTGTATTGAGATGGTTCCTTGGTAAGTCAATAAGTCATTCTCCACTATCCATTCCATTTCAAGTCAGAGAATGTATTTGTATTTGTATTCTTCGGTGAAATAATTTAAATAGCATCGGTGATTTTTATAAAATCATGTGGTTTTTCCATGTTTGAAAGGATTGATCGTATGATTTTATATAAATCACTTTGATGTGTATTTGAGCGGTTTACCATGGAATTCGTATGTTTTCTCTGAATCGATTTGAAAGGAGATTGGAGTGGTTCGCCACATTCGGGATTTCATCGATAAGATTAGTATTTGAAACTACAAACCTCGAGGCAAGACAGGGCCAAAGCTTTGTAGTGCGAGCCCATGAGCCAAAGAGGCTATGATTTCAAAAATAAAAACTTCGAGGCAAGATGGGGCCAGAGCTTTTGTAGTGAGAGCCCATGAGCGAGAGGGATTATTATTTTAAATTGTACTGGTTCGGGTTTAAAAAAAAAACCTAAAGGCACCACTAGGCTTAGGTCACCTTGTTGGGCTGATCACCCGGCTTAGGATCTTTAATTTGTCCGCCAGCTGCAAACTTGGATTCTATCTGTACCGACCATGGCAACGGTTTTTATCTGCCGGTTCCACGCGTAGTGGCTACGATTCTGATTTTGATCTGCCCGTCCCATTTGTGTGGCTATGTTTCTGATTCTATTTCGGTTCCCACGTGTAGTGGCTACGGTTCTGTCTGCTCTTGTTACTTCGGTAATAGGGGAATATATCTATGTGTGGTTGCCAATGTTTCATCTATTTATTAATTTGTTTTATGATTCTTGTTTGTTTATACTCATTATATGCTTTGGATTTGTTAATGTTATGAAATCGATCTTTTATCGTATTTGTCTCTATTATTCAGGATTTTAAATGTATTTTCCAATTATTAAATATTTTATGCAGGCTACTATCTTTTCGAGATATTCATATTTCAGAGACTGTTCATTTATTTGCTTTGATATTATGTTCGGTCTTTCGATCGTTTTATCATGATTTACTGCTATTATTGTTTAGACTCCTTAAATGGATTTACAATGATTCCATAAGGTTTTATAAATGCCCATATTACATATTACTTGTTTATTTGCATGCTAGACCGTCGTGTCTGACCCTGTTTGTTTGGTGCCAGATTCCTCTCTTTTTGTTTTTAGGTGTTTGATCGGAGGAGGCGGTGGAGCCGCCGGTCTGACGTGAGAAGTTGCCCGTTGATATCATCTAGATGTCAAGTTTGGCACCGGAGTTCATATCTAAATATTGGGGGTAGTATTCTGTCTAGTTGGATATTTTTGTATGGCTTTGTTAACCCTTTTCTTGGGGTTTGTAATTAAGACATTTGTTAATTGTAATCTGAATATGTGGGAAATAAATATCCTGTTACTGCCAGCTCAGTATTCTATGATTTATGATCTGTACCAGTCTGCTTATGTGATGGCCTTATGATATTGGTCGAGTGCGACACGGAATTCGATGGCCACGGACTCCGGGTCGTAACACCATGATTAGCTTCCGCAAAAAATATACTCTGATCGTGATGGAATTTTATTATCCTCATTCACGCGGATCTTGGGAAATATAACAAAAGTTTCAAATTTATTCCAAAATTTCGCATCCCGAGATCGGATTACTGCAGGGCCCGGTTTCGGGGTGTGACAGATTGGTATCAGAGCTGGTTAGTTTCTAGGAAATAAGATACTCTAGAGACATTAAGACGTGTGGTGAGGATTCGTTAGATTGTGTCGATTTGTTTTCTCGTGTCCTTGTTTCTTTGGATTTGAGTCGGCTTTTCTTTCAGTTCGGGAGACTTTGCTTGTCTTTTCTTTAGTTCTTATTGTTAGGAGATTTGGATGACCAAATTTCCTCCTTAGTGGTGGAGAATTTAAAGTCTCCATACTCTTGTTCGGTGTCTTTTGTCTGTGCTTGCGTCGGAGACTGAGAACCTCGTGGATTCAGTATGTTGTTTTCGGAGAACATCAGCAGACTTTCAGCCTTCAGCATCTTCATTGTGGTTAATGAGAGAAAACATGTGCGTTTGCCCGTCAGAGTAGGACTTGAGCAGTATTCGAAGATCCCCTTTCAGCTAATCGAAGGTCATCATGCAGCGTACCAAGGTAAGTAAATGTGGATTTTTGGGTGAACTCAGACCATCTTTCCAAGATGAAGGACTGCAGGAGGCATATTAGCTATTGATTTTATGAAGGGAGAAGTGATTCTTAGTTAGTAAGGTTGGAAGCTAGTACCAGAAACTCAAGGATTTCCCAGATTCGATGAGCCTTGTCATAGTTTTGGTTGAGAATTTCCGTAACTTGCAGCTTAGCCAGTGTAGTTGATTCAGCGGTAATACCAAGTGGATGGTTAGTTGTAGTCAAGATAATTTTCGGCAGCAGAGGAAACCTTGTGGATTTTACCGACTTACAGGGCATTGGATTGGACAACGTGCAGATGCAAGTGAATAGCTCAGTTAGTGTGATGTCCATCTCTTATTTAGAGTGATTTTCATGATATTTTCACCTTTTGTTATGTTTTTCTTAATGTCTATGATTTATCCTTGCAGAGTTTAAACAATGGATTTATGTTTCTTCTTTAAGGCTTATTTTGAAATAAACTATGTTATTATACTCTTTTCATGAGTCACATGATTTTGTTTTCATAAGGATTTGTGTTTCGAATTTATGTTTAATCTTCTTAAGATATTGTTTTACAATGGTCTTGGAATTTTGTTCTTGTTTTAATTTTCTTAAATGTTGACATCTACATTTCAAAACCTTAAAGATTTCAAAATTTTGTATATGTTTGGTTAGAAATGGATGGGTGTTTTTAATGATGGATCGTAGAGACTAGTGAATAAACTGACCTTTAAAAGCAAATAACAAAAAAAAAATTGTGTTTCTTTCTCAAAGTGTAGTGTGAGATTTCTATTTCATTGATTTGTTTTCTTTGGCTATGTAAAATGAACTTCCTAGGGGTTTTTGTGTTCAGATTATATGTGGATTCCTGCATTTGTTTTAACATTCAACTGTGTTTGGATTTCTGTAGGATTTTTATAAGTAAATGTGTTTGGATTTTCCACAGGATTTTTATGGACAAATGAGTTCAGATTTCGACAAGGTTTAGTGTTTAATTTACACTCAGATTTTTGCAGATTTTCGCAAAATTTAATGTATAGTCATACTATATGAATTTGATTTATTTTTGAAATTCTGATTTGGAATTGACAAGTGCTTCAATGATTTGTTTGGTTATGAAAATATAAATTTCAAAATGAATAAAGTTATTTCATACTCAAACTTTGATAAACTTTATTTATTAAGCCTTATTTGACAATTTGGAAGTTCAATTTCTACTATGTTTTAAAATGGTGAAATTTAGCTAAGTAATTGTTTTAGTCCTTATGTTTAAAATTTTAAGATTTGTTTTGCATCGAATGGAAGGAGTTGTATTAGTTTATAGTTGGAGTTTGGTAGTGTGTGAATTGAAGGGTTGATGGATGTCAGGGGGTGTACTGGTTCAGTTGGAAATAAAGTTGGATCTATGAGAGAGTAAGCATCATTCGAGACGTGACCTTCGGAAGTTGATGAGACAATTGTTCTTATAGGAAAGGTAGGGTATAAGGCAGAAGCAGATGATTGAGCAGACTCGAGATTGTGAAAAATTTCAGTCAAGCACCGTTCAAGGAAAATAACTCTACCCACACTTTTACAAGGATTTAGTTAATTGGCAAACTTTAGAGGACAAACTAAAAGTGGTGGAATTGCTTCGAGACTTGGATTGAAGGTTGCAACTTATCAGGGAATGATGTCAGCTTGGCAGGTTTATTTTGTGGATGACACAGTATCGAGCAGAAGATCAAGAGTAGCAAGCAGATAGAATCAGATATGAGTAGGGATTCTGAGTACAGCACGGAAAGATTAGAATTCGGAGTTGTGAATACAAATTGGATTTCTAAGATTGGTTATGCTCGTCCGGAGTAGAAGACTTGAAGAGTGAAATCTGAAGAGGCAGGCCATGCAAAGTTTCGACACAGAACAGCTCAGCAGGTTATGGCAGTGTGACATCCGGGTGGTAGCAGACCAAGTCAGAGACAGGAGACCTATAGAATTTGGAGTTTGTGATTTCAGAACAAAGGAGGAATGACGGTATTCTTGGAGGCCAGAAGCCGAATGGTACGGTAAAAGTAGGTATATGGAATTCCACGATTTTCGAAGTAGAGATTATTTTAGAGAGAACATGTCTACGATCACATCTTCGTACAAGCATCGGGAGCACCGTGTACAGCTTTAAAGGACTTAAGGCACAGAATTCCAAAGTGATAGAAAGAGACAGAACTTGCAGTTTCTTGGACCTACAGTGACTGACGAGGTAAGTAAAAGAAATGATCCAGTACAGGAACGACAGATGGCATCAAGGATGATTAGAAGAATTGTTGAACTCCAGTTTGGTCAAAGAAGTATGTTTTCGAGCAGATATGTGGAATAGTTTGAAGCCTTCAACCGAATCATAATGTTGTTGACCGTGCATCTCAATGTCAGGTTTGACCAGAGGGTTTCTCAGTTGCCGAGGTTTAGCGTAGGGTGTTAGTGTTTTCTTTTGTCTTTTGGGTTTTTGATTTTGATGTGGTTTAAACCATTTGGAGGACCAAATGGGTTCTAAGGGGGGGAGGATGTAAGACCCCGACCCCCAGTTCTTTTGTTTAGTATTGTTTTAATCTTGGGTTAGCTTTTTAAGCGAGATTTGAGCTGGTTTGACTTTGTTTTTGAGTTTGACTAGATTTTTCCATAGCCTTGGAGATTTGAGGACCGTTGACTTTAGTTTGACCCGGCTTTGTAATATGTGTTTTTATGAGAAATTACTTTTGATTTCTAAAAATTCCGAATTTGGTATGTTTTGACTCATCTCATTAAGTTTAATAACTTTCATGTTTTGATCATTTTGATTTGATGCTCAGAAATCGCGTTTTTCGGGAAAAAGGGCAAAATTGACCTTTCACACTAAATTTGTATTTGAATTTCAAAATTTTCAGAAATTGGGGAAAATATACTTTTTGGAAAGTAAACATTTCGTTGATCGATTTTGTCTTCTTCTTCGATCTCATTCGGGACCAACAAATGTTAGTTTCAGCCTTTGTAAGATTGGGGCCCATGGGGCCCAGCCCACTTATCCATTATAAAGCCTTGGGCTCTTCTTCTTCCCCATTTGTTCTTCTTGCAAACCCTAGGCTCAAGAGAGAACCCTCCTCCCAGCACTTTCTCTCTCCTCTTGGAAACCTCTCTTCTTGGATGCTAAATGGAGATTTGATCTTCCCATCTTCTTCTCCTCCCTCTTGGCTTTCCAAAGACACCATTTTCAAGAGATTTGAGTTAGGAGAGACCACCTTTCCAAGCTTTTCTTCTTTGTTTGAGCTACCAAAGGTTAGCAATGGTTTTCCTTTCATGAGATCTTGGTTTTTCAAACCCTTTGGAGTATTTTTCTCATATATGCAAAGACTTTCCTTGAGATTTGCAATGGATTGATTTTCTAGGGTTTTTTCTTAAGCTATTTTGGGGGTTTTGTGATTTTGGAGCTTGGGACTATAAGAGGACCATCTTAGGGTGACTTGCTTCTCCTCTTGACCCAAGCAAGTGAATATTCAGTTAATAATGGTGATTTGTTTAATGTGAATGGTTTTGTGAATTTCATCTCTATATATCTCTTCCCTTTTTCATACCATGGTTTTATGTTAATATGTTTATGCAATGTTTTATATGTATCTTCTTTGAAATCCATATTTTGGAATGTTTTATGTTCTTGGATTCATCTTCCTTAAACCAACTCCTATGTTCCAAGAATTTTTGCATCTTGATGAATGAAGAAGATTATAATTGCACTTGATTTTGTTTGATGGATTGGCATATAAATTAGTGTGTGGAAGTGTTCGATAGATTTGATTTGGCATGAGAAGCTCAAGGAAGTATGGAAACATGTGAGAAAGGATGAAGGGAAAGAAAAGAAAGAAAAAAATCAGAAAAAGGAAGGAGGAAGTGCAATTCTGCACTTCCAGCGGACTGGACAGGGCCCAGTCCGCTCAGTGGGCCGCTCGAGCGGACCAGGTTCTGTCTGGGCTTCGCTCGAGCGGACCCTGGGTCGCTCGAGCGAGCCCAGACCTGTCCAGGGCCCATTTCTGTGACTACTTGAGCTGTTCTTCTGGACTTTTTCTTGGGGCCTGTTTGGGATGGTTTGTGGGTCAATTATAAACCTGTTTTAGGCCCATTTCACCCCATCTATCCTATTTGTTTTGAGGCCCATTAATCTCTCTTTTTATGCCTAAGAGCCCATGAAAGTTTGAGGTTAATTGTGATACTTGGAATTGTGAAATGGGAATGGGAACAATGAGAGAATGACCGTATGTGAAGTTACCCGGGAATCTTTCAAGTCTCAATACGCACTTTATCATTTAAATGTTGTGGATTTTCATTGGCATCAAACATACTCTTTATTAATCAATGTTTAAAGGTTAAATGTGTATTGAGATGGTTCCTTGGCAAGTCATTAAGTCATTCTCCACTATCCATTCCATTTCAAGTCAGAGAATGTATTTGTATTTGTATTCTTCGGTGAACTAATTTAAATAGCATCGGTGATTTTTATAAAATCATGTGGTTTTTCCATGTTCGAAAGGATTGATCGTATGATTTTATACAAATCACTTTGATGTGTATTTGAGCGGTTTACCATGGAATTCGTATGTTTTCTCCGAATCGATTTGAAAGGAGATTGGAGTGGTTCGCCACATTCGGGATTTCATCGATAAGATTAGTATTTTGAAAATAAAAACCTCGAGGCAAGACGGGGCCAAAGCTTTGTAGTGCGAGCCCATGAGCCAAAGAGGCTATGATTTCAAAAATAAAAACTTCGAGGCAAGATGGGGCCAGAGCTTTGTAGTGTGAGCCCATGAGCCAAAGGGATTATTATTTTAAATTGTATTGGTTTGGGTTAAAAAAAAAAAAACCTAAAGGCACCACTAGGCTTAGGTCACCTTGTTGGGCTGATCACCCGGCTTAGGATCTTTAATTTATCCGCCAGCTGCAGCTTGGATTCTATCTGTACCGACCATGGCAACAGTTTTTATCTGCCGGTCCCACGCGTAGTGGCTACGGTTCTGATTTTGATCTGCCGGTCCCATTTGTATGGCTACGGTTCTGATTCTGTTTCCGGTCCCACGTGTAGTGGCTACGGTTCTGTCTGCTCTTGTTACTTCGGTAATAGGAGAATATAGCTATGTGTGGTTGCCAATGTTTCATCTGTTTATTAATTTGTTTTATGATTCTTGTTTATTTATACTCATTATATGCTTTGAATTTGTTAATGTTATGAAATCCATCTTTTATCGTATTGTCTCTATTATTCAGGATTTTAAATGTATTTCCAATTATTAAATATTTTATGCAGGCTACTATCTTTTCGAGATATTCATATTTCAGAGACTGTTCATTTATTTGCTTTGATATTTATGTTCGGTCTTTCGATCGTTTTATCATGATTTACTGCTATTATTGTTTAGACTCCTTAAATGGATTTACAATGATTCCATAAGGTTTTATAAATGCCCATATTACATATATTTGCTTGCCAGACCGTCGTGTCTGACCCTGTTTGTTTGGTGTCAGATTCCTCTCTTTTTGTTTTTAGGTGTTTGATCGGAGGAGGCGGTGGAGCCGCCGGTCTGACGTGAGAAGTTGCCCGTTGATATCATCTAGATGTCAAGTTTGGCACCGGAGTTCGTATCTAAATATTATGGGTAGTATTCTATCTAGTTGGATATTTTTGTATGGCTTTGTTAACCCTTTTCTTGGGGTTTGTAATTAAGACATTTGTTAATTGTAATCTGAATATGTGGGAAATAAATATCCTGTTACTGCCAGCTCAGTATTCTATGATTTATGATCTGTACCAGTCTGCTTATGTGATGGCCTTATGATATTGGTCGAGTGCGACACGGAATCCGAAGGCCACAGACTCCGGGTCGTAACACCATGATTAGCTTCCGCAATAATATACTCTGATCGTGATGGAATTTTATTATCCTCATTCACGCGGATCTTGGGAAATATAATCAAAGTTTCAAATTTATTCCAAAATTTCGCATCCCGAGATCGGATCACTGCAGGGCCCGGTTTCGGGGTGTGACAGTGGGAGCCCAAGCCGAACCAAAAAAGCAGCAGCCTGCAGTTCGGTACACAGGTAGGAGTAAAGAGCTGGCACCAAAGCAAGCTGCTCTCCAAACGCCATCTGACAAGCCGGAAAAATACAATGCGTCCTGATGTGCGTTCCATCTCCTCCAGCAAAAATAGCCTCACCAAGCCAATAAGTGAGGTAAACAGCGAGATCTCTCCGCAGTGCAATGTCAGGACATATGGCGTTTGTACTCGCACAGAAATCTCTCAACTCTTCTTGCATAGCGAAGATCTTCTTCGAACTTGGATCCTGAGCCTTGGCTTTCTGGGTCACACTATCAGAAGACTCCCTGCTATCAAAAAAGTTGGGGAACGAAGAGTTAGAACTCTTCCAACTGCTGGATCTAACTTTCAAACCCTCCTTCTCCTTCAAAAAATCATAGAAGGCGACGAGCTGAAAGTACAGAAGCCTGAACTCCTCAGATTGACCCTCAAGGATGCTGTCAATCGGCATAAACTCCTCATAGAGTTTTCCAAGGATGGGCAATCCAGTAATGGCGCTCAGCTCCTTCAAAGAGAAACCAATCTCACCATTCGTCACAACGAAGGTATTGGTTTGTGGGAGGAATGATTCTAGCATAGCCATGAAGGCCTCGTCGGAAAAGATCACGGTCTCCCTAAAGGCGCGGACCGCATCAAAAATCCCGGCTTCCTTCAAAACGGCACCACCAATCAGCAAGACGCGATCAGTCCACGACTTCAACCCTCGTCAGCATTGAAACGGCCACGAAGTCGAAAGGCTTGATCCAATTGCTGCCGTCACCGTTGAAAATACCAAGGCCCACCAGTCTCGAATCGACCGACGGATAATCAGAGCCCTGGTAGCCGCTGGATGGCATCAACAGATCCATGTCAACAGGCGACCTCTCCGTATATCCAGGAGAACCGCCAACAAAAACCCCGGTCTTGATTACATTTGTCCTTCTTACCCAGCTTGGAGGATCTTCCCTCTTAGAGCACGTGGGGGCAAGGCTCATGATCGAGACGGTGCGATCAAACGTCGACCGGGTAGCAACAGTCTTCTTCTCACCATCTGCTGTGAAAGAAAACTGAAAACATCTCCTCTGGTATGTCATGTCATCAGGGACGGCATCACCAAAGAAGAAGGTAGGCTTGGGTAAAACACTCTGATCTTCCATCATCCATGGACGACTGCTTACCATGATCTTATAGAATTCCTCTCCCTTGAGAGCGATCAGTCGCTGCCTCATCTCTGTTGAGGGAGTCGCATTCTTCCAGATTTCTCTCAACATACTGGACCTTCTCAAAGGCCTGCTGAACGGCTGGATTAGAAGATCTAGCAGATCGACGAGGCACGCTTGTAGTAGGCTCTTTACCCTTGTTCGTTCTGGAGGAACCACCTGCAAAGGATGGAAAATAAAAAGATCAAACATCAAAATGACAGAATCTCACTAAAAAAAATCTGGCGAAATTTTGACATGATGACGGGGCAATTCCGAAGGAAAGGAACTATCACGAAAGAAATAGAAAGCTTGAAGATGGGCTCAACATTGCTGCGAGCTCCGAAACTCCAAACTTTCGAAACCTCAAAGTCTCCGCAAAATCAGGAAGGGCTCAACATCACTGCGAGCTCCAAATTCCCAAATTTGCGAAAATTTTCAGGTATGCTATCACATCATGCTACAATTCAATTTTCAAAAAAAAATATATACATGCATGAACATCTTGGTTTGCGAAAAATTGCATTATCATGATGAGCAAAAGAAAGAAAAGAAACTTTCTCAAAAAGAAAAGGAGGGAAAGAAAACAAAAAAAAAAAGAAAAGAAAAAAGGGGCTGGCCCACAGGCCATGGCCCACTGGCCACGTGGCCGTACGGCCAGATCCGTACGGATCTGTCCGTACGGCCCACAAAAGAAAAAAAAACACATGCAAAAAAAAAGAAGAAGAAGAAAGCAAAAAAAAAAAAAACGTGTGAAAAAAAAAGAAGCAAACACGTGGAAAAGAAAAAAAAAAGAAGAAAACAAAAGAAAGAAACAAAAAGAAAGAAAGAACCTTTTTTCCTACAATGGGGTTTTCTTGAAAAAAGGAACTTACTTGAAGCCATTGATGGAGAAGAAGAAGAAAAGTCTTGAAGATCTTGAAGAAGAAGAACTCTTAGTCTTGAAGCCCTCTTGGGATTGTTGCAAAAGAAAGCAATAAGAGCAAGAGATCCAACCTCCTCCTTGCTTTTATAGAAGAGAGCAAACCAAAGAAGGAAAGAAGAAAGAGGTAAGTGTTACTAATTAGTAACCTTACCAAAAGAAAGAGATTAGAAAGATTCTTTCCCAAAAGAAAGATATCTTGAGGGATTTTCTCCCAAAAAGAAATCAATGAAGAATTCTTTCCCAAAAGAAAGATATCTTGAGATATCCTATCCCAAAATAAAGGGAACATGAGAGATTCTCTCCAAATAAAGATATTCTTAGATATTCTCTATCCAAATGAGATATTTTTGGATATTCTTTACAAAAATGACACCATATGAGATCTAAGCCATTTCAAAAGCTTAAGGTCCCATGGGTTAGCCCATATGAGCCAGGTTTGACCTCCTAGGCACTAAAAAAAAAAAAAACCAGGTTTAACCACCTAGGCACTAAAAAAAAATAAAAATTGGGCTTTTAGTCAAAGAGAAATCCCTCTTACCAAGAGCATACAAAAATGGTTCCATGCCTCTTTTGAGTTGATTCGACCATACAAAAAAAAAAGAATTCCAAGCCCCATGAGCTTCCAAAAATCAAACCATCCAGCCTCATCTACCAAATTGAGCCAAAATCTTGAAATTGACATTCCACAAAAATCCAAACCAAATCCTGGTCCCCTAACTTGCCACATACAGCCTGTTAGGTCACAAGACCAAAATCAAAAACCAAAACCTGATCCCCTAACTTGCTACATACAGCCTGTTAGGTTACAAGATCAGAATTGATCCCCCAACATTCTACATACAACTTGTTGGGTCACACGGTCAAAACAAAAAAATGACCCTCTAATCTGCCACATACAGTTTGTTAGGTCACAAGGTCAAAACCCAAATCCACATCCCTGATGTCATCTTAAAAACTTTGCCTCGAGATGGTACGTGATCCCTTTCACTACCATAAAACTCTCCTGGAAGCTCAAAAGGCTACAAATACCAAAAAAAAGACTGCTCAAAGACTCTTGGTCTAGTCACAGGCTCTCCTTCACAAATCTCTTCGAGGCACATCGACTACAAAAGTTAAGCAACTCGTCGCTGCACCTCGAGGGGGCATTTGTTGACACCAAAAATGTCACTTTGCCTCTTCAAGATCCAAAGAGCTACATGAAGTCGCAACCTGCCATAAATAGGCAATGCTACTTCCAAAAAATCAAATCTTTTCAGAATCAAACAAAAACTGCAAGATCCTTCGAGACAGCCAAAAGAGGAGTACATAAGAAGTTTCGGGCCATTTCAAAATCATTTGGCCTAACTTCGCTTCTCCGGCAGCTGAAAAGGAGCTCCTGGCGGCGAAAGCATCGGAGACACCAAATCTTTGATCAGAGCCGATGGATGGTCTCAAAATAATCCAAAAGGCTCCACGCCAAGTTCCGAGTCAAACCGACAACGTTTGACCCTATATCAACCCTCGAATAGCTAAATCAAGCCTCTCGGCGGCGAGAACCACCGAGGCCACCACTCATCAGATAGAGCACATGGACGGCTTCAAAATGCTTACAAAGGGCTACACGTCAAATTTCAGGTCATTTCGACAACATTTGACCAGGCTTTGACGCTCGGAAGCCAAATCAGGCCTCTCAGCGGCGAAGCACCCCGAGACCATGGTTTCCAAGATAGAGCCTATGGATCATCTTAAAATGACTCCAATAGGTTCCTTGTCAAATTTCAAGTCAATCGGACATCGGTTGACCGCACATCAAACCTCGACATCTTCATCGCGACAAAAGAAAGTCTACTAGTGATATGGCCCTAAACGGCTTCAAAACTCAAAAAAATCCTATGGTTGGTCTTATTTAGTACTCAGCAGGCTTCACCCAAAATTTCAGGTCATTCCGACATCGTTTGACCCGGTTTCAGCTTCTGACGGAAAATCGGCAGCTCTGCGCGACAAAGTCTTCGGCTTTCTCAGAAAATTGGAAACTTTGCAAAATAAAATGCAAGGATGCTCATCAGGTTTTCTATAGGGAAATCAGGCCAATAAATGATAAAAAATGTCAAGGAAAAATACAGAAGAAAAAAAGATTAAAAAAACAGCAAAAACGGATACAAAACGGGACAAAAGGGGGGAAAACCCCCCAAGGGTCGCAGACCCTGGGGCCCGGGATCGCCCGGTGGGCCCCGGAAACCCCGTTTTTCGCCTTTTTTCGCGATTTGAAGCGTTCGGCCTCTGGTATTTTCCAATATTCATACTTTTGAAACACCAAATCCTCTGACATCCGTCAAAAACACGGGTTAATCATCAAGAGTATCGAAATCAATATTGATCGCCAACTGGTCAACCAAAAAAAGTGTGCTTTCTACCCGACCGATCGAGAAATCGACAGGACAGATGGCACTGACCCGCTGTTGGCAACCAACACCTGAAGTTACATGGTCATCCGATGTCGATCTACATGAAGATCCATCGATGATCATCGCCAGAAGAATCCCAAAAGACGCGGCACGGCCCGCGACTCTTCAACTACTCGGCGACCACTTAATGTGATTAATTGACAAACTTTATTACAGTCATTAATCCATTTCTTTGTACGGACCAATCAGAAGCAAGCATCCGGCAGTTACAAGTCAAGAGATTCATGGCATTTAACCCATGATACTCCTCCCATCATGGCGATTAAAGGCGAATAAATCCCCTCAATCTCCTCTGGCCAATCAGAAGCCAAGAAAAAGGAGTTACAAAATAAAGAATTCAATCTTGTAACTCCTCCCTTTATGTAGCTTTATGACAATTAAGGCTCATAAACCCTCTTAAATGGCTACCTAAAAGCCTATAAATAGGAGGGCATTCCAAAGAAATTCCAGATCGGAAAAACAAGACAGATCCCAGATCAGAAAAAAGCACAGAAATTCAGAGAAAGAAAGAGAGAAAACTCTGCGGAAGTTCTACACCGACACCTCTACAAGGTGACAAAAGTCCCTTGGGGGGTACCCCCCCCCCCCCAAGGTCCTTGCCTTCTCCTTCTGCCTCCAATGGCTTAGACGTGGCTTTTCAGCCCGTCTACTTGGTTTTTTATTAGACATAGGACCTCCTCTTGGTCTTTGTCCTCTAAAAACCTGAGGTTATAGCCAAGCCAAGCGAATCAATAGCGTCCTCTGTTCTCATCTGCATGGATGATGGCGAAGTCCACATATGGCTTGCGATCGTCAATCTGAACGGGTCCCCCACAATCTCCTGAGAAGTTAGATCCTCCTTTTTCTTGCTTTTCATTGTAGTTTTTATTTTTTTAAAAGAGACAAAAATCACAACTCTTGTCTTTCATTATTGATAAGAATTGTAAATCGGCTATAAACGCCAAAATCGACTATAAATGCCAAAAAAATCGCCTTTCACGGCAAATCAAGAAAATGTCTCTTTTCTTAAATATATGTGCAATGGAAAACTTGAAAGAAGTTGATTTCCTTTTTACTTGCGAAGGTTGATCTCGGGATCACCACTTGTAATTCCAAGTAAAATAGAAAATCTGGCACACCCACAAAAAAAAATGTTGATGCACGCCTCTGCCCCCCCCCCCTTTCGGTTACGAAAGGGTCGGATCCAACGGACTCCCACGTCCGCCGACCTGGGTAGAACCGAGCGGAAGCGCTGGTCCATCAATTTGATAACATTTTTTTTATGTTAGCTGATTTGCCATAGGATTCTGATGACTTTGAACCATCGATGGACGCAAACGTTGACGATGCTTCCGATGAGTTCATGGAGGAAGATAGCGTTCCGCCAGTCGTCGAAGAAGGTATTTTATAGTAATAACCCTGATAATGATTTTCAAACAGGATCATATTCATACCTTTTTGTATTTCTTTGGCAGGTTTTGAAGTGACATAAGAGAGTCCATTGCTTCCTTGAGAACCAGAGCAAGGGATGCCAGAGGTTGATCCGAAGGTAGAGACTCCTAGAACCAGTTCTGACACGGTTGAGGAGATATCTCGTGCTGAGATTCCTTCCCCAGTGGCTCCAACTAAAAAGAGATCTTTTGTTACTCTTCCAACGGGTCATGACATGAGCAGCTGACCGACGGAGCATGGTGAATCTTCATCTGGGCCATCTCTCCTATTTGCGAAGAAGGTGCTGGCACGAGTTTTGAGCTCTTGGATCGAGACTCTCCTTTCTGGGCACTTGGATGCCGGATTTGGTATGATCCAGCATGTGCTAGAGATTCTCACTGATGCCGAAGAAGTTGGTCTGGACGTCACAGGTGCCAGGGCGATTGTTGATAGGATCATTGCACTGGGTGACAAGTGGTTTGAGACTATGGATTTCCCTGATGACCAGTTCTTCAAGGAGATATTCTTGGATTCCGTTAACAAGGCTAAGTCTGACCTGAATGAGGCTACACAGAGCAGGAAGTAGGTAGTCCGAGAGAAGAACTTAGAAGAGCTAGCTCTCATCGGACTGAGGCACGACCTTAACATCCTTGATAGGGAGGTCGATGAGGCCAGGAAATGTCTTGAACATTTGAAGGCACAAGTCGCTACCAAGTGGGCTGCTATAACAGAGGCTCGCGACAGGGAGAGTGCTCTGATTCGCTAGGTTGCAGATGCCGATCAAGTTCTCGAAAGGAAGTTTCAAGAAGACAAACAATGGCAAACTGCTTGGGATAAACTCCCCGGTATAAAAGAAGGATTACAGCCTTCCCCAGCATCTCATGGCAAGTTCCTGAAGAAAAGTGCCATAGAAACTATGACGGCCGAGGCCAAGAGTTTGCTCGAGGAGCTGAAACTTTGGCTGGAGACCATTTTTGGCTGAGCTCCTGATTTCTGTCATCATTTTTGTAACAGAAACCGTTCTTCCTTTTCTTTTGGTACTCTTTCTTTTGTAGTGCTTGTGAACACTTTCTTTTCTTCCTTTTTTTTGGTACCACATGTATTTTTTTTTGTACTCTTTTTTTTTGTCTTTTTTTTTTTTCCCCTACGCTCACTTAAATCTTTTTGTGACGAAAGCAATTGTTAAATGGGATTTGATCAAAAGTTTGTCATTTTGTGAAAATCTTTTGTCAAATGATTGTTTTGGCATGGGAGCCAGATTTTGTTTGTGGCATGAGAACCGATTTTGGCATGAGAGCCAGTTTTGCATTGATAGTCGGTTTTGTGGCATTGATAGCCGATTTTAGCATGAGAGCCAGTTTTGTGGCATTGATAGTCGGTTTTGTGGCATTGATAGCCGATTTTAGCATGAGAGCCAGTTTTGTGGCATTGATAGCTGGGTTTTTTTAAAGCCAATTTTTGGTTTGTGGCATTGATAGCCGGTTTGTTTTATGGCATTGATAGTAGGTTTGTGGCATCTATAGCCGGTTTTGGTGGCATTTATAGCCGGTTTTGTTTTTCAAAAATGCAAGTATCGACTAAAAGTCGCCTCCCTGCTGAATGGTCTTGCAAGTATCAATGGAATGTCGCATCCTTGCTCATTCGGTTACGAGTATCGATGGAATGTCACATCCTCGCAGATTTGGGTGCAAGTATCAATGGAATGTCGCATCCTTGCTTTTCAAAAATTTGATTTTGCGGGTACTGACTTGATGTCGTTTCCCCACGATTTTTGAAATTTGTGGTTTTCTCGAACCTTTGGGTTGTGGATATCAACTGCAATGTTGCATTGTATCTCCACGATTTCTTGGTTTTTTCGAAACTTTAAAATTTGGGTTGTGGATATCAACAGAAATGTTGCGTCTCCACGATCTTAGGTTTTTTTTAACCTTTGAAATTTGGGTTGTGGATATCAACTGAAATGTTGCGTGTCCACGATTTTAGGTTTTTGCAAGTATCGACGAAATATCGCTTCCCTGCAATTTTGGTAGTGTCGAACGTGGTTCACATTCTTCTAATTTGTGCGAGTATCGACTAAGCGTCGCTTCCTCCTGGTTCATTTTTTTTGTTTAAAGACACGAGGGTCGCAAGTTTTGACCTAAAACCATTTTGGCGGTAAAAGGCTAGGTGGACTAGGGTGGAAATCCTTGAACCCGGATTTTATTTGAAACCATGAATTTTGGGTTCAAGGATCGGAAATTTTAGTCAAGTTAGGGAGAGGCTCCTAAACTTGGAGGTTTTGAACAATAAAACAATGAAAGTAAACATTGTTTGAATTTCTAGAAATTTCAACATTTGATATGAAAATTCTAAAAGAAGTGGGTTTGACGAGCGAGTACCTGGAAATAGGTTTTGGCAGTACAGGCATTGCTCTTACCCAGTTGGGTAAGTCCTCAAGGATAGTACCGCTTTAAGAACTTACCGTTATGGGCAACATACATCTGTCACCCTCCATGTTTAGGAGTGCGTATGCGCCGTTGGAGAAAACCTTGTCGATGACGTAGGGTCCCTCCCATTTTGGTTCAAACTTGCCTTTGGACTTATGAGCGAAGACCATTGGTCTTTTTACCGCAAGAACCAAGTCACCCCTTTTGCAGGCGCGTTGTCTGACCTTCTTGTCGAAAGATCCTGCCATGCGTGCTTGGTAAAGTTCAATACTTTGTCGAGCTTCGAGCCGTCTCTCATCGAGATTATCCAGCTCATGGAGTCGCAATTTGACATTGCTTTCTTGAGTCATGTCATTTTGCAAAGATACCCTTAAAGAAGGAATTTGTACTTCCAAGGGCACGACAACTTCACATCCATAGACCAAGGAGAATGGTGTGCTAGGGGCTGGTCCTCGAACAGTGGTTCGATAGGCCCACAAAGCTTCAGACAGTTTGTCGCTCCAGTCTCTTTTGTGACTAGAGACCAATTTTTTGAGGATTTTGCAGAGTGTCTTGTTGAAGGCTTCTGCTAATCCGTTTGGTCCCGAATTGTATGGAGTTGAAGGACAGCTTTGGATTTTACATCTGTCGCAGAACCTGTAGAATCGATGATCCCGAAATTGTGGTCCGTTATCATGGACGAATCTTTTGGGTATGCCGAAATGGCAAACAATGTTGGTGCGCAAGAACTGAAGGACTAATGAGGTCTTCATTTCGTTGAGTGCAAATGTTTTCGACCACTTGGAGAAATAATCTGTAGCGGGGAAGATGAAGCGATGACCTTTACTTGAAGGGGGAGAAATAGGACCAATGATGTCCATACCCCAGGCTTCGAAAGGCCATGAGATCGTTGTAGGATGCAGCCATTCTGGAGGCATGTGAATGTAATCTCCGTGAACTTGGCATTGTTGGCAGCGCTTAGCAAATTGCATTGCATCAGCTACCATGGTAGGCCAATAATAACCAAACCTTTTTATCTGATTGTAGAGCTTAGGACCAGCCTGATGAGCTCCACAAAGACCAGCATGAACTTCTTTGAGTGTTTCTTCAGCTTCTTGTTGTGACAAGCAGCGTAGAAGTACTCCATTGAAGGATTTCTTGTAAAGGATTTTTGAAGGAATACCCAAATGAAACCTTGGGGCTCGCCTTTGGATGTTTACCCTTTCTTTTGGATTTTCAGGTAGGATTCCGAACATAGTGTAATTAATAAATGGATTCCTCCAGTCGCCGATTGAAGTTTGAAGGATAGAGATCCGACTTCCAACCACTCGATGGCATTCAGCAATTGCTTGGTGTGTGTTAAGAGGAGGGATGATTCTTCTTTCGCACATTGTGATTTTCATGTTTTCCCCTTCTTGGATTGCCATAGATGCAGCAAGTCCGACCAGGGCATCTGCACGTATGTTTTCACCTCTACAAATGTGGGTGATGTGACAGATGTCAAACTTTTGCTGAAGTCATTGTGCCTTGTTGTAGTAAGGTAACAGATCAGGCTTTCTGACTTCAAATTTATGATTCATCTGGTTGACGATCAGTTGAGAGTCTCCAAAGACTTCCAGCATGGTGATGCCAGATTCGATGGCGAGTTTCAATCCTAGGATCAGAGCTTGATATTCAGCTGCATTGTTTGTGCATGGTTCCAGTAGCGAGAAAGCGTGTGGAATCATGTATTTCTCGGGGCTAATAAAGAGGATGCCAACTCCCGAGATCAGCTGTCTTTTTTCATTTGTCCTGGTTGCACCGTCAAAGTACATGTCCCAGGAGGCATTTTGTGAGAAAGTCTCCACATTGTAGACGGGATCGTCTGGGAGATCATCTCTGAGTGGAGAATCTTTAGGCAATGGATGCTCTGCGAGAAAGTCCGCTAGAGCTTGCCCTTTGACCGCTTTTTGTGGTACATACCTAATATCAAATTGTAACAGAAGGATGGACCATTTTGCCAGTCGGGCGTTGAGAGAACCTGCTTTTGTGACAAGGATCTTCAAGAGGTTGATCCTCGAGACCAGGTAGACTGTGTTGGAAAGCAAGTAGCGACGTAACTTTTGTACGGCGAACATCAATGCAAGGCATTCTTTTTCAACTGGAGAGTAGCGATGCTCTGCACCTACTAGCATGCGGTAGAGGTAGTATAAAGCAGCTTCTTTTCTTTCATCAGAGAGTGATCAAGGTCTCTCGTGTACAAGATAAATGGTTTTCCAGTGGTAGGGGCAGCTAATACTGGAGGTTTGGTCAGGTATGACTTGATATCTTGAAATGCACCTTCACAGTCAGCATCTCAGACAAAGTTTACACCTTTTTTCATCAACCGGGAGAATGGACGGCATTTCCCTGAAAGATTGGAGATGAACCGTCTGATGTAGGCCAATCTCCCTTGAAGCCCTTTAAGTTCTCTCAAGGTTCTTAGAGAGGGCATTTCTAGAATGGCCTTGACTTTGATGGGGTCAAGCTCTATTACAGCTTTCCGAACCAGGAATCCGAGGAACTTACTCGACGAGACGCCGAAGAAGCACTTTAGAGGATTCATTCGCAGTTTGTGTTTGCGAAGCCGGAGGAAGACTTCTCGAAGATCTTTGAAATGGTCTTCTTTTCTTTTGCTTTTGACGGCGAGGTCATCAACATAAGATTTGACCGTCTTGTGCTGCATATCTTGGAATATTTTCATCATAGCCCTTTGATATGTGGCACCAGCATTTTTCAGACCAAATGGCATGACAGTGTAGCAATACACGCCGAATGGGGTCCGAAAGGATGTATGTTTTACATCTTCAGGATACATCTTTATCTGAGTGTAGCCAGAGAATCCATCCATGAATGTCATTCGCTCGAATCCGCAGGTGTTGTCAATCATCACCTCCGGTATGGGGAGCGGGAATCCATCTTTAGGGCATGCGCCATTGAAGTCTCTATAGTCAATACAGACCCTGATTTGCCCGTTTTTCTTTGTCACGGGGACAATGTTGGCCAACCACTCAGGATGTTGTTCTTCATGGATGAAGCCAACGCTTTTGAGTTTTTGAACTTCTTGTTCAATTTTATCCATCACATCTAGACGGGATCTTCTTTGGCCTTGTTTGACAGGCTTGATGTCTTCTTGAAGATTGAGTTCATGGACTACTACTTTGGGGTCTAAACCAGGCATTTCAGTATAAGACCATGCGAAGCAATCGACAAACTAACGAAGAAAAGCGATATACTCGGGTAACTCATCATTCTTTATATTCTTGCTTATGAATACAGGACGTGGGTTATCTGGTGTTCCCAAGTCTATCTTTTGAACAGGATCTTCTATTGGAAGGTTCGAAGGTGGTTCCTCCTCAATATTTTCGGAGGCTTCCAACTCAACAAAACCTTCTGGGGTTTCAACGGCATTTCCAGACAAAGGTTTTGTCCCTTTCCATGGGTCTTCTTAATCGGTGATCTTCTCATGGCTTGTTATGAGATGGTCCCAATCGCCTGTTGAAACTGGGTCGAAGTAAGGTACTTCTTTTGGAGACGAGGGTTCTTCTGGGTCAGAATACCATACGTCTGTGTTATCGGACAATTCCTCTTTATCATCATAGAAATTGTACGAATCGGAGGAGCTTTCTGGATCTTTATCAGGTAATTCTTCAAAGAGATATCCAGGGAGATCGATGTCTTCATTGACTTGAGATGTTGAGGCTTGGTCAGCAAATTGACTTTTAAGCCTTTGTGTCAATTGTCTCAGGGGGGTGTCAGGATCATACCCTAACCCGTGTGAAGACTTTTCTGCATGGTTGTAAAGTCTCCAATCTTCTAGTTGGCTTTTGGTCAAAGCCCCAATGGCGTGAGAATACCACGACCTTCTCCCAAACCGACTGGGTTTTGAGCATCATAACCCATTTTCTTCATAATAGCTTGTGCCACAGGACTATATAAGGATAGTTGAGGCATACCTTCATCTTGGAAAGGTTCAAGCATGGAGTTTAATGAATAAGCATCCGGTCTATTGAAGAAGATCGGCTTTTCATTTGCTGAAGTTGCCGGAACAACAAAGGAAGCAGATGTAGGATCTTTTACATCAGCAGGTGTCTCCATTGGAGTAAGAGCATGCTGAACTTGCTGAGTGTCAGCTTGGCTTAACGATGCATCGTCTTCTGGCTCTGAATCCGAATCCGTGTCTTGCATGATAGATACGAAAGAGACAACAAATTTTCCCCCAGGCTTCTGCTTCGCCTTTTTCACTTTAGTTGTGATGACCAAAGGCTTTGAAGTCTTGAGGGAGATGACGAAGGGAGATTGGCTGCTCTCTTCGGGTTTACCGGAGGGTTTGTTTTCTTCCAGTGATTGTTGAGGAATCTTGCCTTTATCTTTCTGGAGATTTTTGGCAAAGGATGCTATTTCATCTTCTTCTTTTTTACCTTCATATATCCGGGAGTCTGCGAAGTGGACTTCTTTACCTTTGAAGGGTTTTCTATCCGCAAAGACTCGATGTATCATGCCATCGTCGCCGATAAATTTGATGCATTGATGTAGAGTTGAAGGGACAACACCATTCTCGTGTATCTAGGGGCGTCCGAGAAGGATGTTATAGCATGAAGGGGTTTTTATTGCATACACAGTGACCTCAGAGATAAGATCACCGATTTACAATTTAAACCTGATTTTTCTGATAGACCTTTGAGTGCTCCCATCGTATCCAAAGATAGATACAGATGTGTGGCTCGGCTTACTGGGTGGGATGCCCAACTCTTCGAGAGCCGAAGTGGAGATGAGGTTGAGTGCAGAACTTGGGACTATCTGAACTCTGTGCATAGGCATTTCCTCTATGTACCCTGTGAAGTACAGGGGTCGATTGTGCCTTGTTTCGCCAGGTAGGAGGTCTTCCTTAGTGAAGGCGATGGTTGCACTGGCTGCTTTTTGAACCGAGAGGCATTCAATGCATGATCCCTCAGTTTTCCTCTAGTCTCCCTTTGGGGAAGTTTCTGAGTTTTTGACCCGGTAGTCCATTTCAATTTGGAGGACTTGTGGGGCATGTTTGTCGATATCCTCATTCAGCTTTTGTAATTCAGAAATGAGAATATCACGAGTGTGCGAAGACATTCATAATAAGTCTAGGATGTGCAGACGTGCAGGTATGTGTTCGAAGTGTTCGATCAAGTCATATTTGAAAGCCTCCTTGGGGCCTGCATGTTCATCATTGTTGCCATTGGGGTCGCTTACTACATCTTTTCCCGAAGGATTTACTTAAGTAAAGGAAGATTAATTGTAATTTTTGTGGTAGTCCCGGCCAGAGCGGGTGCCTCAACCAACTTCGAGAGCTTCTTGAGAAGGGTCTTCATTTGGAAGATTGTCAAGAGGCCGTCGTTTCTCATTTACTGGGGATGTATCTTCAGTAGAGTTGCCATCCTCAGTGATTGTGTTGCATGGAGCATTTTCCAGGAACAAGTCCTGAACAACATCCAGCAACTTTTATTCTTTGTTGACCAATTCATCGTCCCAAGCATCAATAGTTGATGTTTCTTCAAGATGATCAGTCGGGAAGAGCGTGAGTCCTGAAGTCACAGTCTCAGGAGAAGAAACCTGACAGGGTGTTGCCTCAGTGAAAGTCACGTGAGACGAGGTAGCTCCAAAGGATATAGTGCCAGGCGTCGTCGGAGTGTAAGTGATCTCATCAGACGAGGCTTCGAAAGAGCTATAATCCTGAATTATCACATTACAGGTAACTCTGACAGGAGACGTTGCCTGCTCAGAGTCAGACCCATCCTCTGATGTAAGAGGATCGTCCTCCCAGCAATTTTCTCCATTTTCAGGAGTTAAGGGAGGATGTACCTGATTGTCTTCAGGGATTTCAGGCTCTGGATTGTGAGGGGGCTCGTTGACACGGTCTTGCTCTTGTTCTAGGGCAAGACGATGCAAGATCCTCGCATATTCTTCAAGATCAGGCATGGGAGCCAAATCTTCTTCTTCGTCTACTCTTTGTGGCTCAACATAGTTGAATTGCACTGGAGCAATGACGGGTGCTGGGTCAGCAGCATTTTCTTGTACAGCCTCTTGGTCTTCTTCATCATCAGACCAGGATCCTTGTGGCTGTAGGGGGTTATACCCGATTAGTCTCAGGAACCCATTCTTCATCGGAGAGATATTCTCCTGTTTCAAGGGATTCCTCCCACTCATCGGTGTTGTTGGATTCGAATCCATCGTCGGTGTCGCTGTACTCGTATCCATCAATGGAGAATCCAACTACCGAATTGCAAGAGTATGATGCCCCTGCGTGGCTTTTTCTTTGAATTGAGGTGGCATGAAATCATTGAGAGTGAATTTTCTTACCCCCTTTGAAGTCTCAGGAAGGGATGTTTCTGTTGCCCCCAGTGAAGCGGTAGAGGAGGCCTCTGCCTTTTCTTGGACTTCTTATTTTGGCTGGGTCTTCTCTTGCCGTTTGAGCTTGAGGAGATGTTTCCTAGCCCACCTTTGCTGTTGAGCTGTTGGCTTTATTTTCACGATCTCCTAGTTTTCATCTTCTGTTGCCCCTAGTGAAGCGGTTGTCCGTCTGGTGTCGGGTAAGGAACCAGCTCTTCGGATGCTTGAATTATGTTTATCACGTTGAAGGAAGTAGTGATCTTCTTCTTGGGTGATTTTGGTGTTTGTCCACAAGATACCATGTTGACGGAGGCAGACCCATAGTTTTTGTCAAAGGTGATGACTCTGTTTTTCCACAACTCATTTATTTTCTCTCTCACAACGAAGCATTGATTGAGAGAATACGAGATCATCTGGTGGTATGGACAGTACCGATGATCATTGGTTTTGCCAACATCTCTCGGTGTTTTGAGTTCAGGCAAGGTGAGCTTGCTGTTTGCCACGAGAGCCCCAAAGATTTCATCAACATCTTCATCGAACGGGTATTTCTTTTCTACTCGCTCTTTGAAGGCATCAGAGAGTTCAGGTCTCTTACTTGCAGTTTTGTTTTCAGCTTTCTTCGGTGACTGAGGAGCTGACTAGGTTTGCACATTAAGGACCTCTCCTTTCTTTGGTTTAGAGGTTGCAATGGCGGTTGGTTCTTTCCTTGATGATTTCTGACTGTTGATGTCTTTAATCACAATTTCAGCTTCCACGGAAGCTTATAGGAGTTTGATTTATTGCCGATGACCATGGAGCGGATTCTAGCTCTCATGTTGTTTCGGCAGATGTCGACTAGTGACGCTTGTGGCAGTACATCAGAGCATTTGTATGCCATTGCTTTCCACTTGTGAATGAAGTCATATGTTGACTCATTCTCCCCCTGTTTTAGGCTGCAGAGCTGAGCCATAGTAATGGGATGATCCTCACCTTTGAAGTGAGCCAGAAAGCGTGTCTCTAGCATGGCCCAGTTTTGGATGGAGTCCTCCGGCAAAGTGGAGTACCAATCAAAGGCCGTACCTTTTAGGGTATTTGCAAAGAGGCGGATCTTGAGTACATCTTGATCCGCGATAGCTCCCGTCAAGATCTTAAAGTGGATGACGTACTGTCTGGCTGATCCTTTCCCCGTATATGTTTGGAGAGTAGGATGCTTGAATTTTGTAGGGAATGGGACCGAATCCATCCATAAGGGATATGGCGGCTTGATCCCATGCTCCTTGAGTATATCCTCTTCTTTAGCTTTTGCGAGGATACTGTCTACATCCTTTTTGGTGAGGGCGCGTAACTCATTTTCATCTCCATTTTCCTCGTTATCTTGATGATTCGGAGGAGATTCATTGTTCGCCTGATTTTGGAAGGCGAGGAGAAGGTTTTCCATCAGAGTTTCAATCCTCTGCTGGCCTTGTTCCAACTACTGGATGTGTGTGAGCGCATCATCTTGAGGTGGATTGTGAGGTGGTGGCTCAGAATTTGTAGCAAGGACGTTCATGCCTCGAGATTCGAACGAAGAAATTATCCTGGTGACTGAGCTGGGGCTCATTCTTTTTTATGAAGAGCTTGAGAAAGGATCACTCTGCCGTCCTTGGCTTGAAGGAACAGGGGATTCTTCTGAATGTATTCTTGTCCTGGAGACGCTGCGGGTCACCGAACGTCAGACATGGATTTTTGTTGCTGACTTTTGGCGTCTTCTGGTTTTTCCAACCACATGGACAGCAACAACTTGGTCGGGTCTTTCTTTTTCGACCCATTTGTGAGAGACTTGACGTGTAGGAGGCTGGGTCCTTCACTTCTCTAGTCTCTTTTATCGATACGACGGACGGCGGTGTATACGACGAGCAATTTGAGCTTCGGTCAGCTCTGGCTGGGCTTTGAGAATGAAGGATGTGCTCCCTCGGGCGCAGCAGCAAAGCCTGTCTTCTTTGTAGCTAGGCAATGACAGGATGCGAACCCGGTCCTTCGCCTGTCGCAGCGAAGCTTTAAACTTTTCGAGTTCGGCCCTTGTAGATATGAAGGGTCGAACCGAAGGTTTGTAGGCCTTGGCATGTGCTTGCAGAGGCCTTGTGATGCATCACTTGATTTTGGGCTTGTAGGAACAAGCCGGCTCATGCTGGGTTGACTTGGGAGTCAGGTTGGAGATGAGTCTCTCCTCTTTTATGTAAGCAAGAGGGTAGAACTGGTTCTCCTTGAGTGGGGCTTGGTATGCTGGCTTGGTGGATGTTTGGGACCTTCTTTATTTTGGTGAAGGTCTTGGGGACCAAGTCTTGGGATAGACTTGGTTGCTTGTGGGTCGAGACTTTGCGGGGGTGCCGCGGGCTTCGGCCTTTTTGGTGTTCGCCTTTGGTGTCATGGTAGTGACATGTTGAGAGGCGACCTTATGCTTCTTGGAATGAGCAGTTTGTTCTTCTAGAAATGAGAATGGTCCCAGCGTCCTAAAGACGATAGTCCGGGGAGTCGAGGTCAACCCGGAGTTCAGAGAGTTGCCGAGGGAGTTGACGTTTCGGCAGCTGACAGGGCGCTTGTAAGTGCGCGTGGTTTGCTTCTGTTGAAGCATGAGTTGGTGCTTGTTCTCATCAAAAGTAATGGTCGCGGAAGCGGCCATTGTTAGTTTTGAAAATTTCTGAAACAAGACCACATCCATTAGTAATCACAAGAATGTAATGATCATAAATGGGAAATTCCATGGTTTTTTCAAGTCGCTCGAAGGATATGACCCAAGCGACATGAAGAAGGCAAAAAGCCATAGATGGTATAATTGTTTTGATCGCAAGTATGGTGAGCCCAAAATGAGCGTCCCAGTGACTGCTAGAAGCAATTGTGAACCTAAATTTGACCCATCTAAAAGCAGAGCTTGCTCGAGGTAAGAAGAATATAAGGTTGGAGTTACAAATGTACCGGTCGCAAATACAGTATACCCTGAAAGGGCGTACCAGTATTGCTAGGCACAAATGTTTGGAGACCGCATCTATGAGATGAGATTCTCTGTTTTGAAATATCAAGATTGGATTCATCAAAGAGAGCAGATGGTATTCTAATCTAAACACGGGCTCAACGATTTCCGCGAGCGCCAGTGTCCAGAAGGGAAGAGACCAAAATTTCTCAGATCTAAACCCAAAAATGACGAGAATTTTTTTTTTTAAGTCAAAGATTGGGTTCAAAAAAGAGAGCAAAAGGCATCCAATCTGAACACGGGCTCAACGATTTCCACAAGCGTCAGTGCTCAGAAGGGAAGAGACCAAAATTTCTCAGATCTGAACCCAAAATGATGGAAGTTTTTTTTATAATTTTTTAAAGATTTTGTTTTTGAAAATTTTTATTTTGGATTTTATTTTATTTTTAAGATTTTTTTTATTTAAAAGATGAGAGAGTACACATTGGCCTCTTAACCCGGTCTTATGAAATCTCAATTGATAGAATTGCCCCAAGTAAGGGTAGGATTACTTAATGAACCCGTTTGGAGGACCCTTGCCTAGAACAATCAAGCTGTCTCCACAGTCTGGACAAGGCTTTTCTTGAATCAACCGTGATCAAAGAACACAATTGGTTTAACCTTAGTGGTCTATGTCTCTTTTTTATCCCAAATAGACTCGTCGAAGAGAAACGATGTCCCAATCCCTGATCCGAATGCGGGCTCAATGATTTCCACGAGCGCCAGCACCCAGAAGGGAAAGGATCAAAGTTTCTCAATTTTGAATCCAAAATGAGAAATTTGATTTTTGAGATTATATATATACATTTAAGATCTCTAATGAACTCATCGAAGAGATACGATGGCCCAAATCTTTATTCGAACAGGCTCAACATTTCTGCAAGCACGATGAACGATAGTAGAGGATCAAAGTTTCTCAATTTTGAATCCAAACTGAGAAATCTGATTTTTTTTTGTTTTTTTTAAGATCTCTAATGAACTCATCGAAGAGAAACGATGGCCCAAATCCTTATTCGAACAGGCTCAACATTTCTGCAAGCACGATGAACAATAGGATGTTGGAATTTGAGATGAATTTGAGATGACTTAAGTAGTCTTTGAAGAATTGAAGAAGATAGTATCTCAAGTATTGGTTTGAGTTGGAATTCTTGTCAACACATTGTCACAAACATGATGTTAAAAGGCTAGTGTTGATAGAGCTTGAAAAGGAGAAACAGAATTGAAACAGTCTGGAATTAAGAATTCCTGATGCAGTGCACGCGGTCGACCGGGCTCTTCATGCGGTCGACCGAGCAAGAAGAAACCTGCAGAAAACAGAAAAAGGCACCTCTCAGTTATTTTCGTGACACAGTGTGTCTTCGGTCGACCGGGACTCCAGGATGTCGACCGAGCTCGAAATTGTCTGTTTTCCAGTCAGTGTCTTCGGTCGACCGAGCAAGCCAGGATGTCGACCGAGCACGGGAATCAGAGTTGCGCAGAATTAGAAGTTTTGCACGAAAATTCAGCACAGTTATCTATTTCGTTTAGGAATCTTTCTAAACGAATTGTAGCCCGTTTTGAATACAATTAAGGGTTATTAAAACCTATATAAAGGCATGCTTGGGTCGTTCATAAATACACCAAGAAAAGACACCAGAAGAGAAGAGAAAAGAGAGAAGAGAAGAGAGAAGAGTGTGCTGTGTGCTGGTGCTGTTGCTGTGTGCTGTTGTGCTGCATCTTTCTACAGCAATTATGGACGGGATTGTGCTCTAGAAGATGGTGTTTCGTCCATGAGTTAAGTGTCTCTCTGTTTATGCTTTAAATTCAATTTGTAAGGGATTGAGAGAGAGAGAATTGTAGAGGGGAAGGGCTGTAGACAGAGTTTATTTCTATTCTGTTCTTACATCAAGTTGGTGCTTGGTGTTTGGGGTTTGGTGATCCCATCTGTGGGTGCAGATAAATTGTAAAGGGAGTCGGTGCTTCCTAGATAGTTGGTGCTATCTGAAACTCAAGGGAGTCGGTGCTTCCTAGATAGTTGGTGCTATCTGAAACTAAGGGTTGGTGCTCTTTGTCGTTGGTGCGACTAAATAAGATTCAGATCTGTCCCGGATTGGTGTTCGGACAGTCTTTGAACCGTGGACGTAGCCTTTCGGTGAACCACGTTAAATCTGGTGTCATAGTGTGATTTGACTTGTTTTGTTGTTGAATTGGACCTGTTTTTAGAAATCACTGATTCACCCCCCCCTCTCAGTGATCGTGGTATCCAACATAGGAGAGGATCAAAGTTTCTCAATTTTGAATCCAAACTGAGAAATCTGATTTTTTTTATTTTTTTTTATGAAAAGAGAAAGAGTGGAAATAAATTCGAAGAATTAGAAATTTCCAAAAAATCCCATCTCATTTTTTTTAGATGCGAAATCCAACATAGGCCACCAACTAGAAAGTAGCCAAAGAATCCAGAAAAGAAGTATAAGCATAGAACAAAAATATGGTATGCAAATACTTCATTTCCAAGCATCGTGTTCTCAAATGAACGAGTCCCACCGGGTGTGCCTGCTTGATGGACCGCGCTTTGATGTGTGGCCAACCGATGTCCGATTGACCTGAAATTTGACAGGGAACCTATTGGAGTCATTTTGAGATGATCCACAGGCTCTGTCTTATAAACCATGGTCCCGGGGAGCTTCGGCACCGAGAGGCCTGATTTGGCTTCCGAGAGTCAAAGTCTGGTCAAATGTTGTCGAAATGACCCGAGACT
The DNA here is from genome assembly GCA_012931725.1 of Litsea cubeba. NCBI lineage: Eukaryota > Viridiplantae > Streptophyta > Magnoliopsida > Laurales > Lauraceae > Litsea > Litsea cubeba. The sequence continues at coordinate 161,498 of WHSA01001364.1, forward strand.
TGACGTGTAGCCCTTTGTAAGCATCTTGAAGCCAACCATGTGCTCTGTCTGATGAGTGATGGCCTCGGTGGTTCTCGCCGCCGAGAGGCTTGATTTAGCTGTTCGAGGGTTGATGGTGGGTCAAACGTTATCGGTTTGACTTGGAACTTGATGTGGAGCATTTTGGATGTTTTTTGAGACCATCCATAGGCTCTGATCGAAGATTTGGTGTATCCGATGTTGTCGCCGCCGGGAGCTCCTGTTCAGCTGTCGGAGAAGCGAAGTTAGGTCAAATGATTTTGAAATGGCCTGAGACTTCTTTTGTACTCCTCTTTTGGCTGTCTTGAAGAATCTTGCAGCTTTTGTTTGATTCTGACAAGATTTGATTTTTGAAGTAGCATTGCCTGCTTGTGGTAGGTTGCGACTTCATGTAGCTTTCTTGATGTTGAAGAGACAAAGTGACACATTTTTTTGTGTCAACAAATATGCCTGGAAGTATATGGATTCCGTAGTTCTTTTATTTCTTGAGGTATGAAACACAATGTCCTCACAGCGGGCTTACGATCCTTGGGCTTAAAGGGCAAAAATTTTAATTAGCTATAAATATCACTCCTCGGATCCGGTTTATTCTCTAATCGGGTTCAGGGGACATGACACGTGCTCTGTGCAGGCATGGTATATAGTATTCTTGCTAAGATCCATAGTACTATGACTATCACGGTAGACTACATACTCTCCTTTCTTCAAACCTAGTTCTCAAAGAAGATTCTTCAACAGAATCATCTCCTTCTCTACTTCATTAGTAGCTATGTATTCTGCTTCAGTCATAGACAATGCTGTTGACTTTTGCAACTTAGACTGCCAAGAAATAGCTCCCCCTGCAAAAGTAAATAAATACCAGAAGTTAAAAACCGACGATCAAGATCGCCTACAAAATCAACAATTGTAAGGACTTCAAGTGCTGGTTTTGAGCGTCCTAAATACAAGCACAACTCTGATGTACCTCTCAAATATTTGAAGAACCACTTTACTGAATCCAAATATTCTCTCCTAGGGCTAGAAAGAAATCTACTCACTAAACTCAATGCATGAGCAATGTTTGGCCGTGTACACACCATGGCATATATAAGATTCCGAACTACTGAGTATGGAATAGGCACCATCCGTTCATTTTCTTCATCTATAGTAGGACATGATCTCTTACTGATCTTGAAGTGACTGGCTAAAGGCATGCTAACTGGCTTAGTATCTTTCATAATGTATCTCGCTAGCACCCCCGTTCAACATATTTCTCCTGTGACAACCATAGCTTCTTGGCATTCCTGTCATGACGCATTTGCATACCTAATATCTGTAGTGCAAGATCTAAGTCTTTCATGTCAAAAGTGCTTGATATCTCCTATTTTAACTTGCCAATCATCTTACTATTATGTCCAACTATCAACATATCATCTACATATAAAAGAAGGATGATAAATCTGTCATATCCAAACTTACGGACATAAACACATTGATCTGCAACTGTCCTCCAGCACCCATGTGCAGTTGTTCTCCAGCACCTGTGACTCACCATAAATGAATCAAACTTCTTGTACCACTATCTTGGCGCTTGCTTCAACCCATAAAGACTCTTTTCCGACCTGCGAACCAACTGTTCTTTTCCTTTTACCTCAGACCCCTCCGGCTGAGTCATGTTGATCTCTTCATTCAAATCACCATGAAGAAATACAGTCTTTACATCCATCTGTTCAAGCTCCAGGTCTATGCTGGTGGCTAGACCCAAGACAACTCTGACAGAGGTCATCTTCACAACTGGAGAGAAAATCTCATCGAAGTCAATACCCTATGTCTACGCAAAGCCTTTAACCACTAACATGCTTTATGATTCACCTGTTTTCCATTGCCATCTCTCTTCATCTTGAACACCCATTTTCTCTTCAAAACTTTCCTGCCTTTTGGAAGTTCCACAAACTCACAAGTGTTGCTCTTTTTCAAAGAACTCATCTCATCCTGCACAGCCTTCATCCACTCATCTTTATTTTCATGAGTCTTTGCTTTTTTGTTAGCTCTCTGGCTCCCCCTCATTGATGGTTGATGTCAAAATATAATCAGCTGTAGAATATCTTATTGATGGTTGATGCTCTCGAGTAGACCTCTTAACATGAGGTTCCATGGTTTCTTATTGAGGAGCTTGCTCCCCCGGGCCAACACCCTATTCATTTGGCAACTGTCACAACTCCACACAACTGAGCATGAAATTGTCCGCTTTGGCCCACGTACGCGCTCGAGGACTTCCTAGGAAAAAATTGCTTTGGCCCATGTGGCTAGAGGCGTGAAAAAATCGTGCATGGGCCGAGCTTGGGCCGTTGACTTGATCAACGGGCCGGCACGACAAGGCCCGGTTTCTCCACCTAGGCCATGCTGGGCCAGGGGTCCCTGGGCCTTGGTACATATTTAGGCCAGGGAGCCTAGGCCGAGGTATGGCACAGCACGACCCATTTATATACTTTTTTTTATAAAAATAAAATATAAAAGTTAAAATAAAATAAAATATAAAATTTTAAATAATTAAAGATTAATTATTCATTTATAAATTAGATCAATGTTTGTGCATTTATTTTAATATTTTCAACTTTATTTTAAGTTAAGAACCCCTAAATGTCCATAAAGTCTCTTTCAATTTATATAAAGAAATTTGAAGAGCCATGTGGGCTGGCCCATGGGTAGCACGACCCAACACGACACGAATAAATTTGTGCCTTGGGCCGTGTTGGGCGGAGCCCGAGCTGCCTGGGCACGATATGGCATGGCAAAGGAATGACCGGACCCGCCCTTAGTGCCGGCACAACCTAGTTTTCATGCCTAACTACAAGCAACCGGTCACTGTGGGGCCGCTAGTTATCCTTTATAACAGTGAAGATTCTAGTGAAGGAAATGAAGAGAATATAGAGGAAGTGAAAGTGGGGTTTTATTTTAATAAATGGTAATTTGAGTATTTAAAAAATCGAAGGGAAAAATTTCTGAAATTAATTTTAAATGGATGGATGTCCTTAGTTGAAAACTTTCTAGAAAATTTAGAGCCTAGTTTGAGAAGTTTTGAAGCATATGTCATTTTTTGAAACAAGATAAGAATTTAAGGCGTTATCCAAATTTTCCCTATCCGAACTTATCTCTAGAGTAAGGTTGACATATGAGTCGGGCACAGGAGATATCAATCGGGTGGCCCCACCTCGTGCGGCGTCACCATCAGAAGCTATAAAGTAATGGACTCCATCTTCTTACTTATTACCAAAGAAGAGAAAAAATAAAAAGACTCCCATCTCCTCCATGGTATTGGTACCTATCGGACTAAGGCCATGTTTGGGACCACTAGTCTACTTCTTAAGCACCATTCAATATAGACCCATAGAAACAAGAGGCTAAAATAAAAGGAGGTGTTTGGTAATGCAAGGGTCTATGCTAAATAGACATTTTTATATCATTGGTTGAGAGTTTTTCCACATATTTCTTGAGATTCACAAGGTATTAGGCTATGAAAATTGACCATATGGACATGCTCAGCCTTCTAAAGAGATCTCACGGTTTGGATCTCGTATTTGGGGCCCACATAATCCACAAAATTATACCCAACGGCTCATGTTTTTGCACATAACTAGAGATTGGTGATGATCCAACGGGTGAAATCTAGTCTCATGGTCATGTTTGATGTTGTGAACATAAATTGAAACAGTCTACTGCTCATGGACAAATGCAATATTGAGCATAATACATCAATGGTTATTTTTATTTTGCACATATCTCGAGATTCACAACGTACTATGTGATCAGAATTGACCACATAGCCATTTTCAGCCTCCCAAACATATCCAACCGTTTTGATCTTGTGTTTGGGGCCTACAAATCATAACAAATTATATCCAATGGCTCACGGTTTGTGTCACATATCGAAATTGGTGATGATTCAACGGCTGAAATTTGGTTACATGGCCGTGCTTGACCTTGTGAACATTTTCAACGGTTTGGATCTTAATTGGGCATCTCAGATTTGGAGAAGAATTGAAAAAACCAGACTGGGTGTAATTATGCATAAACACTGTAACTCCGCCTCTTCTTTTTTTCCCTCTATTTCTCAACTATCTCATCAAGGGTGCTATGGACTGTAAAGCCATTGTCTCTAGTTTTTTAAAATATATAGAGGTTGAAAGGTGGTGCCAAACGCTTTATTTTTTCAAACCTCTATCTACTTCTCTGAAATAGAGGGAAAAATTAGATCTCACAAGACTCCTCCTATGAAGTTACTATGAAACTGCTTTTCAAAAGTGTAGTGTGGTTTCCAAGGAAACCAAGTTTTTTCAAACATGTCTATTCGAAACGTCTCAATTTGTGATAAGGCGTTGGCCAAGTTTTTTCAAAAGCCAAAATCCCGACTAAATGAGTTAAATGTCTAGGCCCGCCTAAATGGACCAAAATGCAGTAGTTTCCACTAAATTTATTGAGTCTTTTTACCAAAATAAAATAAAAAATCATTAAGTCTAATTTTCCACAATCGAAAGAGTCATTTTTTCGTCTCTTCGTTCACACCTGGATTTTAGAGTACGACCAGAGGGAGCAATAGGTACCACTAAATTCATTGCGTCTTCTTTTCGACTGTCGGAAGTCATTTTTTCCTACCTTCGTTCACACCTTGAATTTAGAGTACGACCAGAGGGAGCAATAGGTCCCACTAAATGGACAGGGGAAATTGCATAGAAGCGCCACTATCCTAATTGCAAACTGCAACTAAAGTCAAAGCAGAAGTGCTTATGATCCATTTTCTTTCTTCCTTCTATCGAGACTCGTCTCAAAGCTGAAGCAGAGGACTGACTGAATCAGAAGAAGAAGAAAAAGAAAATGGCAATGAGGTAGTGTCTCATCTGCTGATTAGGTGTAGCAAATGGCTTGTGTTAGAATATAATTCAGGCTGTCATGTTGTCAGGCCTCAAAAGGCTATAAGTCAACAATATCAGCTGAAGTATAATTCGGATATTCAAACCGGAGTAGTAAGTGGTCTCGCTGTAACCAGACTCCTTCTCGCTCTAGAGAGGGTGGCGCGCAGAGCTCAGTTGGATCCGGATTCTGAAAGGAAGTTTGAGAAAACTCTCTTTTCTAAGTGGATTATTATTAGAAGTCTCTTGCACGAATTTGAGGCTATAAATTGGGTGTTTCTCACAACCCAAGAGTAAGACAGATCATCTCTCAAGTTCTGAATTAGTGATCAAATTGAGAGAAATATTCTCTAAAGATTTTTGAAGAGTTGTGCTACCAAGTACTCTAGAGAGCCAGGTTCTTCTGCATCCCTTGTAAAAGATCATCTTCTTGCGTAGAAGACTTGAGGAGTCAAGCGCTGGATTGAGTCTATTGCAATCAACACTGTGATGTCGTTGAAGCGTGATGCGACAAAAGGTAAATTCAGTCTTTAGATATGGGATATCTAGGGAAGAAATCTGAGTTTCTTGTAATTGCGAGATTCATAGTGTTTGATTAGATCCAATTCGGATCGGTGGTTTTTCACCCGGTTAGGGTTTTCCGCGTTAAATTTGGTGTCCTTGTGGTGTGTGCTTGTGATTTTATTTCCGCTGCGTAGATTATTATTTTTTGCACACCGGTGGGTTGATTTATTGAGTGGACCAATCTAGAGATCTCGAACCCTAAACCCTCAATTGGTATCAGAGCGGGTTACACTAATTTGCTGTGTTTGATCTGAAAAGATTTCTAGAATGGTGTTCAGTCGAGAAGGACATCAACTACTAAGCCCCCTTTGTTAGATAGTTCTAATTATGCATATTGGAAGCAAAGGATGATTGGGTTCCTTAAGTCCATTGATGATGATGTATGGGATATTGTTGAGGAGTGCTACTCCAGACCAACAATTGTGGTTAGTGGACAAACTGTTCCTAAACCTAAAGCTGAATGGACTAAGGATGAGAAGCATGCCTCCAATTGTAATAACAAGGCAGTGAATAGTATATACAATGGAGTGTCTGCTGAAGAGTTTCGTAGGATTTCCACTTGCAAAACTGCAAAAGAAGCGTGGGAAGTCTTACAGACAGTGTATAAGGGTACAGACACGGTGAAGCAATCTAAATTGCAAAGGCTGACTAAAGAATTTGAAACCATCGTGATGGAAGAAGATGAGACATTTGATCAATTTTATGCAAAACTGAATGATATTGTCAATTCTGTTTTCAATATGGGTAAGGAAATTCAAGAAAACAAGATTGTTAAGAAAATTCTGAAGTCTTTACCTTCGAGGTTCGATTCTAAAGTTGATGCTATTGAAGAAAACAAGAATCTTGATACCTAAACTAGTTGGTTGGAAATCTTCAAACCTTTGAAGTAAACCGTTTGGATAAAGGAAAATCAAAAGAGAAAGGTATTGCTTTGAAAGCCAACTCAGAATCAAGAAAGAAGCCTGAAAAGAAAATTGCGTCTGATTCTGAATCTGAGGCTGAAAATGATTTGGCTGAAATGTTCAATTGCTTCAAGCAGTACATGAAGTCAAAACAAGTCCAGTGGAAGAGTTCTAAATTTGCGAAAAAGGATTCTGCAAAAGGAACTAAGAGTTTTGAGTGCCATGGCTATGGTCACTATGCTAGTGAGTGTGCCAACAAGAAAAAGGGTGCAATGAAAAAGGCTATCAACACAACTTGGGAGGAACAGTCATCAAAAGAAGAACAAGATCCTTCAATTGAAACTTCTGAAACTGTGAATGGTAAGTTTGTGGCTTTAATGGCTAATTCTCTATCTGACAATGATACTGATGAAGATCATGCTGATGAGATGTCAGATCAAGAGAAAGATTATGAAGCGTTGTATCATAAAACATATGCTGTTGTGTTAAGATGTCCAAGTATGGCTACAAAATCTCTATCAAGTTTAAGGCTACTCAAGAAGAAAATTCTACATTGAAAATTGAATTAGAGCAAGCACTTGAAAAGGTTCATCTCTTGGAAAGTCAGAAAAACTGCATGGCTGAAACTTTGACCACTGAGAGTCAAAATTTTGAAAAGGCTGAACAAGAGATTAAGAATATGAAGACGGAGTTGCAGACTATTAAAGCTGAAAAAGAAGGTTTGCAAGAAAAATTGAAGATCACTCTGTCTGAGCTAGAAATCAAACAAGCTTCACTAAACAAGATCAACACTGGTTCGAAGACTTTTACAAATATCTTGTGTAGTCAGAAGTCTCAGTTTCACAGAAGCGGTCTCGGTTATGATCATGGTGCATCCACTTCAAAAGCTAAAGGTAAAACAATTTTTGTTTCAAGTGTTGCACATGTTACTCCAAATACTGCACTTTCACATAATGTGTCGAGTAGTTTCAAGAAAAAGAATGTGTCACGCGCTGCACACACATCCACTTGTCACAATTGTGGAAAGGAAGGACACATTCGTCCCCATTGCAAGAAGTTGCAAAGTCTACCAAAGAACAAGCAATGGCGGAAGAATTTTTCTCCACCCAAGACAACTCAAATATGGGTTAGAAAATCTGATTTGCCTAAGGAGTTTGCTCACACTGTGCTGAAAGTTTCAACTACAAAAGTATGGGTGGCTAATCATAAAAAGCCCTGATCAAGGAGGTCAAGTCCCCACACCCAGTGTTGATACGAAGATCATAGTGAAGGGGAGTCAAAATTGAGGGCTGCATCCAGATTGACGGAAGCTACATGATTTTTTGTTTGTCAATTATGGACAAATTCAGGGGGAGAAGAATGAAGCCCAGAGGAGTTCTACAAGCTAAGGCAATTCAAGATCTACATTGTTGATTTTTTTTGTTTAAAAATTCATTGTATTTTAGGTTTTTATTTTGGATAGATATTATTGTATTGATCTAGGAGATTTGTCCACGAATTGCCAAAAGGGGGAAATTGTTAGAATATAAAGTTAACAAAGGCTGCAAAGTAAAATAAAAGAAAAAAGTTGACATGAGGCAGAATCGGCAGAATCATACCTCGCTATACCGAGGACGAGGGTGGCGGACGCGCAGGAGCCCTGTCTGATCCGGATTCTGACTAAGTGTTTGAGAAAACTTTCTTTTCTAAGAGGATTATAATAAGGAGTCTTAAGCACGAATTAGGGGCTATATATTGGGTGTTTCTCACAACCCAAAGAGACACAAGATCATCTCTCAAGTTTTGAATTAGTGATCAAATTGAGAGAAATTTTCTCTAGAGATTTTTGAAGAGTTGTGCTGCCAAGTACTCTAGAGAGCAAGTTTCTCCTGCATCCCTTGTAGAAGATCATCTTCTTGTGTAGAAGATTTGAGGAGTCAAGCGTTGGATCTATTGCAATCAACGGTGTGATGTCGTTGAAGCGTGATGCGACACAAGGTAACTTCAGTCTTTAGATAGGGGATATCTAGGGAAGAAATCTGAGTTTCTTGTAATTGCGAGATTCATAGTGTTTGATTAGATCTAGTACGGATCGGTGGTTTTTTACCCGGTTTGGGTTTACCACCTTAAATTTGGTGTCCTTGTGGTGTGTACTTTTGATTTTATTTCCGCTACGTAGATTATTATTTTTTGCACACCAGTGGGTTGATTTATTGAGTGGACCAATCTAGAGATCTCGAACCCTAAACCCTCAATTGGTATCAGAGCGGGTTACACTAATTTGCTGTGTTTGATCTAAAAAGATTTCTAGAATGGTGTTCAATCGAGAAGGGACATCAACTACTAAGCCCCCTTTGTTAGATAGTTCTAATTATGCATATTGGAAGCAAAGGATGATTGGGTTCCTTAAGTCCATTGATGATGATGTATGGGATATTGTTGAGGAGAGCTACTCCAGACCAACAATTGTGGTTAGTGGACAAACTGTTCCTAAACCTAAAGCTGAATGGACTAAGGATGAGAAGCATGCCTCCAATTGTAATAACAAGGCAGTGAATAGTATATACAATGGAGTGTCTGCTGAAGAGTTTCGTAGGATTTCCACTTGCAAAACTGCAAAAGAAGCGTGGGAAGTCTTACAGACAGTGTATGAGGGTACAGACACGGTGAAGCAATCTAAATTGCAAAGGCTGACTAAAGAATTTGTGTTGACACCAAAAATGTCACTTTGCCTCTTCAAGATCCAAAGAGCTACATGAAGTCGCAACCTGCCATAAATAGGCAATGCTACTTCCAAAAATCAAATCTTGTCAGAATCAAACAAAAACTGCAAGATTCTTCAAGACAGCCAAAAGAGGAGTACACAAGAAGTTTCGGGCCATTTCAAAATCATTTGGCCTAACTTCGCTTCTCAGACAGCCGAAAAGGAGCTCTCGGCGGCAAAAGCATCGGAGACACCAAATCTTCGATCAGGGCCGATGGATAGTCTCAAAATACTTCCAAAAGGCTCCACGTCAAGTTCCGAGTCAAACCGACAACGTTTGACCCTACATCAACCCTCGAACAGCTAAATCAAGCCTCTCGGCGGCGAGAACCACCGAGGCCATTACTCATCAGATAGAGCACATGGACGGCTTCAAAATGCTTATAAAGGGCTACACGTCAAATTTCAGGTCATTTCCACAACATTTGACCATAGTTTGACGCTCAGAAGCCAAATCAGGCCTCTCAGCGGCAAAGCTCTCCGGGACCATGGTTTCCAAGACAGAGCCTATAGATCATCTTAAAATGACTCCAATAGGTGCCCTGTCAAATTTCAAGTCAATCGGACATCGGTTGACCGCACATCAAACCGCGACATCTTCATCGCGACAAAAATCAAGTCTACTAGTGATAGGACCCCAAACGGCTTCAAAACTCAAACAAAAGCCTATGGTTGGTCTTATTTATTGCTCAGGAGGCTTCACACCAAATTTCAGGTCATTCCGACATCGTTTGACCCAGTTTCAGCTTCTGACGGAAAATCGGCAGCTCTACGCGACAAAGTCTTCGGCTTTCTCAGGAAATTGGAAACTTTGCAAAATAAAATGCAAGGATTCTCATCAGTTTTCCTACAAAGAAATTAGGCAAATAAATGGTCAAAATGTCAAGGAAAAGTACAGGAGAAAAAAGAATAAAAAAACAGCAAAAACGGACACAAAACGGGACACAAAAGGGGGAAAACCCCCCAGGGTCGCAGACCCCTGCGACCCTGGGCCAGGGTCGCCGGCGACCTTGGAACCCGGGGTCGCCGGGAAAGCCCCGGAAACCCCGGTTTTCGCCGTTTTTTCGCGATTCGAAGAGCCCAGCCTCTGGTACTTTCCAAAATTCATGCTTTTGAGACACCAAGTCCTCTGACATCCGTCCAAAACACGGGTCAATCATCAAGAGTATCGAAAACAATATTGATCGCCACCCGGTCAACCAAAAAAAAGTGTGCTTTCTACCCGACCGATCGAGAAATCGACAGGACAGATGGCACCGACCCGCTGTTGGCAACAAACACCTGAAATTATATGGTCATCTGATGTCGATCTACATGAAGATCCATCGATGATCATCGACAGAAGAATCCCAAAAGACGTGGCACGGCCTGCGACTCTTCAGCTGCTCGGCGACCACTTAATGCGATTAATTGACTAACTTTATTACAGTCATTAATCCATTTCTTTGGACGGCCCAATCAGAAGCAAGCATTCGGGAGTTACAAGTCAAGAGATTCATGGCATTTAACCCATGAAACTCCTCCCATCATGGCGATTAAAGGCGATTAAATGCCCTCAATCTCCTCCGGCCAATCAGAAGCCAAGAAAAAGGAGTTACAAAATAAATAATTCAATTTTGTAACTCCTCCCATTATGCGGCTTAATGACAATAAAAGCCCATAAACCCACCTAAAAGGCTACCTAAAAGCCTCTAAATAGGAGAGCTCTCCAAGAAGAAAGGATAGTCACAGAGCATCAGAAAAAAAGCACAAACACACAGACAGAAGCACAGAAATCCAGAGAAAGGAAAAAGAGAGAAAACTCTGCGGAAGTTCTACACCGGCCACCGCAACAAGGTGACAAAAGTCCCTTGGGGGGTACCCCCCCCCCCCCCCCAAGGTCCTTGCCTTCTCCTCCTGCCTCCAATGGCTTAGATATGGCTTTTCAGCCCGTCTACTCGGCTTTTTATTGGACATAGGACCTCCTTTTGGTCTTTGTCCTCTAAAAACCCGAGGTTATAGCCAAGCCAAGCGAATCAATAGCATCCTCTGTTCTCATCTGCATGGATGATGGCGAAGCCCACATATGGCTTGCGACCGTCAATCTAAACGGGTCCCCCACAATCTCCTGAGAAGTTAGATCCTCATTTTCTTGCTTTTCATTGTAGTTTGTATTTTTTCAAAAGAGACAAAAATCACAATTCTTGTCTTTCATTATTGATAAGGATTGTAAATCGGCTATAAACGCCAAAAATCGGCTATAAACGCCAAAATCGGCTATAAATGCAAAAAAAAAATCGCCTTTCACGGCAAACCAAGAAAAATGTCTCTTTTCTTAAATATATGTGCAATGTAAAACTTGAAAGAAGTTGATTTCCTTTTTACTTGCGAAGGTTGATCTCCGGATCGCCACTTGCAATTTCAAGTAAAAATAGAAAATCTGGCACACCCACACAAAAAGAAATGTTGATGCACGCCCCTTGCCCCCTGGTTACGAAAGGGTCGGAACCAAACGGACTCCCACGTCCGCCGACCTCGGTAGGAACTCGAGCATTCGGGGCGCGGTCCATCAAGCTGGCACACCCGGTGGGACCCGTTTACTTGAGAACACGATGCTAGAAATGAAATATTTGCATATCATATATTTTGCTCTCTGCTTATATTTTTTTTCTCGATTCCTTGGCTACTTTATAATTAGTGGCCTGTGTTGAATTCCGCATCTAAAAAATGAGATGAGATTTATTGTTTGGAAATTTCTAATTCTTTGAATTTATTTCCACTCTTTCTCTTTTCAAAAAAAAAAAATTTTTTTTAAACAAAAAACAAAAAAAATCAGATTTTTCATTTTTGGATTCAAAATTGAGAAACTTTGATCCTCTCCCTTCTGGGCACTGGCGCTCACGGAAATCGTTGAGACCGTGTTCGGATCGGGGGTTGGGCCATTGTTTCTCTTCGATGAGTTCATTAAAAATCTAAAAAATATATATATATATATATAAAAGTATAAAAAAAAAAAATTTTAGATTTCTCAATTTGGATTCAAAATTGAGAAACCTTGATCCGTTCCTATCGTTCATCGCGCTTGCAGAAATGTTGAGCCTGTTCGACTAAGGTTTTGGGCCATTGTTTCTCTTCGATGAGTTCATAAAAAAAAAAAAAAAAAAAAAAAAAAAAAAAAAAAAAAAGACATAGACCACTAAGGTCAGGCAACGCGCCTACGAAAAGAGTGACTTAGTTCTTGCGGTAAAAAGACCAATGGTCTTCGCTCACAAGTCCAAAGGCAAATTTGAGCCAAAATGGGAGGGACCCTATGTCATCGACAAAGTTTTCTCCAATGGCGCATACGCACTCCTAAACATGGAAGGTGATAGATGTATGCTGCCCATCAATGGCAAGTTCTTAAAGCGGTACTACCCTTGAAGACTTACCCAACTGGGTAAGAGCAATGCCAGTATGGCCAAAACCGGTTTCCAGGTACACGCTCGCTAAGCCCACCATCTATTTTAGAATTTTCATATCAAATGTTGAAATTTCTAGAAATCTAAAACAATGCTTACTTTCATCGTTTCATTGTTCAAAAAAAATATATATCCAAGTTTAGGAACCTTTCCCTAACTTGACCAAAATCTTCAACCCTTGAACCCAAAATTCATGGTTTGAAACAAAAATCCGGATTCAGGGATTTCCACCCTAGTCCACCCTGCCTTTTACCGCCAAAATGGTTTTAGATCAAAACTTATGACCCTCGTGTCTTTAAACAAAAAAATGGTTTTTCAAAAACCGCGAGGAAGCGACGCTTAGTCGATACTCGCACAAATCGGAAGCAAGCGAACTACGTTCGACACTTCCAAAATCGCAGGGAAGCGACATTTTGTCAGTACTTGCAAAATCCAAAACCGTGGAAACGCAACATTTCAGTTGATATCCACAACCCAAATTTCAAAGGTTCGAAAAAACCTAAAAAACTGTGGAGACGCAACATTTCAGTTGATATCCATAACCCAAAGGTTCGAAAAAACCTAAAAAAAAAAAATGTGGAGACGCAACATTTCAGTTGATATCCATAACCCAAAGGTTCGAGAAAACCACAAATTTCAAAAATCGTGGGGAAACGACATCAAGTCAGTACCCGCAAAACCAAAATTTTTGAAAAGCAAGGATGCGACATTCCATCGATACTTGCACCCAAATCCGCGAGGATGCGACATTCCATCGATACTCGCAACCGAATGAGCAAGGATGCGACATTCCATCGATACTTGCAAGAACATTCAGCAGGGAGGCGACTTTTAGTCGATACTTGCATTTTTTGAAAACCAAAAACCGGCTATAGATGCCACAAAACAAACCGGCTATCAATGCCACCAAAACAAATTCGGCTATCAATGCCACCAAAACTGGCTATAGATGCCACAAAAAAAAAAACTCGGCTATCAATGCCACAAGAAAAGCTGGCTCTCATGCCAAAATTGGCTTCCATGCCACAAACAAAAACCTGGCTTTCATGCCAAAAAATTACTTGACAAAAGATTTTCACAAAATGACAACCTTTTGATCAAATCCCATTTAGCAATTACTTTTATCACAAAAAAGATTCAAGTGAACGTAGGGATAACAAAAAAAAGAGCATCCCATTTAGCAATTACTTTTATCACAAAAAGATTCAAATGAGCGTAGGGACAAAAAAAAAAAAAGAAAGAGCATCCCATTTAGCAATTACTTTTATCAGAAAAAGATTCAAGTGAGCGTAGGGATAAAAAAAAAAAAAAAAAATGAGTACCAAAAAATACATGTGGTACCAAAAAAAAAGAAGAAAAGTGCTCACAAGCACTACAAAAAAAAGTACCAAAAAAAAATACAAGTGGTACCAAAAAAAAAAGAGAGAAGGATAGTTTCTGTTATAAAAAATATACAGGAGCTCAATCAAAAATGGTCTCCAGCCAAGAGTTCAGCTCCTTAAGTAAGCTTTTGGCCTCATCCGTCAAGGATTCCAAGGCACGCTTCTTCAGGAACCTGCCTTGAGATGCTGGGGTGGGCTGTAACCCTTCTTCTGCACTGGGAAGCTTCCTTCGAGCGGTTTTCCATTGTTTGTCCTCATCAGACTTCCTTTTAAGAACTCGAATGGCATCCGCAACTCGGTGAATCAGAGCAGTCTCCCTTTCACGAGCCTCTGTTATTTCAGTCCACTTGGCAGCGACTTGTACCTGCAGATGCTCAAGACGTTTCCTGGCCTCATCGACCTCCCTATCAAGGATGTTAAGGTCATGTGTCAGCCTGATGATGGTTATCTCTTCTAAGTTCCTCTCTCGGACTGCCTGCTTCTTGCTTTCTGTAGCCTCATCCAGGTCAGATTGAGCCTTATCCGCAGGGTCCAAGAACATCTCCTTAAAGAACTGACAGTCAGGAAAACCCATGGTCTCAAACCACTTGTCACCCCAGCTCAATGATCCTATTAACGATCGCCCTGGCATATGTGACATCCAGACCAGCTTCTTCAGCATCACCGAGAATCTCACGCACATGCTGGATCATGCTAAATCCGGCTTCCAAGTGCCCAGAAAAGAGAGTCTCAATCCAAGAGCTCAGAACTCGCACCACCACCTTCTTCGCAAAAAGAAGAGATGGCCCAGCTGAAGATTCGCCCAACTCCGTTGGTCGGCTGCTCATGTCATCATCTGTTGAAAGAGTAACAAAAGAACTCTTTCCAGTTGAAGCTGCTCCTGCTCGGGAAGGAATCTCAGCGCGAGGAATCTCCTCAACATTGTCAGAACTGGTCCCAGGAGTCTCTACCTCTGGATTAACCTCTGGCATCCCTTGCTCTGGAAACGACGGATCCTCCTCTGCCACTTCAAAACCTGCAAAGGAAACACAAAAAGGTATGAATATGACCCTGTTTGAAAATCATTATCAGAGTTATAACTACAAAATACCTTCTTCGACGACTGGCGGAACACTTTCTTCCTCCATGAACTCATCGGAAGCATCATCAACATTTGCGTCCATCGATGGTTCAAAGTCATCAGAACCCTGTGGCAAGTCAGCTGACAAAAAAAAATGTGTTAGCAAACCGAGTCACAAACTAAAAAAAAAAAAGAGCAAAAGAAGTCGTACCAATTGGAGATTCTGGATTTACTCCAGAGTCCCTCGGTTCTTCTTCAGGTGCCTCAACAGGATCCATCACCACCTCATCGGTTGGGACCTCAGGCATCACCAAGTCTTCCTCTGCTAAAAAAAAGAAGAAGAAAAGCAGAAAACAAGAAGCAAATCAGAACATGGAAAAAATCCCATGAAAAGAAATGGAAAGAGAAAAAGGAAGAATCATACCTTCACCAACGGTCTCTTCTTCTCGGCTTCTCTTCTCTGGAGGCTCGTCAGCATCCACTGGCACATCCTCATTGATAGTAAGAGGAACTTCCAAGTCAGGAGAGTCCTCATGCTGCCCCTTGCTGCGATGATGACTCCTCCCCCTCTTACTCCGGCGGGTTCGCTTCTTAGAAGAACCTGCCCCGCTCTCAGAGTCAGGTTTCCCACTTGACTCCTCACTGGATGGTCTGCTCTTGCCAGTAGACTCCACGGAAGCTTGCCTCTGTGCTGCTTGCATCCAAGCGCCAAGTTCGGCTTCCTCCTGTTCTAGCTGCTCCAAAGCCTCATCAGGTATTTCTCGAACAGCTTCAGAACCAATGACGCCCTGGTCACCGAGAAAGCCTATCTTGTGCTTCTCTCCAGAAAGGAAGGCCCAAACTTCCTCTCGCCGGACGCCATCCGACTTTCCAAGGCCCTTTCCAGATGCCAGCTTCACATCAAGCTCCTTCTTGGAAAGCCCCCGATATGCCGAAAAGCTCTCCGCGAACCACTTCGCAAAGCCGGCAGTCCGGGAAGTCAGCAACACAGGATAAGAAATCATGGCTGTAGTGTCTTCAGCACTATAGAAAGCCCATGCATTTCTCCCGTCCTGTAAGCCTCCAAAGCGCTTCACCATGCTTGAAGGCGCTCCAACAACGCCTTGAGAAAAGCCCAGCTGCAAAGCAAAGCGAGAGGGTACATACGGCTGGATGTCGACGAAAAGATGTCTGCGGTACACCATCGTGCCGACACGTATGCTGAAAAGCCACTCTCTCTCTGCATTGTAGGTGCAAAAAATAATGACCCACAATAACGGGGCGTGCCTTAGAGGACTTACCCAGATGAGATTAGGGACACCGATGCCTGCGCCTGGAGCCTGAGAAAAGGAAGAAGAAACGTAGGTCAGAGGACCCTGGCCTGGGCGGCGCAAGGCTCTCCGATGCCTAAGTTAGTGTATGAACTAAGCAGAGGGAGGAGATTTTTGGGGACGAAGATGGCATACCAGAGTGGTAATGGCGTTGGCCCCTTCCTCTGGAGCTGTAGCTGTGTTTATATAGAGGAGGAGGAGGCAAAGGGGTAGTTGGTTGTCTTGTCATAGCCCATTTTGTCAGGTACTAGGGAGGCGCGGTCTCATCGTAGCCTGTCTGGTCCCGTCGTAGCCTGTCTTGTCCCGTTAGGCCATATCCTGGCACCTTGGGAGCTGTGGACGGTGATCTGTCAGGAGATACGGGCTATCCCCTTGTCTTGTCGCACGGGCCATAGCGTGCTTGAGCGTCCATGGGAGGACAGCTGTCAGTGCTCAGTACTTTCATCGATATGAGGCGCTTGGCCGAGATGGAGTGTCGTGCCGGGTGAGGACCTGGCGGAGATGTAGGGCCACGGCACTGTTGCCGAAGTGGAAGGGGCTGGCACTGTCGCCGAGCTGTGCAGCCGAAGTGGGATGCTTTGGCCGAAGTGGATCCTGCCGAGGTGGAGTGTCTGGTCTTGCTAAGGCGTGCATTGCCGAAGTGGGGGAGTTGAGCATAGGAAGCGTGGAGCACGAGACCGAGCTTGCCGGGATGGGCTTGCTGACGCCGGGATGGGCTTGCTGATGCGGGGGCCCGGGATGGAGCACTTTGCCCAGGATTCTCTTGGGAATTTCCCCACACAAAGCCCCCCAGCTTCTGAGCTCATTAGACTCCTCTTTGAGGTCGGAAGCTAAGTATCATGGAGGATAACACTTGTGTGCCTTGGAGCAGTTTGTAGCTTGAGATTGATGGTCCAGCCAACTGATTCATCACCAACTAAGAGATCGAGGCATGACCAGCTGGCCCGTCGCCAGAGGCGCAGCCCCGTTGGAAGTGTTCTGGCGATGCTGCCGAGGTGACCAGTGTAACTGCCAACCTGGAATCTGGCACTGATGCCGAACTGAGGACTGTCATGAGGCCGAGGAGGTGATATGGAACAGTCTCTACGGCAATCTTGTTGAGCTGCCATTGGCCGAAGTGGCCAGCTTTGGCCGAGACGAACTGCCTTGTGACAGAGTGGATCCAGAATCCCGCTGGTCTCGGAGATGTGAGCATGAGTTCGGCAACGGTCTTTGAGGGGTGTATAAACCCTGATTTTAGGAATCCGGCCGAATGTCCGAACTCGAGGCCTTCTCCAGGGTCCAGGACCCGGAGCTTTAGGAAACGACCGAGTCTGGACTCGAGGCCTTTTCCAGGGCGTTTGACCCGTGGGTTCAAAACCCGAGGACTTTAGGAATTCGGCCGAGTGTAAGAACTCGAGGCTGTATCCAGGGCGTAGACCCATGCTGTCCGGCCGAGTGTCCGAACTCGAGGCCTTCTCCAGGGTCCAGGACCCGGAGCTTTAGGAAACGACCGAGTCTGGACTCGAGGCCTTTTCCAGGGCGTTTGACCCGTGGGTTCAAAACCCGAGGACTTTAGGAATTCGGCCGAGTGTAAGAACTCCAGGCTGTATCCAGGGCGTAGACCCGTGCTGTCTGGCCGAGTGTCCGAACTCGAGGCCTTCTCCAGGGTCCAGGACCTGGAGCTTTAGGAAACGACCGAGTCTGGACTCGAGGCCTTTTCCAGGGCGTTTGACCCGTGGGTTCAAAACCCGAGGATTTTAGGAATTCGGCCGAGTGTAAGAACTCGAGGCTGTATCCAGGGCGTAGACCCATGATGTCCGGCCGAGTGTCCGAACTCGAGGCCTTCTCCAGGGTCCAGGACCCGGAGCTTTAGGAAACGACCGAGTCTGGACTCGAGGCCTTTTCCAGGGCGTTTGACCCTTGTGACTTGCCTTTCTGGCACTCGCCGAGTTGGAGAAGCCTGGGTGTACGAACCCGAGGGCAGTCTCGATGGCACTGGCCGAGACCAACATGAGGCCGAACATGTGAAGCGCGTAGCTAGCACGAGGGCGATACCAACATGAGGTCGAAACCAGCGTGAGGGGGAAACCAGCACGTGGACGGACCTGCAAGAGGTCGTTAGATGCGGTCGAGACCAGCATGAGGCCGAAACCAGCGTGAGGTGGAAACCAGCACGTGGACGGACCTGCATGAGGTCGTTAAATGCTGTCGAGACCAGCATGAGGCCGAAACCAGCGTGAGGTGGAAACCAGCACGTGGACGGACCTGCATGAGGTCGTTAAATGCTGTCGAGACCAGCATGAGGCCGAAACCAGCGTGAGGTGGAAACCAGCACGTGGACGGACCAGCATGAGGTCGTTAAATGCTGTCGAGACCAGCATGAGGACGAAACCAGCGTGAGGTGGAAACCAGCACGTGGACGGACCAGCATGAGGTCGTTAAATGTTGTCGAGACCAGCATGAGGCCGAAACCAGCGTGAGGTGGAAACCAGCACGTGGACGGACCAGCATGAGGTCGTTAGATGCGGTCGAGACCAGCATGAGGCCGAAACCAGCGTGAGGTGGAAACTAGCACGTGGACGGACCTGCATGAGGTCGTTAAATGCTGTCGAGACCAGCATGAGGCCAAAACCAGCGTGAGGTGGAAACCAGCACGTGGACGGACCTGCATGAGGTCGTTTGGAGGCCAAGGAGCCTGGGTGCGCCTACCCGAGGACTTGGTTGCTCTGGCGCCGAAGGCGAGTCACGCCTGAGTGTATAAAACGACCCCAGGGTGAGCTCGGTGGCACTGGATGACTGATGGCGGTAGAGGACCATGCGATCAAGGCTGACAGCAGAGGACCGTGCCGTCGAAATGACGGTAGAGGGTCGTACGATCGAAGCCGACAGTAGAGGGTCGTGCCGGCGTCATCAAAGCTGACGGCGCCATCGAAGCTGACAGTAGAGGACCGTGCCGCCGATATGACGGTAGAGGGTCGTGCGATCGAAGCTGACGGGCAGTCGAAGCTAAGTGACAGAAAAAGGGGTTCGCCTAACTGCTCCCCGTGTTGGAAGAGATTTCTGCAGAGCGGGGGGCTGCCAGCGAGCTGGAGACGTCCGCCGAGCTGGAGGCGTCCGCCGAACTGGCAGCGTCGGCCGAGCCGGCAGGTTCGGCCGAGCTAGAAGCGATCTGGTCGCTGTCGCGGAGGTTGAACTGCTCCCGGGCTCGGGCTTCGTCCTCCTCTTGCCTGATGAATTGATTTACCCTAGTCATGAGTGCAGCCATAGTGACCACGGGATACATGACCAAGTTGCTTCGGAGCTCGTTGCCTGGTACGAGGGCTTGTTGGAAAGACAGGACTGCTATTGCCTCTTTGTGTGGAAAGACAGGACTGCTATTGCCTCTGAGGCATTCTCGATCTGGCTGTAGACAGCCCAAAACCTTTTGATGAACTGCGCGATGCTCTCGGTCTGCTTCATTCTGAGGGCCATCAGGTCGGCGGCTGACCTGGGGATGACCCCGTAAACTTGGAACTTCGTCAAGAAGGAACTCCGGAGCTGCTGCCAACTTTTGATTGATCCCGGGGGGAGTGCGCAGAACCACCTTAGGGGGAGGTCCCCGAGGCTGGAAGAGAAGACTCTGCAGTTGAGGTGGCCTGCATTGCCCCATATCGACATCCTCTGACTGAAGTGCCGGAGGTGTGCTGCTGGGTCCGAGGTTCCATCGTAAATGACGAACCTCGGGACTTTGAAATCTTCGGGAAGGGGGAAGCTTCTGATCTCTGGAGAGAAAGGAGATGCGCCGAAATCATTAGAGTTCATCCGAACTTGAGCGTAGTCGGCCATTTCCATGTGCTGTCGTACTGCTTGCTCTATGCGTTGATCGAGCCACTCTCTGGAGTCGCGGTCGTTATCCGAGCCTTCGCCATGGGCCCGGTTGCTCCTGCTCTTCAGGGTGCGTCTTTCGGAGGGTAGAGTCGAGGTCGAATCCTTAGAGGATGAACCCGACCGAGGATCCTGAAGCTGGTCGCCTGCTGGACCAGATTTTGCTCCTGACCTCTCTCGGCGGGGGACCGTCGGCAGCTGGGTCGATAGTGCGATAGGTTCCTTTCCCTTTCTGGTTCTTCGAGGCATGGTGTTTGGAAATATTGAGAAGGTTGGGAAGGCTGGGATGTTACTTTCCCACAGACGGCGCCAATTGTAGGTGCAAAAAATAATGACCCACAATAACGGGGGGTGCCTTAGAGGACTTACCCAGATGAGATTAGGGACACCGATGCCTGCGCCTGGAGCCTGAGAAAAGGAAGAAGAAACATAGGTCAGAGGACCCTGGCCTGGGCGGCGCAAGGCTCTCCGATGCCTAAGTTAGTGTATGAACTAAGCAGAGGGAGGAGATTTTTGGGGAAGAAGATGGCATACCAGAGTGGTAATGGCGTTCGCCCCTTTCCTCTGGAGCTGTAGCTGTGTTTATATAGAGGAGGAGGAGGCAAAGGGGTAGTTGGTTGTCTTGTCATAGCCCATTTTGTCAGGTACTAGGGAGGCGCGGTCTCATCGTAGCCTGTCTGGTCCCGTCGTAGCCTGTCTTGTCCCGTTAGGCCATATCCTGGCGCCTTGGGAGCTGTGGACGGTGATCTGTCAGGAGATACGGGCTATCCCCTTGTCTTGTCGCACGGGCCATAGCATGCTTGAGCGTCCATGGGAGGACAGCTGTCAGTGCTCAGTACTTTCATCGATATGAGGCGCTTGGCCGGGATGGAGTGTCGTGCTGGGTGAGGACCTGGCGGAGATGTAGGGCCACGGCACTGTTGCCGAAGTGGAAGGGGCTGGCACTGTCGCCGAGCTGTGCAGCCGAAGTGGGATGCTTTGGCCGAAGTGGATCCTGTCGAGGTGGAGTGTCTGGTCTTGCTAAGGCGTGCATTGCCGAAGTGGGGGAGTCGAGCATAGGAAGCGTGGAGCGCGAGACCGAGCTTGCCGGGATGGGCTTGCTGATGCCGGGATGGGATTGCTGATGCGGGGGCCCGGGATGGAGCACTTTGCCCAGGATTCTCTTGGGAATTTCCCCACACAACTGCTTACCATGATCTTATAGAATTCCTCTCCCTTGAGAGCGATCAGTCGCTGCCTCATCTCATCTCTGTTGAGGGAGTCGCACTCTTCCAAATTTCTCTCAACATACTGGACCTTCTCAAAAGCCTGCTGAATTGCCGGATTAGAAGATCTAGAAGATCGACGAGGTACGCTTGTAGCAGGCTCTTTACCCTTGTTCGCTCTGGAGGAACCACCTGAAAAGGATGGAAAAGAAAAAGATCAAACATCAAAATGACAGAATCTCGCTAAAAAAAAAATCTGGCGAAATTTTGACATGATGACGGGGCAATTCTGAAGAAAAGGAACTATCCCGAAAGAAATAAGAAAGCTTGAAGATGGGCTCAACATCGCTGCGAGCTCCGAAACTCCAAACTTTCGAAACCTCAAAGTCTCCGCAAAATCAGGAAGGGCTCAACATCACTGCGAGCTCCAAATTCCCAAATTTGCGAAAACTTTCAGGTATGCTATCACATCATGCTACAAATTTAATTTACAAATTGAATGCATGCATGAACATCTAGGTTTGCCAAAAAAAAGAGGGGCATTATCATGATGAGCAAAAAAAAAAAAAAGAAAGAAACTTTCTAAAAAAAAAAAGAGAAAGAAAACAAAAAACAAAAAAAAAAAGAAAAGAAACTTTCTAAAAAAAAAAAAGAGAAAGAAACAAAAAAAAAAAAAAGAAAAGAAACTTTCTCAAAAAAAAAAAGAGAAAGAAAACAAAAAAAAAAAAGAAAAGAAACTTTCTCAAAAAAAAAAAGAGAAAGAAAACAAAAAAAAAAAAAGAAAAGAAACTTTCTCAAAAAAAAAAAGAGAAAGAAAACAAAAAAAAAAAGAAATGAAACTTTCTCAAAAAAAAGGGAGGGAAAGAAACAAAAAAAAAAGGAAAAAAAAAAGAAATAAAGGGGCTGGCCCACAGGCCACGTGGCCGTACGGCCAGATCCGTACGGATCTGTCCGTACGGCCCACAAAAAAAAACATGAAAAAAAAAAGAGAAAAGAAAAGAAAGCAAAAAAAAAAAAAAACCGTGTGAAAAAAAAGGGGGGCAAACACGTGGAAAAGAAAAGAAAAAGAAAAGAAAAGAAAGAAACAAAAAAAAGAACTTTATTTTTCCTACAATGGAGTTTTCTTGAAAAAAAAAAAAGGGAGAACTTACTTGAAGCCATTGATGGAGAAGAAGAAGAAAAGTCTTGAAGATCTTGAAGAAGAAGAACTCTTGGTCTTGAAGCCCTCTTGAGATTATTGCAAAAGAAAGTAATAAGAGCAAGAGATCCAACCTTCTCCTTGCTTTTATAGAGGAGAGCAAACCAAAGAAGGAAAGAAGAAAGAGGTAAGTGTTACTAATTAGTAACCTTACCAAAAGAAAGAGATTAGAAAGATTCTTTCCCAAAAGAAAGATATCTTGAAGGATTTTCTCCCAAAAAGAGATCTATGACGGATTCTTTCCCAAAAGAAAGATATCTTGAGATATCCTATCCCAAAATAAAGGGATCATGAGAGATTCTCTCCAAGTAAAGATATTCTTAGATATTCTCTATCCAAATGAGATATTTTTGGATATTCTTTACAAAAATGACACCATATGAGATCTAAGCCATTTCAAAAAGCTTAAGGTCCCATGGGTTAGCCCATATGAGCCAGGTTTGACCACCTAGGCACAAAAAAAAAAAAAAAAAAAAAAATTGGGCTTTTAGTCAAAGAGAAATCCCTCTTACCAAGAGCATACAAAAATGGTTCCATGCCTCTTTTGAGTTGATTGGACCATACAAAAGAAAATTCCAAGCCCCATGAGCTTCCAAAAATCAAACCATCCAGCCTCATCTACCAAATTGAGCCAAAATCTTGAAATTGACATTCCACAAAAATCAAACCAAATCCTGGTCCCCTAACTTGCCACATACAGCCTGTTAGGTCACAAGACCAAAACCAAAAACCAAAACCTGATCCCCTGACTTGCCACATACAGCCTGTTAGGTCACAAGATCAAAACCAAAATTGATCCCCCAACATTCCACATACAGCTTGTTGGGTCACACGATCAAAACCAAACCCGACCCCCTAACCTGCCACATATAGCCTGTTAGGTCACAAGGTCAAAACCCAAATCCACATCCCTGATGTCATCTTCAAAACTTTGCCTCGAGATGGTACGTGATCCCTTTCACTACCATAAAATTCCCCTGGAAGCTCAAAAGGCTACAAATACCAAAAAGAAAGACTGCTCAAAGACTCTTGGTCAAGTCACAGGCTCTCCTTCAAAAATCTCTTCGAGGCACATCGACTACAAAAGTTAAGCAACTCGTCGCTGTACCTCGAGGGGGCATTTGTTGACACCAAAAATGTCACTTTGCCTCTTCAAGATCCAAAGAGCTACATGAAGTCGCAACCTGCCATAAATAGGCAATGCTACTTCCAAAAATCAAATCTTGTCAGAATCAAACAAAAACTGCAAGATTCTTCAAGACAGCCAAAAGAGGAGTACACAAGAAGTTTCGGGCCATTTCAAAATCATTTGGCCTAACTTCGCTTCTCAGACAGCCGAAAAGGAGCTCTCGGCGGCAAAAGCATCGGAGACACCAAATCTTCGATCAGGGCCAATGGATAGTCTCAAAATACTTCCAAAGGCCTCCACGTCAAGTTCCGAGTCAAACCGACAACGTTTGACCCTACATCAACCCTCGAACAGCTAAATCAAGCCTCTCGGCGGCGAGAACCACCGAGGCCATTACTCATCAGATAGAGCACATGGACGGCTTCAAAATGCTTATAAAGGGCTACACGTCAAATTTCAGGTCATTTCCACAACATTTGACCATAGTTTGACGCTCAGAAGCCAAATCAGGCCTCTCGGCGGCAAAGCTCTCCGGGACCATGGTTTCCAAGACAGAGCCTATGGATCATCTTAAAATGACTCCAATAGGTGCCCTGTCAAAATTCCAGTCAATCGGACATCGGTTGACCGCACATCAAACCGCGACATCTTCATCGCGACAAAAAGCAAGTCTACTGGTGATAGGACCCCAAATGGCTTCAAAACTAAAACAAAAGCCTATGGTTGGTCTTATTTATTGCTGAGGAGGCTTCACACCAAATTTCAGGTCATTCCGACATCGTTTGACCCAGTTTCAGCTTCTGACGGAAAATCGGCAGCTCTGCGCGACAAAGTCTTCGGCTTTCTCAGGAAATTGGAAACTTTGCAAAATAAAATGCAAGGATTCTCATCAGGTTTCCTACAAAGAAATTAGGCCAATAAATGGTCAAAATGTCAAGGAAAAGTACAGGAGAAAAAAGAATCGAAAAACAGCAAAAACGGACACAAAACGGGACACAAAAGGGGGAAAACCCCCCCAGGGTCGCAGACCCCTGCGACCCTGGGCCAGGGTCGCCGGCGACCTTGGAAGCCGGGGTCGCCGGGAAAGCCCCGGAAACCCCGATTTTCGCCGTTTTTTTCGCGATTCAAAGAGCCCAGCCTCTGGTACTTTCCAAAATTCATGCTTTTGAGACACCAAGTCCTCTGACATCCGTCCAAAACACGGGTCAATCATCAAGAGTATCGAAAACAATATTGATCGCCACCCGGTCAACCAAAAAAAAGTGTGCTTTCTACCCGACCGATCGAGAAATCGACAGGACAGATGGCACCGACCCGCTGTTGGCAACAAACACCTGAAATTATATGGTCATCTGATGTCGATCTACATGAAGATCCATCGATGATCATCGACAGAAGAATCCCAAAAGACGTGGCACGGCCTGCGACTCTTCAGCTGCTCGGCGACCACTTAATGCGATTAATTGACTAACTTTATTACAGTCATTAATCCATTTCTTTGGACGGCCCAATCAGAAGCAAGCATTCGGGAGTTACAAGTCAAGAGATTCATGGCATTTAACCCATGAAACTCCTCCCATCATGGCGATTAAAGGCGATTAAATGCCCTCAATCTCCTCCGGCCAATCAGAAGCCAAGAAAAAGGAGTTACAAAATAAATAATTCAATTTTGTAACTCCTCCCATTATGCGGCTTAATGACAATAAAAGCCCATAAACCCACCTAAAAGGCTACCTAAAAGCCTATAAATAGGAGAGCTCTCCAAGAAGAAAGAATAGTCACAGAGCATCAGAAAAAAAGCACAAACACACAGACAGAAGCACAGAAATCCAGAGAAAGGAAAAAGAGAAAAAACTCTGCGGAAGTTCTACACCGGCCACCGCAACAAGGTGACAAAAGTCCCTTGGGGGGTACCCCCCCCCCCCAAGGTCCTTGCCTTCTCCTCCTGCCTCCAATGGCTTAGATATGGCTTTTCAGCCCGTCTACTCGGCTTTTTATTGGACATAGGACCTCCTTTTGGTCTTTGTCCTCTAAAAACCCGAGGTTATAGCCAAGCCAAGCGAATCAATAGCATCCTCTGTTCTCATCTGCATGGATGATGGCGAAGCCCACATATGGCTTGCGACCGTCAATCTAAACGGGTCCCCCACAATCTCCTGAGAAGTTAGATCCTCCTTTTCTTGCTTTTCATTGTAGTTTGTATTTTTTTAAAAGAGACAAAAATCACAATTCTTGTCTTTCATTATTGATAAGGATTGTAAATCGGCTATAAACGCCAAAAATCGGCTATAAACGCCAAAATCGGCTATAAATGCAAAAAAAAATCGCCTTTCACGGCAAACCAAGAAAAATGTCTCTTTTCTTAAATATATGTGCAATGTAAAACTTGAAAGAAGTTGATTTCCTTTTTACTTGCGAAGGTTGATCTCCGGATCGCCACTTGCAATTTCAAGTAAAAATAGAAAATATGGCACACCCACACAAAAAGAAATGTTGATGCACGCCCCTTGGCCCCTGGTTACGAAAGGGTCGGAACCAAACGGACTCCCACGTCCGCCGACCTCGGTAGGAACTCGAGCATTCGGGGCGCGGTCCATCAATTTGAAACCATCGTGATGGAAGAAGATGAGACCTTTGATCAATTTTATGCTAAGCTGAATGATATTGTCAATTCGGTTTTCAATCTGGGTGAGGAAATTCAAGAAAACAAGATTGTCAAGAAAATTATGCGGTCTCTACCTTCGAGGTTCGATTCTAAAGTTGATGCTATTGAAGAAAACAAGAATCTTGATACCCTCAAGGTCAACCAGCTGGTTGGAATCTTCAAACCTTTGAAGTAAACCGTTTGGATAAAGGAAAATCAAAATAGAAAGGTATTGCTTTGAAAGCCAACTCAGAATCAAGAAAGAAACTTGAAAACAAAACTGAGTCTGATTCTGATTCTGAATCTAAGGCTGAAGATGTTATGGATGAAATATTTAATTGCTTCAAGAAGTACATGAAGTCAAAACAAGTCAAGTGGAAGAGTTCTAAATTTGAGAAGAATGATTCTACAAAAGGAACTAAGTGTTTTGAGTGCCTCGGCTATGGTCACTATACTAATGAGTGTGCCAACAAGAAAAATGGTATATTGAAAAAGGCTCTCAATACAACTTGGGAGGAAGAGTCATCAGAAGAAGAACAAGATCCTTCAATTGAAACTTCTGAAACTGTGAATGACAAGTTTGTGGCTTTCATGGCTAGGTATCTGTCTGACAATGATACTGATGAAGATCATGATGATGAGATGTCAGATCAAGAGAAAGATTATGAAGAGTTGTATCATGCTACATATGCTGATTGTGTCAAGATGACAAAGTATGGCACAAGATTATTATCAAGCTTCAGGCTGCTCAAGAAGAAAATTATGCATTAAAGAATTATTTAGAGCAAGCCCTTGAAAAGATTCGTCTCTTGGAAAGTAAAAAAAAAAAACTGCATGGTTGAAAATTTGACCACTGAGAGTCAAAAACTTGAAAAGGCTGAACAAGAGATTGAGAATATGAAGACGGAGTTGCGAACTGTTAAATCTGAAAGAGAAGATTTGCAAGGAAGGCTGAAGATCACACTGTCCGAGTTAGAAGTCAAATAAGATTCGCTAAATAAGATGAACACTGGTTCGAAGACTCTTACAAATATCTTGCGCACTAAGAAGTCTCGGTTTGACAGAAGCGGTCTCGGTTATGATCATGGTGTATCCACTTCAAATGCTAAATGTAAAACGATTTTTGTTTCAAGTGTTGCACATGCTACTCCACATACTGCACTTTCAAATAATGTGCTGAGTAGTTTCAAGAAAAAGAATATGTCACGCGCTGCACGTACATCCACTTGTCACCATTGTGGAAAGAAATGATACATTTGTCCCCATTGCAAGAAGCTGCAAAGTCTACCAAAGACCAAGCAATGGCAGAATAATATTCTCCACCTAAAATAACTCCAATTTGGGTTAGAAAATCTGATTTGCCTAAGGAGTTTGCTCACACTCTGCTGAAAGTTCAAATTACAAAAGTGTGGGTGGCTAATTATAAAAAGCCCTGATCAAGGAGGTCAAGCTCCCACCCCCAGTGCTGATACTAAGATCATAGTGAGGGGGAGTCAAAATTAAGGGGGAGCTACTGGATCCAGATTGACGGAAGCTGCATGATTATTTTTGTTTGTCAATTATGGACAAATTCAGGGGGAGAAGAATGAAGCCCGGGGGAGTTCTACAAGCTGAGGCAATTCAAGATCTACAGTGCGCTAAGGCAATTCAAGATCTACAGTGTTGATTTTGTTTTTTTTAACATTCAATGTATTTTGGATTTTTCTTTTGAGTAGATCATATTGTATTTTTATAGGGAGATTTGTCCAAGAATTGTCAAAAGGGGGAGATTGTTAGAATATAATTCAGGCTGTCATGTTGTCAGGCCTCAAAAGGCTATAAGTCAACAATATCGGCTGAAGTATAATTCGGATATTGAAACCGAGGCAATAAGTGGTCTCGTTATTGCTAGACTCCTTCTCGCTATAGCGAGGGTGGCGCGTAGAGCCCAGTTGGATCCGAACACTGAGAGGAAGTTTGAGAAAACTCTCTTTTCCAAATGGATTATTATTGGAAGTCTCTTGCACGAATTTGATGCTATAAATTGGTTGTTTCTCATGACCCAAGAGTAAGACAGACCATCTCTCAAGTTCTGAATTAGTGATCTAATTGAGAGAAATATTCTCTATAGATTTTTGAAGAGTTGAGCTGCCAAGTACTCTAGAGAGCCAGATTCTTCTGCGCATTCCTTGTAGAAGATCATCTTCTTGCGTAGAAGATTTGAGGAGTCAAGCGCTGGATTGAGCCCGTTGCAATCAATGGTATGATGTCGCTGAAGCGTGATGCGACACAAGGTAACTTCAGTCTTTAGATAATAGTTATCTAGGGAAGAAATCTGTGTTACTTGTAATTGCGAGATTTATAGTGTTTGATTAGATCCAGTTCGGATCAGTGGTTTTTCACCCGGTTAGGGTTTTCCACCTTAAATTTGGTGTCCTTGTAGTGTGTCCTTGTAAATTTATTTCCGCTGCATAGATTATTATTATTATTTTTTTACACACTAGCAGGTTGATTTATTGAGTGGAGCAATCTAGAGATCTCGGATCCTAAATCTTGAGCTTGGAATAGAGCTGCTGCAAGCGTAATTGTAGATGACAAAGTCCAGTCTCTGAAACAAACACTCGAGTGGGTGCATGCCTTCCTCGTGGATGCTGATAAAATCAACTACTGCCAAAGCAGCGAACGGGCTAAGCTATGGGTTCGCCAAATTGTAGACAGAGCTCACGAAGCAGAGGACGCCGTAGACAACTTTACTCACATAGCAGAGCAATGCAAGACGTGGAATGCCTCAAAAATAGTTAGGGACCCCGCCGTCGAGTGGCAAAGAACATCGATAAAATTGTAAAAGCAATGAATGAAACAATCGTCAACAGATCACTTTTTGGTATCGAAAACTTGCCTATGGGAGGAGGCATTGCTTCAACTTCTCGCAGCGTAGTAGAACAATAAGAAGAACAAGTACAAGTTACTTGGTCGTCTCGGAGGAAGAAGATGTGGTCGGCATGGACGATGATGCTTCCCTGCTAGCGGAGGTGTTTATACAAGAGACGGCAGAGAGACGCCATCCTGTTTCGATCGTGGGTATGGCCGGTATAGGTAAAACTACTCTTGCAAAGGCGGTCTACAATCATCCTGAGATCATGAGTAATTTTGAATGCCGTGCATGGGTTCGTGTGTCTCGACAGTGCCAAGCAAGAGAGATCTTAGAAGGGCTTGTCAAATGCATTTCTTCTCCTGGCAGGGAAGATCTTGAGTTGATGGAGAAAATGAATGAGAACGACCTCAGGCAGAGGATGCACCAGCACTTTGAGGAGAAGACATACTTGGTGGTACTTGATGATGTGTGGCACAAAGAAGCATAGGATAGTTTAGCACATGCTTTTCCTGTGCAGGGGACTAGAAGCAGAGTACTCCTCACCACTCGTCTCGAAGATGTAGCTTTGCATGCAGGAGGCTTTATTTACAAGCGAGGACTTCTAGAAGAAGAGGATGTTGTGCGCGTGTATGCGGAAATGTGAATCAGCGATCGAACGAACAAATTAAGCCACACAAGACAAACAATCACACACAAGAGAATTACGTGGTTCGGCAATCTTGCCTACGTCCACGGGAAAGAAAACTCGACTCTCCTTTAGGTTCACTCTTCTCTGTCTGTCTCTCATGGGTTACACATTACATCATATATATAATGTTCTCTTTCTTATTCCCTAAGAAACCCTATCTTAGTCAATAAGAAAGTCCCGGTACAATTACCATAATACCTATGTCCATGAACCCAATTGGTCTGGACCTACTAAACCCAACAATCTCCCCCTCCAGACCATGGGGAAAACGTCTCTGAACCCCTTACTAGGAGACCAGTCCTGCCAACTCTGAACACAGCTCTAGCTTTCCCTTAGACACGACCTTAGTCATCATGTCAGAGGGATTCTTGTCAGTGTGAATCTTTTGCAGCTTCATGAGGTTCTTCTCGATGACCTCGCGAATCCAATGATATCTCACATCAACGTGCTTTGTGCGGGCATGGTATGTAGCGTTCTTGCTAAGATCCATAGCACTCTAACTATCACAGTAGACTACATACTCTCCTTGCTTCAAATCCAGTTCTTTAAAGAAATTCTTCAACCAAATCATCTCCTTCCCTGCTTCATTAGCAGCTATGTATTCTGCTTCGGTTGTAGACAATGCTGTACACTTCTGCAACTTAGACTGCCAGGAAATAGCTCCCCCTGCAAAAGTAAATAAGTACCCAGAAGTAGACAACCGACGATCAAGATCGCCTGCAAAATCAGCATCTGTAAAGCCTTCAAGTACTGGTTTTAAGCCTCCGAAACACAAGCAAAAATCTGATGTGCCTCTCAAATATCTGAAGATCCACTTCACTGCTTCCCAATGCTCTTTCCCAGGGTTAGAAAGAAATCTACTCACTACACCCACTGCATGAGCAATGTCTGGCCGTGTACACACCATGGCATACATAAGACTCCCAACTGCTGAGGAGTATGGAACAGACATCATCTGTTCCTTTTCTGCATCTGTAGTAGGACATGATCTTTTACTGAGCTTGAAGTGACTGGCTAAAGGCATGCTAACTGGCTTAGCATCTATCATGTTGAATCTCGCTAGCACCCGTTCAACATATTTTTCCTATAACAACCACAGCTTCTTGGCATTCCTATCACGACGTATTTGCATTCCCAGAATTTGTCGTGCGGGACCCAAGTCTTTCATGTCAAAAGTCTTTGACATGTCCCTTTTCAATCTGCCAATCATTTCACTATCTTGTCCAACTATCAACATATCATCTACATATAAAAGAAGGATGATAAATTTGCCATTACCAAATTTACGAACATAAACGCAGTGATCTGCAGCTGTCCTCCGGTACCCATGACTCACCATGAATGAATCAAACTTCTTGTACCACTGTCTCGGCGCTTGTTTCAGCCCGTAGAGACTCTTTTTCAACCTGCAAACCAGCTGTTCTTTTCCTTCTACCTCAAACCCCTCCGGCTGAGTCATGTAGATCTCTTCTTTCAGATCACCGTGAAGAAAAGCAGTCTTCACATCCATCTGTTCAAGTTCAAGGTCCATGCTGGCAACTAGACCCAAGATAACTCTAATAGAAGTCATCTTCACAACTGGAGAGAAGATTTCATCGAAGTCAAGACCCTTCGTCTGCGCAAAGCCTTTAACCACTAGCCGTGCTTTGTGCTTTATCAGTTTTCCACTGTCATCTCTCTTCACCTTGAACACCCATTTGTTCTTCAGAACCTTCTTGCCTTTTGGGAGTTCCACCAACTCATAAGTATTGTTCTTTTTCAAAGAACTCATCTCATCCTGCATAGCCTTCATCCACTCATCTTTATCTTCATGAGTTTTTGCTTCTGGGTAGCTCTCTGGCTCCCCCTCATCAGTAAGCAAAATATAATCGGATGCAGGATATCTTGTTAATGGTTGACGCGCTCGAGTAGACCTTCTAGGAGGTTCCGTGGTTTCTGACTAAGGAGACTGCTCCCCCTGCTCAACACCCTGTTCATCTGGCAACCCCTGCGCCTCTTCACGATCTAAATCGTTTTGTCCACCTTCTCCACCTGTAGTCTGCACTGGAGATGGAGTCGGTGTGAGATCAACCACTCCATCAACAACTTCTTTAGACTTTTCAGTCTTTTTAATATCTCCCAAAAATTGGTCTTCATGAAACACCACATCCCTACTTCTGATAATTTTTCTTTTCTCTGGATTCCATAACCTGTAGCCAAACTCGGCTCCACCATAGCCAAGAAAAATGCAACATACTGCCTTATCATCCAGCTTTGAACGCTGCTCCTTTGGTACATGTGCAAAAGCCTTGCACCCAAATACCTTCAAATGAGAATAAGAAACATTTTTACCTGTCCATACTCTCTCCGGAAGATCAAAATCCAAAGGAACTGAGGGAGACCTATTAATCAGGTAAACGGCAGTCAGAATAGCTTCACCCCAAAATGGCTTGGGTAGCTGTGCCACTCTAATCATGCATCTCATCTTTTCAAGAATAGTACGGTTCATTCTTTCGGCTACACCATTGTGCTGTGGAGTACCAGGAACTGTTCTTTCATGTCGAATACCATGCTTTGAGCAATAGCCTTTAAATTGGTTGGATGTGTACTCACCACCATTATCTGTGCGGAGACACTTTAAGAGCTTTCCTGTTTCTCTTTCAACCATGACATGAAACTACTGAAATATCTGGAACACTTGATCCTTCGATTTCAACGCATAAACCCAGACTTTCCTGGATGCATCATCAATAAATGTGACAAAAAGCTTATTGCCACCCAATGACTCCACCTCCATGGGACCACAAACATCAGAATATACCAAATCCAACACATTAGATTTTATAGTTGATGTTTTAGAGAAAGAAACCCTATGTTGTTTACCAAACAAACAATAATCACAAGGGTCAACGGATGTACCTTTAGAGTATTGAATCAAATCTTTCTTTGCCAATAACTGCAGTCCTTTCTCACTCATATGTCCAAGTCTCTTGTGCCACAGATTTGGAGAGGATCTGTCTTCAATAGTATTCAACACACCTTTGCATAGCTTTACATGTGTTTTGTACAGCGTGTTACACGCCTTCCCTCTCGCAAAAATAAGAGACCCTTTAGTGAGTTTCCACCTGCCATTTCCGAAGTAACTTTCATAACCTGCACGGTCCAATGAAGTCCCGGAAATCAGATTCAACCGCAGATCAGGAATATGTCGCACATCTTTCAGCGTCATTGTGCAACCAATATCGGTTTGAATGTAGACATCACCGATCCCAACAATATTCGAATGACTTGTGTTGCCCATCTTCACAGTGCCAAAGTCCCCTGCTTTGTACGTCGTGAACATCTCCTTACAAGGAGTAGCATGGTAGGATGCTGCTGTGTCAACAACCCACTCAACCTGATTATCTGCAACACTCAAACACTCTTCAACTTCACTGGTTAGAATTACTACTTCATTATCCAAAGTAGCAGTAGTGTTAGTGTCATTCTTCTGCTCATTGTTGGTTTCTTTCTTTTCCTTCAAGGCAAAGCAATTCTTCCTAATGTGACCCTCCTTGCCACAATGAAAGCATTTTCCAGACTTTTTCTTAGTCTGTGATTCCTTGCCACCTCTGGACTTGCCACGACCTCCCTTTGGTCCCCTACTCTTACTCCTCCCTCTATTCTCAGTAACAAAGGCCTGTGCATTATCTGTCCCTGCAGTTTTCCTTCTTGTTTCTTCATTTAACAAGCTGCTAGTAACTTGACTCATTGATAACACACCATCTGGAGTAGAGTTGCTTACGGAAACAACCAATGTCTCCCATGTATCTGGTAAAGAACTTAGAAGAAATAAAGCTTGCATCTCATCATCAAGGACCATCTTCATTGTAGCCAGTTCATTCACAATGCATTGAAAATCATTTATGTGATCTTTAATTTTACCACCCTCCTTGAATTTCATGTTTACAAGCTTTCTAATCAGAAAAGTTTTGTTTACGGCGGTTTTCTTCTCATATCTTTCTTCTAACTTCATCCAAAGGGTTCTCGCATTGGTTTCATTAGACACGTGATGAAATATACTGTTATCCACCCACTGTCTGATGTGACCAATGGTCTTTCTATGCATCTTTTTCCAATCTGGATCAGACATATCTTTTGGTCGGGCACTATCCCCCTCAATGGGATCATAGAGGTCTTTGCAATAGAGTATATCCTCCATCTTAGGTTTCCAAATCAACCAATTGGTATGGTTGAGTTTGATCATGGTAGTGTTCACAGTGTTGTTCTCCATCTTAATTTAATAATCAAGAAAATATAAACAACTGTCACTAACCTCAATTTCTGCACCAATCTGTAGATCTCGTCACCACGAGCACGCTGGAAGAAACGGATCTGAAATCCGACTCTGGATGGCTCCGATATCGCAAAAATAGTTTTCTGCGTTCCGATTGGTCAAACTTTCTTGTTGACCGTCAAACTGCCAATCTTCTTCCACAGTTACGTAGATCTGCTCGCAACGAGTCTGTAGGCGCAAACGGATCTCCGATCTGACCTCGGATGATCATGATATCGACGAAACAAGTTTCAACCGTCGATCTGGTCAAACCCCTGTTGACCTTAAAGTGCACTGACGTGGCGCTGACGTCAGCAGAATCTGGAGTGGGCTTCCTGTTCATGGGTCAGGCGAAACTGACCCAGAACCTGACCTGCCTGACCTGCTTCTTGTCTGTACTGGGCTGGGCTTCTTGCAGACGGGTCAGGTCAAGCTGACCCGAGCCCAACCTGGCCTGAGACTTCTTCTCCCCAAACAGAAACAGAACTGGGTTCTGTTTCTGTAACTTGGTTCTGGTTTTATAACCAGAACACGATATTGGGCTGCTCCGGCGATGGTGCGTCGGCACGGCACGCGGGGACCGGCGATGGCGCAGCGGCCGGACGGCGGCGGACTCCGGCGATGGCGCAGGCGACGGGACGGTGAGGGAGCGATGGCAGCAGCAGGTTCTGCAAAAACAAGATCCAGGCGGCGATGGCGATTCCGAAGTCGTCCGATGACGATGGTAGCGTCTGCGGGCTCCTTCTCAGGCGATCTTGATCACAGAAGACTCTTCTTCCTTCTTCGTGGCCCAGCGATGATAAAAAAACAACCAAAACCCAATCTCTGTTCTCTGCAAGTAGAACCTTTGTCTATTTCGAATTAGAAAATTCGATCCGTGTGGCCCAGCAGAGATCGGAAACGATCTCACTTTTCTGCGACGAAGAACCACGCGCAGAAAATCCGGATACCCTTGATCCGATCCGTCGATCGCAACGCGGCACAATCCAACCCTAGTAAATCCTAGGCTCGATACCACTTGTTGTGCGCGTGTATGCGGAAACGTGAATCAGCGATCGAACGAACAAATTAAGCCACACAAGACAAACAATCACACACAAGAGAATTACGTGGTTCGGCAATCTTGCCTACATCCACGGGAAAGAAAACTCGACTCTCCTTTAGGTTCACTCTTCTCTGTCTGTCTCTCATGGGTTACACATTACATCATATATATAATGTTCTCTTTCTTATTCCCTAAGAAACCCTATCTTAGTCAATAAGAAAGTCCCGGTACAATTACCATAATACCCATGTCCATGAACCCAATTGGTCTGGACCTACTAAACCCAACAGAGGATGGGTGGAGTTTCTTCTGTAAGAAAGCTTTCCCGAGGGACGATGACTTTCACAAGTGCCCTTCTGAATTAGAAGGGTTTGGGAGAGAGATCTTGAAAAAATTGTTGGAAATAGGGTGGGCCTCTAGGATAGGTTTCAAAACTTTTGACCCACTTGACGCAGGGATCAACTATCCAGAAGGCTACAAAACCCAATCCAAGATCTATGTCCTCAATCTCAGTCATCATGATCAGTAAATACAATCTATCTAGAAGATAGAAACAGCAACTAACAAGCATCCATAATAATCTACAACATGCAAGGAAGTGGATTATACCTTTGGAGCTCGGTTGTGCTATAATGGAGGAGTTGCGTCTTTCTTTGATGATTAAACGCTTTCACTAATCAAATAGGGATCTCCAAGACCTCTTGATCTTCCACGCTATGACCCGTATCAGATTCTCCTTTTCTCAAGAAGATGGTGGGATCTCCAAGAGAAAACTACTAGGAACTCTAGGGAGGAACTAGAAAGAGAACTAGAAGAGGGAGAGAGAGGAAAAACTC
Organism: Litsea cubeba; assembly: GCA_012931725.1. NCBI lineage: Eukaryota > Viridiplantae > Streptophyta > Magnoliopsida > Laurales > Lauraceae > Litsea > Litsea cubeba. The sequence continues at coordinate 197,539 of WHSA01001364.1, forward strand.
GAGCAACACTTGCTCTAGGGGACTTGGGCGTGAATCCCTAGGTGAATTTATGCATGGGACGTCCAAGGCCCTCTTCTCCTCTTATTTATAGCTTTTGCAAGCCCAACTTACTAATTTCCATTAGAAGTCTTACTTCCAAAAATTAGTAACTATCTCTTCTTAATTAAAATAGAAGTCTTACTTCCATTAATTAATTAGTAACTTACCATATCATAATTAGAAGTCTCACTTCAAATATGATTAGTAACTTTCCAATTCCTTTATAATTAAAATAGAAGTCTCACTTCTACTAAAATTAGTAAGTCTACTATTACCACTATTAGAAGTCTCACTTCAAATAGATCTAGTAACTTTCCTTTTAGAGTTCAACTAGAATTAGATACTTTCTAATAATTGGGCTAGCGTGTGGACCACTAGGGATTCCTTAGAAAGCTGGCTCCAACTGGGACACGCGACCCCACATCTCATGTGTAATCCGGGCCCACGGTTAATTGCAAATAACTCCACTATATAAATGCAATTGAACTCCAGTCTTAGGAATATTACATAGAAGACCCTAAACTTCCACATTACCACAAGTAGACCCCTCTATCAATATATATGGATTAATTGGACCTGTCTTCCAAAATAGATCCATATCTTATTATCCTTGAGCCCCAATTAATTATAATGATCAATAGGTACCTTTCCAATTAACTCTTAATCGGAATGGGTGCGCACTTACCAATGATAAATCCATTAATTGGCACAAGGGGATATTAGAGATAGATTCCATCTTGACTATTGAATGTTCCCACAGTTCTACTACCATGTACCCAAATCACCGAGGTGTTGACCTACAGTTGGCCTCACTCATTGGTGACTCAAAGCAAATGAATAGATAGAAACTTGAGTTCATTAATGTCTCAGGATTGAGAGCCTATTGCTAGGGAATTATGAGAGCAGACCTTAAAATAAAGACAGTGTTTATAAGGTGCTTCTCATGGTCCTTCAATACATCCAATGTACCAGCACTATGATCCAGAATCTTCCATTCTGATGATCGAGACAAATCACACTATCTCATAGTGATCAAAGTACTGCAACCTTATCAGTATGAGATGTCCAGTCTCATCACTGGTTGTGATAATATTTAAGTATAAGATTTGCCACACATGTCTCCCGTATGTGGATCTCATCCATACACATGTGTTACATCTAATATACTTGTGGACCCCGGTTCATCTCATGAACCATCATGTCATTCGTATTGGTTATGTGCAAGTATATAATAAATCACCATTCATCTCATGAAAAGTAAACAAGAATATATGAATAAATAAAGAATTTAATCAATTTATTATATCATCTACTGGATTGAGTCCATAAAACTAACAAAAATGTCACGGCCTTCCTCTAGCTATTGTAGCATTAGGAAGGCTGTTATCAACCAAAGGAAATCTCCCGAGCGAGTGGGCAAAAGTGTCGAGGATAGTCAATTGGGAATTGCAAGAAGGAGAATATCAAATCTCAAGGAGACTGGAATCTAGCTATCACGATTTGCCCTATTACGTTAAACCTTGCTTCCTCTATTTTGCCGCTTTCCCTGAACACTATAGCTGTCACGTCCCCAAAATTGAAACCAGGGTTATACGTGAGATTAGGGCTAATTAAAACATTTTCCAACATAAGTCAAATATAACTTAGCCTCAATCGTGTCCCAATTGGATCGAAGACCGTTGTGAGGTATAAACATTTACTCAAATATAAACAATCAATAGCGGAAGCTTTAAATTTTCAAATGGTATCTTAAAAATGCATAGTTTGGAGCAATACTGAATATCATAATTAAAATTTAGAGTTTAAACACTTGACCAAAAGTATTATATATAACATTAGGCCACATCAAAACTTGGGCCTAATCAAAAGATAAACAAATGTATAAAAGATGAATCTATCAAAATAAGCATGAAGGCTCTCGAGTACGGGTCAGTACGGCTATACAACGCCATCCGTACTATAGTCTAAGAAGTCATCAGGCTGATCCGCCTGTACTTCTTCCGTCATCTCCTCCTCGGGATAGAAGGGCTCGGTACCTATGCACCAAGAGTAGCATCGTCAACACGACAGTTGACAAGCAATGTATATATAAATGATAACAAGATATGCATATCAAATCAGAGTGGACAAGAAAAAAGATCAATAGAAACATATGCATTTCAGACATAAGAAGTGCATAGTATACGAGTCATAAACAATTTAGTAAATAGGCAAGTCACATAAGTTAATACACCACGGATAGTTTCACATGACCCTCCATGCTCAACATGAGAGCTGTGGTAGAGTGGCACAGGATGAAACCCGGCAAGCAAGCAAGCAAGAGGGATACTAAGGGCCAAACAAGATCAAGAATGCAAGATGTATCCGATGGTGTACAATCCATCAAAATGTAAAAAGTAGTACTGCGCAGACTTTCAAACCAAGGTCCTCACACAGGTGGTGCCCCACCCTGTGTTGGGCGTTAACAGCTAAGTGATGCCTGACACAAGAGTCCTAGACAAGTAATTAATAGTGAGGAGACTAGGCTTTCTTGCGTGAACAAGATTCATAAACAATTGAGAGACTACTTTCCATCAATCAAATCAAGACCATCAAGCAAGCTTATTCAAGTATCAATACCATAGTAGTCCTCAGCAAGCTTTTACGATCAAAGCCGCCTAGTCTCAACACTTCTATCAACCATATACAAGATAAACAAGACATCAAGGGAATCCTAGGTCATCATCTAAGTTCATCATGTGATCCCAAACCAAATCAAGTAAAGCAATCTATAGAACATGAACATTTCATGTAGAAAGTACCAAATAGTACAATTTAGAATCGAGAGTGATAAACAATCCAATCTTAGGTCAATAGTTATTACCGTAGTCTCGTACAACTCTATTCAGTCAACGAAAGGAATAAGGTTCGCGATACCCGAACAAACAATCTTCGTGCATAGATATAAAAGAGGGTATCCCGTTGTCCCGTAACGTTCAAGATTGATATAAGTTGAAAAACAAAGAAAACATGAATAACGACGAGAAAATGCATGCCCAGAACATTCCTCGTATCAAGTCAAATGAGTCCAAAAAGGGTAATCAAGGTTCCACCTAAGTCCATAGACTAAGGATAATTCCTTTCGAAAAAGGAGGAATTCGGTCAGCTAGGTTCGGTTAGCCGACATGTTCGGTCAGCCGAGATCTGACCGACAAGGTGACCGACCGCATTAAAAGCCCAGAAAACGAGCTCTCTGGAATTCTAACCGACAGGTCTCCCCAAGTGCATTTCGGTTAGCCGAAATTGAAGTTCGGTTAGCCGAGATTGCAGTTCGGTTAGCCGACACCCAGGTTCGGCTGACCGACTGCGCCCAGAATTCTGAAGTGAATTCTGTGCAGAAACAAAATGGGGAGTTTCACTCCCTTCCATCATTCACACCTGCAAACGAGGAAATTAAGGCATTGCCCTCACCACATACATCCATACCCCCTCTCCTCAAGTCCATCAATCTTTCAATTTAATTTCCAATTAATTTCATTAAGCAATGAAACAAGATTATCATGTTTTCATTTCAAATTAATCAAGATAAGAGCATAGGGTCATCTAAGCATATTCAGTCATCATTTCAAGGGAGAAACAACATATCTAAGCATAAATATATAAATTCACTTGCCATTGGTTGAAAATGCCCAAATCCACAAATCCTAGCTCAAAGCCCAACAAACCAAACCTAAGGGATAATTAGCAAAGTAAAACTAAATTAAAACATAAAACTAAAAGAAAGGGAAGCTCTAAGCTATCTTAACACAACTCCACACCCAAAGCACATTAACCCAAACCTAGGGGAAGGGAAGCTTACCAAACAGCGAAGGAAATGGAGTGGTGGCTTGAAATTGAGGATGAGATGCTCGAGGGGTCCACGCGAAGATGATAGCCAAGATCGGAGGCTGAGGAGCTGCCTTTGCAGTCCATTTCTAGCAAGTTAAAAAAGAGAGGGAGAAACTGAAATTGAGGTGGAGAGGTTGTGGGGCCCACTTGATTGGTGGCCCACTAAATTGGTGGTGATGGAGGGTCTTGGTGGTCCATTGACAAGAAGAATGAAGAAGACAGAATGAGAGAAAGAATGGGAGAGAATTAGAGAGAGAGAGAGATATGATGACATGGTGAAATGGGTGCTCAGTCACGTTGGCAGGGAGGAGTGAGAGAGAGATGAGAGAGAATAAGAGGAATAAATGGGTGGATGGCTTCATTCATGTTGACAGCAAGAAGGGATAAAACAGTGAAGGGGAAATGGGGGAAAACAACGAGAGAGAGAAATAGGGAAATAGAGAGAGATGGAGTGGGCTTGGGGTTCGCCGGAGATGGTGGTGGCCGGCTGCGACGAGGTGGCTCCGGGACAGTGGGGCGGTGAGGTGAGGTGAGTGAAAGAAAGGGCTGAGATGAGAGATGAGATGAGAAAGTGGGGAAGAGAAGAGAAGAGATGGTGGTGATTGCAGGTGTGTTCGGGGTCCGGCGGTAACGACACAGTGAGAGGGAGAACGGGAGAAAGAATGAGAGAAATGGAGATGGGGGCTGCTGTTGTGAAGAATGGAGGGGGAAAGTGGTCCATCGTGACCTAGAAGAGGGAATGGGGAAAGTGTTAGTTTTTTTTGTATTGGCTAATTCATGTTGGACAAAACTTTAGGAGTCTTTGTGTTGTATGTTTTATTTAGAAAATTACTCTGAAGATAGAAGAGGGAAGGACTCCAAGAAGAAAAGCCTGAATGGTTTAGAAAAAGAAAGCTGGAAGAAAAGAGTTCTGAATTTCCGTATCTCATCCAGCAATGAGTCCGCTCGAGCGAACAGTGCGCAGAATTTTGGAAAAGTCTCCTTTTTGCACGAAACTGTTTCCTTTGAGACTCTGTTTTCCCAGTCTGAGTCCTACTTGTGTTCTAAGTATTAGGCACGAAATTGGGGCTATATATAAATATAGGGTGTTACTCTCAACCCTATAAAACCCCCACTCTTATTAATCTGAGTTAGAGATATCATTGAGAGTTTATTCTCTAGAGCCATTGAGAGATCGTTCTGAAGGCTGTTCTAGAAGGTTGCTGCTGCTTCTGCTTTTCGAAGGAGAAGATTGTTCATCTTGTGCTTGCAAGGTGCGAGGAGATCAAGTAAGGAGAACGGGGCACGTGGATTTCGTGTCAGTGGATTCTTTGCAAGAATAACTATAGTCCTGAGGTCGAGGTATAGACTGAGGTACAGGAGCTAGTGAGTACATCTTGTAACTGTTCATGAACTCTTGATTTCATGATTCGTGGTTTTTTTTCCCTGGATAGGGTTTCCACGCTATATTCTATGTCTGCCTTCTTGCGGTGATTGCTTGGTAGATTTAATTGCTAGTTCGTCTAATTGGTTATTTCCGCTGTGCATTGATTGTTAATATGATAACTAGTAATATTCCATTCTAGTTGTGGCCCATAAATTTGGACTTTCAATTGGTATCAGAGCGGGTTGCACTATTTTATTGTGTTGATCCATATTTGCTAGAATGGATATTTACCGTGAAGGCACTTCAACCAATAAGCCTCCTTTGTTGGATGGTAGCAATTATACTTATTAGAGAGTCCGGATGGTTGCCTTCTTGAAAGCCATAGATCTGAAAGTTTGGAAATTTGTTGTGAATGGCTATTCCTTGCCCACTATTACTGCTGATGGGGTAACTGATCTCAAACCTGAAGATAAGTGGAGTAAGGAAGAAGAGTTGGCTGCCACTTATAACTCTAAAGCATTGAAGGCTATTTATAATGGAGTTAATATGTCTGAGTTTCGTAGAATTTCTACATGTACATACTGCGAAAGAAGCTTGGGATATTCTGCAGACTGTGCATGAAGGCACTGAAACTGTTAAAACAGTCGAAACTTCATAAATTGTATACAGCCTTCGAAACCATAAAGATGGAAGATGATGAACCTTTTGATGATTTCAATTCGAAGCTGAATCCAATTGTGAATGATACTTTTACTCTGGGAGAGCCAATTCCTGAAAATAGGATTGTGAAAAAGATTCTGCGGTCTCTTCCTGAAAGGTTTGATGCAAAGGTTGTGGCTATTGAGGAGATTAAAATTTAAATATTCTCAAAGCTGAGGAATTAGTTGGCAACCTTTAGACTTTTGAAGCAAACCTAAGGACTAATGTGAAATCAAAATCCAGTGGTATTGCTTTAAAGAGCCTCAAAAGAATCATTCAAGAAAATTGCTAGTGATTCTGATTCTGAGTCTGAGGAGATTGATCCCCAAGTTGCTGTTCAATTTATGAAGCAATTTCAGGCTTTCATGAAGGGGAAGAAAAGTGATTTGAAAATCCCTAAAAATTTTGTAAAGAAGAAATCTCTAAAGGATTCAATATTTTGAGTGTCATGGTTATGGACACATTGCTAGTTACTGTGCTAACAAAAGTCAAAAAGAAGGCTTTAAATTCGACTTGGGATGCTGATACTTCTGAAGAAGATGATAACAAATCTGAGTCTGAAAAGCCTGACGCTAGCAAAGAAAAATTCATCGCATTCATTGCAACTTCCGTTTCTGCTACTCCACCAGTATTTGATAATGAGACTGATCATGAGATTATTGAGTCAGAGACAGAACATGATTGGCAGGCTGAATATCAGATTTTGTTTGAAAAATCCATGAAGATGCTAAAGATGAATGAAAAAGTGGCTACAAGTTGGAAAGAATCTGAAGAGCAGAATACTTCTTTAAAAGCTGAATTGTCAGAAGCTCTTACAAAGGTTAGTCACTTAGAGGAAGAAAATAACAGGTTGGCAGATAAATTGACTGCTGAAGCCCAAAAGTGTGTTTTGCTTGATCATGATATGACGTCCTTGAAAGGTTGAAAATACTGACTTGCAAGGAAGGCTCAAGATAGTCCTTTCTGAGTTAGAAACATGCAAGGCTTCGCTAAACAGGATGAATGCAGGTTCCAAAAAGCTTGATGACATCCTCTGCAGTCAAAAGGCAAAGACAGACATGCATGGCATTGGCTACGCTGACGGGGCATCTACATCTAAAGCAAAAGGTACTAACTGTTTTGTTCCAAATTCAGTTGTTACTAATCATGCTGTTCATGTTGCAAATACAGCTGCCAAGAAGAAACATGTGTCACGCCCTGAAAGAATTCCCACTTGTCATTATTGTGGAATTAAAGGACACATTAGACATCATTGCAATAAGCTACGAAAGTCGTCAAATCAAATGCAATGGAAAACACAGAAGACTGAGCTGCAAAAGGAGAAACAAAGTTGTTTGGGTCTGTGTTGGTACACACTTTGCTGAAATGTCTGAATATGCAAGTGTGTGTGCCGAAGCTTCATACCCCTGATCTGCGAGATCAAGCCCCCACCCCAGTGCTAATACGAAGATCTTTCCGAGGGGGAGTCAAAATTGAGGGGGGGCTGCAGAAACTAGATTAACAGAAGCTGCTTGAAGATAATTGTTTGTCAATTATGGACAAAAGGGGAGAGAATACTGAAGCTAGGGGGAGACAACAGGCAAAGATCTACAAGAGCTGATAAAATTTTTTTGTGCTGAAAATTCAATGTATTTTGTTTTTTCTTTTGGGTAGATCTTTTGTAAAAGTTTTGTCCATGAATTTTGCAAAGGGGGAGATTGTTAGTATTTTTTGCATTGGCTAATTCATGTTGGACAAAACTTTAGGAGTCTTTGTGTTGTATGTTTTATTTAGAAAATCACTCTGAAGATAGAAGAGGGAAGGACTCCAAGAAGAAAAGCCTGAATGGTTTAAAAGAAGAAAGCTGGAAGAAAAGAGTTCTGAATTTCCGTATCTCATCCAGCAAAGAGTCCGCTCGAGCGAATAGTGCGCAGAATTTTGGAAAAGTCTCATTTTTGCACGAAAACTGTTTCCTTTTAAGACTCTGTTTTCCCAGTCTGAGTCCTACTTGTGTTCTAAGTATTAGGCACGAAATTGGGGGCTATATATATAGGTGTTACTCTCAACCCTATAAAAAACACCACTCTTCATTAATCTGAGTTTAGAGATATCATTGAGAGTTTATTCTCTAGAGCCATTGAGAGATCGTTCTGAAGGCTGTTCTAGAAGGTTGCTGCTGCTTCTGCTTTTCGAAGGAGAAGATTGTTCATCTTGTGCTTGGCAAGGGTGCAAGGAGATCAAGTAAGGAGAAACGGGGGCACGTGGATTTCGGTCAGTGGATCTTTGCAAGAATAACTATAGTCCTGAGGTCGAGGTACAGACTGAGGTACAGGAGCTAGTGAGTACATCTTGTTACTGTTCATGAACTCTTGATTTCTGATTCGTGGTTTTTCTCCCCTGGATAGGGTTTCCACGCTATATTCTGTGTCTGCCTGCTTGTGGTGATTGCTTGGTAGATTTAATTGCTAGTTCGCCTAATTGGTTATTTCCGCTGTACATTGATTGTTATTTGAGAACTAGTAGTATTCCATTCTAGTTGTGGCCCATAAATTTGGACTTTCAGAAAGTGAGATGGGTGGGGGAAAACTGTTACATGTGGAAGAGGGGTGGGGTAATGATGGGAGTGGGATGAGTTGGGGTGGGGTGGGGTGGGGTTTGACTTTGGGGAAATTAATAAAATAAGCTAAGGTGGGTTCGGGTCAGGTCCGAGTTTTGGGTCGGGTTTGAGGGTCCGGATCGGGATGCAACAGAAGGACAAAGTCCGGAAAATTAGGTAATCTACCCGATGGTGCCAAAATCTCGAAAAGAGGAAAATACTAAAAAGCCTTCGAAACTTTCCGGAAATAACAACACACACCCCTACTAAACCCAAACGGGCTCGGATCTCAACCCAACTTCGCACACGCGATCCTAATGAATAATCGGACCTATTTGGCTTATAAACGAGCTTAATTAGCTAAAAGCACAATTAACTAGACTAATTACAACCTTGGAATTTCGGGACGTTAATTACAATAGGATAAAAAAAAACACATTGGCCAAGTTGTGGATCGCCGAGGGCTTCATAAGGCAAAGAGGAGAAGAACCCATCGAGGATTCCGCAGAAGATTGCTTAAACAAACTTGTTTAGAAGAAACTTGGTTGAGGTGGTTGAGGTGAACTGTCATGGAGTGCTTAAAGTTTTCGCATGCATCCACTCTTATGGGCCCTGACCATTTCGAAAACCAAGGAAGAAAAATTCCTTGATGTTTTTGGTGATCATGTAGAGCCCATGTCTCCCACCAAGGCTCGTCGATCTGATGGCTCAGGTAAGTACATATACCTAATTAAAAGCGCCCCTACGCACTTCCATTCTTTATTTTCCTTCTGCCAAAGCCATACCATCATTGAAAAGGATGTATGCAAATTCATCGGCGGCTTTCAAGTTTCTCAGAATATTGCATCTTCACTCCCTGAGCATCAGTCTTGGTTCCCTTGATGGAATTGAAAATCTAATCCTTCTCAAGTATCTGGGATTAATGCACAGTCACAGGGTACGCATACCATCTACCATAAGCGAACTCCACAATTTGCAGACCTTAGATGTGAGAAATAACTCCAACAGTGACCTTCCAGGTGATATTTGGAAATTTAAACAACTGAGAAGACAATTGCGTGCTGACACAGCCAACCTAAAACATGTTGTAGGTGTAGAAAATAATGACCCACAATAACTAGGGTGCCTTAGAGGACTTATCCAAGGTGATTAAGATTAGGTGCCGCCCGAAAGCCTGAAAGGGAAGAGCAAACGGTCAGAGGACCCTGTCCTGGGCGGCGCAAGGCTCTCTGATGCCAAAGTCAGTGAATGAACTGGAACTAAGGAAGGAGAGAAGAAGAGAGACGAGTAACGGCTCTTTCTGTTGGATTGTGCGTACCTTGCATGTGCAATGAGGCTCTATTTATAGAGGCTTGGGTCGTATCTTTGGATGATATCTTGGCGCGGGTCCCATGACTCGACTAGAAGTCATGATCAGCTCACAAAGTAATTAATGCGGTCCAATCCAGCCCGCTTTGCATTTTAATTGCCAGGTCGGATTCAAACCCACATCGCATTAAATGTAGCGTCTTGTTGGGCGGATCGTGTTGGACGCATTTGGCGGTAGGGGTACCATCGGATCCGCCCTCGGGCCTCGCCCTGATTGGCTTCAGCCGCTGGATGCCGCCCTGTCAGTGATCTGGCGAAGATTGTGAACGGCTGGATGTCGCATCTGTCTCACTGGCTCGCGCCCCTATTCCTCCACGTGTCTGATGACGTGGGGGGCGAAGGGCGCGAGTGGAGATTCTTTCCTGCTTCAGCTTTCGTCCCGGTTCCTTCGGTCGAGGTGGAGCTTTCAGCCGAGGTGGGCGCCTGGGGTAGTCGAGCTCGGCGCTGGCGGCCCGGACCTGCTTGACTTCGGCCGGGGCCCCTGTCCTGGTAGCCGAGGTGAGTCCGGTGCCACTGTGGGCGGCACGCGGATGGCACGTGAGAATGCTTAGTCTCATTTGATGGTTGTGACTAGCGTAATCCTGGAGCTCTGAAAATCTCCCCACACAATTGCCCCCTAGCTTTTGACCTCTTAAGCGTCCTAGCCTTTAGTGGTCGAAAGCTAGAAAATCTGTCTGGGGACGCGGCGATCATTGTCTGGTGTCGCTTCAACTTTTCTGAAGCAATAAATGCTCTGTCCTGCCCGTTCTGAGAAGCGAACCGACGGCTACACATGTAGCTCCTCTACTGATTACGTTGTCTGATTGATGAAACGGGCGCGGATTGCGAAATCCGTCCCTTCGAATTCGAAAGTGGCGCGCAACAAGGGTCCCCTTTCCATAAATAGGGTCGTCTTCTTTCTTTCTTGTTTCTGATTTCTTTTTGCCTTCGCTTTCACCTTCGATTTCTGCTCTGCTGCTCGAGATCTGTCTAGCGCGGACGACCGTAGGACACGCCCGGACCTGTCCTTGACTTGCCCTTTCTTCTCTGTAAGTAACTTCGTGCCTCTGCCTGGTTTTTTTTTCTTTCTTTAGGGTTTCTCAACTTCTAGGGTTTAACTCCGCCGTTTCCCCTCTTTAGACATGGGCACCCCTAAGTTTAGGTTAGATACTGACGAGGGCATAGCTAGGTTTAGGGCCGCTTACAGTATCCCGGAGGGAGTCCGCCTCAAGCCGGCGGATCCCGTTGACTATGCGCGCGTCGCTTTTCCGGCAGCTGGATGCCGTTGCCTCTGATCTCTGTGATCGAGGGCGGGGGTCAGATTCCCTCTGCACCCCCTGCTTAGGGCTTGCCTTAGCGCATGGTGTATTACCCCCGTGCCAGCTGATGCCCAATGGCTACAAAGTCATCATGGGCACGGCGAAGCTGAACGAGATCTTGGGGACCAACCTGGGTGTCCATGACATCGAGGACGCCTATGATATCTGCAAGGCTGGGGAAGGAAAGTACTATCTCCGGGTGAAGCAGCAACGAAGAGGCTTCGTCCTGGCCTGGAGGATTCTAGTAAGAACGCGAGGAAGATCTCTTCTGTGTGTCGGGGGACTGGGAATTCGGCGCCGGCGAGAGCAGGAGGCTGATGGTCCCTCGTCACCCCGGGACTGTCCCAAGTAAACACTGCTTCTTTTCCCCTTTTGTCTTGCTTGATTGTGACAATGCCGAGCTGACACTCTTACTGTTTGTGGCGCAGAACTTGGTGCGAGGCGACGCCGGGCTGCGAGCGAAGGCTGGAGGAGGAACGTTGACGACATCAACAAGGTCGAAAGATACAAGGGGCACGAGACCAGATCGGCCTGGAAACTGCTAGGGTACACGCCGAGGTACCGCGGCCACTATAGGAGAATCGGAGCAGCCCCGGAGGACGAGGCGCAACCTGATCATCCTGCTGTTACCGTTGCCGTGCCCGCCGGGGTCCCTTTGAACGATCCTGCCGCGAGCCGAGCTGCGTCCGGCGCTGAGGCATCCACCTCTAGTTCGGAACAGCCGAATCTGACGGAGGTAGTGGACGCGTATTCGTCTGGCTGGGAAGAAGGAATGGAGGGAGGTTCAGGGCGCCCGGTGTCAAGGATCTGGCGGCCAAGTTCAGGCAGAGGTCTTCCTCCTCTGCGACACCATCGTCCGCCAGCACCCGCGTGCCTTCGGGCTCGGGGGGTGTTGGCTCCACTTCTGCTCCTGCCCCTGCTCCGAGCGAGGGAGTGCGACGACACTCGCCGGATCGCTCGAGGGAGGGGTCCCCGCCCAGGAAAAAGTCCAAGGTGGAGGAGAAGGACTCGGGGGCTGAACAGCCTCCGAAGGGTAAAACTCCTGTGCGGGCCCCCGGAGTCAAGGCTCCGTCTGAGAAAAGTGTGCCGGCCAGCGGAGCGGCACACGAGCTCACCATCTTGGTGGGGCAAGGATCCATACCGGCCTCCGGGCCTCGAGCTGCCCCTGCGGCATGGAGACCCAGGATGGAGACGCAGCCTGGGAAGCCTCTGAACATCGAGGACCGGCTGATGGGGAACGCCAGTGTTATTGGAGCCCTCGCAAAAGCCTGTGCCTTGCCGCGAGACATGGAATTGCACGGGAGGTACGACGATGAGAGCCTGATGGTCTCATCGATCCAGGCCAATCTTCTGGTGAGTATCTTCAATGCTTTTCTTCAAGTGCCTCAGCTTGGCTGCTCTTGTTTGACGTACTTTCTCTTTTTGTAGAACGTGCAAAGGCTCCTGACTGTGATGGAGAGGAGTGACAGGAGTGTCACAAAGATTGCCCAGCTGGAGTTCTGAGGGAGAGAAGTTAAAGAAAGAGCTGGAAGGGCTGAGGAAGAGCAGCGCCGAGGCGGCTACCCGGCTGGAGGACCTGACATCACAGGCTCTCCAACTGAAGGTTGACATTTGGACAAAGATCAAGAGGATCGCCGAGCTTGAGTCCGAACTAGCCAAGGTCGAGGTCTGAATCGGCGGCTGAGGCGACGAAGCTGCATGGTGAAGTGCTGGCTGGGCGAGCCGAAATTGAGAAGCTTAAGTCGGGGAATGCCGAGCTGAAGAAAGAGAAAGCTTCCTTGCTGTGTGAGGCGCAGTCTTCTTTCCAGAGGGGGGTGGAGTAATGGTTTTCTGATGCCGTGTTCTTGATGGACCGCGCTCCTGCTCGGTTCTACCGAGGTCGGCGGACGTGTGAGGTCCTGTTTGGTTCCGACCCTTTCGTAACCGGGGGCAAGGGCGTGCATCAACATTTCTTTTTTTTTTTGTGAGGGTGTGCCAGATTTTCTATTTTACTTGGAATTGCAAGTGGTGATCCGGAGATCAACCTTCGCAAGTAAAAAGGAAATCAACTTCTTTCAAGTTTTCCATTGCACATATATTTAAGAAAAGAGACATTTTCTTGGTTTGCCGTGAAAGGCGATTTTTTTGGCATTTATAGCCGATTTTGGCGTTTATAGCCGATTTTTTGCGTTTATAGCCGATTTTGGCGTTTATAGCCGATTTACAATCCTTATCAATAATGAAAGACAAGAGTTGTGATTTTTGTCTCTTTTGAAAAAATACAAACTACAATGAAAAGCAAGAAAAGGAGGATCTAACTTCTCAAGAGATTGTGGGGGACTCGTTTAGATTGACGGTCGCAAGCCATATGTGGGCTTCGCCATCATCCATGCAGATGAGAACAGAGGATGCTATTGATTCGCTTGGCTTGGCTATAACCTCAGGTTTTTAGAGAACAAAGACCAAAAGAAGGTCCTATATCCAATAAAAAGCCGAGTAGACGGGCTTGAAAAGCCATGTCTAAGCCATTGGCGGCAGAAGAAGAAGGCAAGGACCTTGGGGGGGGATTACCCCTCAAGGGACTTTTGTCACCTTGTTGCGGTGGTCGGTGTAGAACTTCCACAGAGTTTTCTCTCTTTTTTCTTTCTCTAGATTTTTGTGCTTTGTCTGTCTGTGTGTTTGTGCTTTTTGTGATGATCCTTTCTTCTTGGAGAGCTCTCCTATTTATAGGCTTTTAGGTGGCCATTTAGGAGGGTTTATGAGCCTTGATTGTCATAAAGCTACATAAAGGGAGGAGTTACAAAATTGAATTTTTTATTTTGTAACTCCTTTTTCTTGGCTTCTGATTGGCCGGAGGAGATTGAGGGCATTTAATCGCCTTTAATCGCCATGATGGGAGGAGTTTCATGGGTTAAATGCCATGAATCTCTTGACTTGTAACTCCCGAATGCTTGCTTCTGATTGGGCCGTCCAAAGAAATGGATTAATGACTGTAATAAAGCTAGTCAATTAATCGCATTAAGTGGTCGCCGAGCAGTTGAAGAGTCGCGGGCCGTGCCGCGTCTTTGGGATTCTTCTGTCGATGATCATCGATGGATCTTCATGTAGATCGACATCGGATGACCATGTAATTTCAGGTGTTTGTTGCCAACAGCGGGTCGGTGCCATCTGTCCTGTCGATTTCTCGATTGGTCGGGTAGAAAGCACACTTTTTTTGGTTGACCGGGTGGCGATCAATATTATTTTCGATACTCTTGATGATTGACCCGTGTTTTGGACGGATGTCAGAGGATTTGGTGTCTCAAAAGCATGAATTTTGGAAAGTACCAGAGGCTGGGCGCTTCGAATCGCGAAAAAAATGGTGAAAACCGGGGTTTTCCGGGGCCTTCCCGGCGACCCCGGGCTCCAGGGTCGCCGGTGACCCTGGCCCAGGGTCGCAGGGGCCTGCGACCCTGGGGTGGTTTTCCCCCCTTTGGTCCCGTTTTGTGTCCATTTTTTGCTGTTTTTCGATTCTTTTTTCTTCTGTATTTTTCCCTTGACATTTTTGACCATTTATTGGCCTGATTTCCCTGTAAGAAACCTGATGAGAATCCTTGCATTTTATTTTGCAAAGTTTCCAATTTCCTGAGAAAGCCGAAGACTTTGTAGCGCAGAGCTGCCGATTTTCCGTCAGAAGCTGAAACCGGGTCAAATCATGTCGGAATGACCTGAAATTTGGTGTAAAGCCTCCTGAGTTATAAATAAAACCAACCATAGGCTTTTGTTTGAGTTTTGAAGCTGTTTGGGGTCCTATCACCAGTAGACTTGCTTTTGTCGCGATGAAGATGTCGCGGTTTTTGATGTGCGGTCAACCGATGTCCGATTGACTTGAAATTTGACAGGGAACCTATTGGAGTCATTTTAAGATGATCCATAGGCTTTGTCTTGGAAACCATGGTCCCGGAGAGCTTTGCCGCCGAGAGGCCTGATTTGGCTTCCGAGCGTCAAACTATGGTCAAATGTTGTCGAAATGACCTGAAATTTGACGTGTAGCCCTTTATAAGCATTTTGAAGCCGTCCATGTGCTCTATCTGATGAGTAATGGCCTCGGTGGTTCTCGCCGCCGAGAGGCTTGATTTAGCTGTTCGAGGGTTGATGTAGGGTCAAACGTTGTCGGTTTGACTCGGAACTTGACGTGGAGCGTTTTTGGAAGTATTTTGAGACCATTCATCGGCTCTGATCGAAGATTTGGTGTCTCCGATGCTTTTGCCGCCGAGAGCTCCTTTTCGGCTGTCGGAGAAGCGAAGTTAGGCCAAATGATTTTGAAATGGCCCGAAACTTCTTGTGTACTCCTCTTTTGGCTGTCTTGAAGGATCTTACAGTTTTTGTTTGATTCTGACAAGATTTGATTTTTGGAAGTATCATTGCCTATTTATGGCAGGTTGCGACTTCATGTAGCTCTTTGGATCTTGAAGAGGCAAAGTGACATTTTCGGTGTCAACAAATGCCCCCTCGAGGTACAGCGACGAGTTGCTTAACTTTTGTAGTCGATGTGCCTCGAAGAGATTTTTGAAGGAGAGCCTGTGACTTGACCAAAAGTCTTTGAGCAGTCTTTCTTTTTGGTATTTGTAGCCTTTTGAGCTTCCAGGGGTAATTTATGGTAGTGAAAGGGATCACGTACCATCTCGAGGCAAAGTTTTGAAGATGACATCAGGGATGTGGATTTGGGTTTTGACCTTGTGACCTAACAGGCTATATGTGGCAGGTTAGGGGGTCGGGTTTTGGTTTTGATCGTGTGACCCAACAAGCTGTATGTGGAATGTTGGGGGAATCAATTTTGGTTTTGATCTTGTGACCTAACAGGCTGTATGTGGCAAGTTAGGGGATCAGGTTTTGTTTTTTGGTTTTGGTCTTGTGACCCAACAAGCTGTATGTGGCAAGTTAGGGGACCAAGATTTGGTTTGATTTTTGTGGAATGTCAATTTCAAGATTTTGGCTCAATTTGGTAGATGAGGCTGGATGGTTTGATTTTTGGAAGCTCATGGGGCTTGGAATTTTCTTTGTATGGCCCAATCAACTCAAAAGAGGCATGGAACCATTTTTGTATGCTCTTGGTAAGAGGGATTTCTCTTTGACTAAAAGCCCAAAATTTTTTTTTTTTTTTAAGTGCCTAGGTGGTCAAACCTGGCTCATATGGGCTAACCCTGGGACCTTAAGCTTTGAAATGGCTTAGATCTCATATGGTGTACATTTTTGTAAAGAATATCCAAAATATCTCATTTGGATAGAGAATATCTAAGAATTCTTTACTTGGAGAGAATCTCTCATATTCCCTTTATTTTGGGATAGGATATCTCAAGATAGCTTTCTTTTGGGAAGAATCCTTCATCGATCCTATCTTTTAGGAGAAATCTCTCATTGATTTCTTTTGGGAGAGAAATACCTCAAGATATCTTTCTTTTGGGAAAGATCTTTCTAATCTCTTTCTTTTGGTAAGGTTACTAATTAGTAATACTTATCTCTTTCTTCTTTCCTTCTTTGGTTTGCTCTCTTCTATAAAGCAAGGAGGAAGTTGGATCTCTTGCTCTTATTACTTTCTTTTGCAATAATCTCAAGAGGGCTTCAAGACCAAGAGTTCTTCTTCTTCAGATCTTCAAGACTTTTCTTCTTCTTCTCCATTCAATGGCTTCAAGTAAGTTCCCTTTTTCAGAGAAACTCCATTGTAGGAAAAATAAAAAGTTCTTTCTTTTTTTTTTCTTTCTTTTTTCTTTTCTTTTCTTTTCTTTTCCACGGGTTTGCTTCTTTTTTTTTCATCACGTTTTTTTTTTTTTTTTTTTTTTGCTTTCTTTTCTTCTTTTTTTTTTTTTGCTTTCTTTCTTCTTTTTTTTTCTTTTTTTTTTTTTTTTTGGTTTTTCTTTCCCTCCTTTTTTTCCAAGAAAGTTTCTTTTCTTTTTTTTTTTGTTTCTTTCCCCTTTTTTTTTGAGAAAGTTTCTTTTCTTTTTTTTTTTTCTTTTGCTCATCATGATAATGCCCCTTTTTTTTTGGCAAACCTAGATGTTCATGCATGCATTCAATTGTAATTTAAATTTGTAGCATGATGTGATAGCATACCTGAAAGTTTTCGCAAATTTGGGAATTTGGAGCTCGCAGCGATGTTGAGCCCTTCCTGATTTTGCTGAGACTTTGAGGTTTCGAAAGTTTGGAGTTTCGGAGCTCGCAGCGATGTTGAGCCATCTTCAAGCTTCTATTTCTTTCGGGATAGTTCATTTTCTTCGGAATTGCCCCGTCATCATGTCAAAATTTCGCCAGATTTTTTTTAGCGAGATTCTGTCATTTTGATGTTTGATCTTTTTCTTTTCCATCCTTTGCAGTGGTTCCTCCAGAACGAACAAGGGTAAAGAGCCTGCTACAAGCGTACCTCGTCGATCTTCTAGATCTTCTAATCTGGCCGTTCAGCAGGCCTTTGAGAAGGTCCAGTATGTTGAGAGAAATCTGGAAGAGTAGCGACTCCTCAAACAGGATGAGATGAGGCAGCGACTGAATCACTCTCAAGGGAGAGGAATTCTATAAGATCATGGTAAAGCAGTCGTCCAGATGGGTGATGGAAATCAGAGCATTTTTGGCCCAAGCCTACCTTCTTCTTTGGTGATCAGTCCCTGATGACATGACATACCAGAGGAGGTGTTTTCAGTTTTCTTTCACACGCAGATGGTGAGAGAAGACTGTTGTTACCCGAGTCGACGTTTGATCGCACCGTCTCGATTCTGAGCCTTGCCCCCACCTATCTCTAAGAGGGAAGATCCTCCAAGCTGGGTGAGAAGGACAAATGTAATCAAGACCGGGGTTTTTGTTGGCGGTTCTCCTGGATATACGAGAGGTCGCCTGTTGACATGGACCTTTGATGCATCCAGCGCTACCAGGGCTCTGATTATCCGTCGGCGATTTGAGACCGGTGGGCCTTAGTATTGTTCAGCGGTGACGGCAGCAATTGGATCAAGCCTTTCGACTTCGCGGCCGTTTCAATGCTGACTCCGAGTGGAAGTCAGTGGACTGATCGCGTCCTGCTGATTGGTGCGCCGTTTTGAAGGAAGCCGGGATCTTTGATGCGGCCGTGCCTTTAGGAGACCGTGATCTTTTCCGACGAGGCCTTCATGGCTATGCTGGAATCATTCCTCCCACAACCAATACCTTCGTTGTGACGAATGGTGAGATTGTTTTTCTTTGAAGGAGCTGAGCGCCATTACTGGATGCCCATCCTCGGAAAAGCTCTATGAGGAGTTTTATGCCGATTGACAGCGTCCCTCGAGGGGCAGTCTGAGGAGTTCAAGCTTCTGTACTTTCAGCTCGTCGCCTTCTATGATTTTTTGAAGGAGAAGGAGGGGTTTGAAAGTTAGATCCAGCAGTTGGAAGAGTCTAGCTCTTCATTCCCCACTTGTTTGATAGCAGGGAGTCTTCTGATAGTGTGACCCGAGAAGCCGGAGCTCAGGATCCAGTTCAAAGAAGATCTTGGCCATGCAAGAAGAGTTGAGAGATTTCTGTGCCAGTACAAAGCCATAGTGTCCTGACATTGCACTGCGGAGAGATCTCGCTGTTTACCTCACTTATTGGCTTGGTGAGGCTATGTTTGCTGGAGGAGATGGAACGCACATCAGGCCGCATTGTATTTTTTCCTGCTTGTCAGATGGCGTTTGGAGAGCAAGCTTGCTTTGGTGCCAGCTCTTTACTCCTACCTGTGTACACGAACTGCAGGCTGCTGTTTTTTTTTGGTTCGGAGCTTGGGCTTCCCATGCATAGGGTATTTTCAGCCCATATCTTTTATGTACGTGGTAGTATACCACTGTCCTGGCTTCCCACCGGCTGGGTGCTGCCCAGGATGATATCCTCTGATGATTCCAACTGGCTAAGGGCAAGCCGTGTCCGATCAACTTTGTTTGCCCGCATGAGGATCCGACCGGTTCAGGGACGTCGAGATGGGGCAAGTCTTCAGTGAAGCTTCTCCGGAGTTACGGAAGAAGGCTTTTGATTTTGGTGCCTCCCGAGACTCTACCAGGGCGGGTCGGGAAGGCATTATTCCTTGACGAATGCAGAGAGAGTGGCTTTTCAGCATACGTGTCGGCGCGATGGTGTACCGTAGACATCTTTTCGTCGACATCCAGCCGTATGTACCCTCTCGCTTTGCTTTGCAGCTGGGCTTTTCTCAAGGCGTTGTTGGAGCGCCTTCAAGCATGGTGAAGCGCTTTGGAGCTTACAGGACGGGAGAAATGCATGGGCTTTCTATAGTGCTGAAGATACTACAGCCATGATTTCTTATCCTGTGTTGCTGACTTCCCGGACTGCCGCTTTGCGAAGTGGTTCGCGGAGAGCTTTTCGGCATATCGGGGGCTTTCCAAGAAGGAGCTTGATGTGAAGCTGGCATCTGGAAAGGGCCTTGGAAAGTCGGATGGCGTCCGGCGAGAGGAAGTTTGGGCCTTCCTTTCTGGAGAAAGCCAAGATAGGCTTTCTCGGTGACCAGGGCGTCATTGGTTCTGAAGCTGTTCGAGAAATACCTGATGAGGCTTTAGAGCAGCTAGAATAGGAGGAAGCCGAACTTGGCGCTTGGATGCAAGCGGCACAGAGGCAAGCTTCCGTGGAGTCTACTGGCAAGAGTAGACCATCCAGTGAGGAGTCAAGTGGGAAACCTGACTCTGACAGCGGGGCAGGTTCCTTAAGAAGCGAGCCCGCCGGGTAAGAGGAGGAGGAGTCATCATCGCAGCAAGGGGCAGCATGAGGACTCTCCTGACTTGGAAGTTCCTCTTACTATCAATGAGGATGTGCCAGTGGATGCTACGAGCCTCCAGAGAAGAGAAGCCGAGAAGAAGAGACCGTTGGTGAAGGTATGATTCTTCCTTTTTCTCTTTCCATTTCTTTTCATGGGATTTTTTATGTTATGATTTGCTTCTTGTTTCTGCTTTCTTTTTTTTTTTTTTAGCAGAGGAAGACTTGGTGATGCCTGAGGTTCCAACCGATGAGGTGGTGACGGATCCTGTCGGGGCACCTGAAGAAGAACCGAGGGACTCTGGAGTGAATCCAGAATCTCCAATTGGTATGACTTCTTTTGCTTTTTTTTTTGTGTCTGTGACTTGGTTTGCTAACATTTTTCTTGCCAGCTGACTTGCCACAGGATTCCGATGACTTTGAACATCGATGGACGCAAATGTTGATGATGCTTCCAATGAGTTCATGGAGGAAGAAAGTGTTCCGCCAGTCGTTGAAGAAGGTATTTTGTAGTTATAACCCTGATAATGATTTTCAAACAGGATTATATTCATACCTTTTTGTGTTTCTTTGGCAGGTTTTGAAGTGACAGAGGAGGATCCGTCGCTTCCAGAGCAAGGGATGCCAGAGGTTATCCAGAGGTAGAGACTCCTGGGACCAGTTCTGACAATGTTGAGGAGATTCCTCGTGCTGAGATTCCTTCCCGAGCAGGAGCAGCTTCAACTGGAAAGAGTTCTTTTGTTACTCTTCCAGCAGATGATGATATGAGCGGCCGACCAACGGAGTTGGGCGAATCTTCAGCTGGGCCATCTCTTCTTTTTGCGAAGAAGGTGGTGGTGTGGGTTCTGAGTTCTTGGATTGAGACTCTCTTTTCTGGCACTTAGAAGCCGGATTTAGCATGATCCAGCATGTGCGTGAGATTCTCGGTGATGCTGAAGAGCTGGTCTGGATGTCACAGATGCCAGGGCGATCGTTGATAGGATCATTGAGCTGGGTGACAGGTGGTTTGAGACCATGGGTTTTCCTGATGATCAGTTCTTCAAGGAGATGTTCCTGGACCCTGCGATAAGGCTCAGTCTAACCTGGATGAGGCTAAAGAAAGCAGGAAGCAGGCAGTCCAGAGAAGAACTTAGAAGAGCTAACCATCATCGGGCTGACACATGAACTTAAAATCCTTGATAGGGAGGTCGATGAGGCCAGGAAACGTCTTGAGCATCTGCAGGCACAAGTCGCTGCCAAGTGGACTGCAATAACAGAGGCTCGTGACAGGGAGAGTGCTCTGATTCGCCGGGTTGCAGATGCCAATCGAGTTCTTGAAAGGAAATCTCAAGATAGCGAACGATGGCAAACTGCTCGGGATAATCTTCCTGGTGCGAAAGAAGGGTTTCAACCC
The DNA here is from genome assembly GCA_012931725.1 of Litsea cubeba. Classification (NCBI taxonomy): domain Eukaryota; kingdom Viridiplantae; phylum Streptophyta; class Magnoliopsida; order Laurales; family Lauraceae; genus Litsea; species Litsea cubeba. The sequence goes on from WHSA01001364.1 coordinate 218,856, forward strand.
ACCCCAGCATCTCATGGCAAGTTCTTGAAGAATCGTGCTCTGGAATCCTTGACGGCTGAGGCCAAAAGTTTGCTTGAGGAGCTGAACTCTTGGCTGGAGACCATTTTTGATTGAGCTCCTGTATTTTTTTTTTACAGAAACCATCCTTCTCTCTTTTTTGGTACCACTTCTATTTTTTTGTACTTACTTTTTTGTAGTGCTTGTGAACACTTTCTTTTTTTTTTTTGGTACCACATGTATTTTTTTTGTACTCTTTTTTTTTGTAGTGCTTGTGAACACTTTCTTTTTTTTTGGTACCACATGTATTTTTTTGGTACTCTTTTTTTTTGTAGTGCTTGTGAACACTTCTTTTTTTTTATCCCTACGCTCACTTGAATCTTTTTGATAAAAGTAATTGCTAAATGGGATGCCTTCTCTTTTTTTTGTTATCCCTACGCTCACTTGAATCTTTTTGTGATAAAAGTAATTGCTAAATGGGATTTGATCAAAAGGTTGTCATTTTGAAAATCTTTTGTCAAATGATTATTTTGGCATGGAAGCCAGGTTTTTGTTTGTGGCATGGAAGCCAATTTTGGCATGAGAGCCAGCTTTCTTGTGGCATTGATAGCCGAGTTTTTTTTTTTGTGGCATCTATAGCCAGTTTTGGTGGCATTGATAGCCGAGTTGTGGCATTGATAGCCGGTTTTTGGTGGCATTGATAGCCTGTTTTGTTTTGGTGGCATTGATAGCCGGTTTTTTTGAATGATAGCCGGTTTGTGGCATTGATAGCCGGTTTTGTTTTGGTGGCATTGATAGCCGGTTTGTGGCATTTATAGCCTGTTTTGATGGCATTTATAGCCGGTTTGGTTTTCAAAAATGCAAGTATCGACTAAAAGTCGCCTCCCTGCTGAATGTTCTTGCAAGTATCGATGGAATGTCGCATCCTTGCTCATTCGGTTGCGAGTATCGATGGAATGTCGCATCCTCGCGGATCTGGGTGCAAGTATCGATGGAATGTCGCATCCTTGCTTTTCAAAAATTTTGGTTTTGCGGGTACTGACTTGATGTCGTTTCCCCATGATTTTTGAAATTTGTGGTTTTCTCGAACCTTTGGGTTATGGATATCAACTGAAATGTTGCGTCTCCATGGTTTTTTTTTAGGTTTTTTCGAACCTTTGAAATTTGGGTTGTGGATATCAACTGAAATGTTGCATCTCCACAGTTTTGGATTTTGCAAGTATCGACGAAATGTCGCTTTCCTGCGATTTTGGAAGTGTTGAACGTGGTTCGTATGCTTCCGATTTGTGCGAGTATCGACTAAGCGTCGCTTCCTCGCGGTTTTTTGAAAAATCATTTTTTTTTGTTTAAAGACACGAGGGTCATAAGTTTTGACCTAAAACCATTTTGGCGGTAAAAGGCAGGGTGGACTAGGGTAGAAATCCCTGAATCCGGATTTTGTTTCAAACCATGAATTTTAGGTTCAAGGGTTGAAAATTTTGGTCAAGTTAGGGAAAGGTTCCTAAACTTGGATATTTTTTTTTTGAACAATGAAACGATGAAAGTAAGCATTGTTTTAAATTTCTAGAAATTTCAACATTTGATATGAAAATTCTAAAAAAGGGTGGGTTTAGCGAGTGTGTACCTGGAAACCGGTTTTGGCCATACAGGCATTGCTCTTACCCAGTTGGGTAAGTCTTCAAGGGTAGTATCGCTTTAAAACTTGCCGTTGATGGGCAGCATACATTTGTCGCCTTCCATGTTTAGGATGCGTATGCGCCGTTGGAGAAAACCTTGTCGATGATGTAGGGTCCCTCCCATTTTGGCTCAAATTTGCCTTTGGACTTGTGAGCGAAGACCATTGGTCTTTTTACCAAGCAAGACCAAGTCACTCTTTTTGTAGGCGCGTTGCCTGACCTTTTATCGAAAGATCCTGCCATGCGCGCTTGGTAAAGTTCAATGCTTTGTTGAGCTTCGAGCCGCCTCTTATCTTATCGAGATTGTCCAGCTCATGGAGTCGCAATTTGACATTGCTTTCTTGAGTCATGTCATTTTGCAAGGATACCCTCAAGGAAGGAATTTGTACTTCCAAGGGTACGACAACTTCGCATCCATAGACCAAGGAGAATGGTGTGCTATGGGTTGGTCCTCGAACGGTGGTTCAATAGGCCCACAAAGCTTCAGACATTTTGTCGTTCCAGTCTCTTTTGTGACTAGAGACCATTTTTTTGAGATTTTGCAGAGTGTCTTATGAAAGCTTCTGCTAACCCGTTTGCTGCTGGATTGTATGGAGTCGAAGGACAGCTTTGGATTTTGTATTTGTCGCAGAACCTGTAGAATCAAATGATCCCGGAATTGTGGTCCGTTATCATGGACGAATCTTTGGGTATGCCGAACGGACAAATGATGTTGGTGCGCAGGAAACTGAAGACGGATGAGGTCTTTCATTTCGTTGAACGCAAATGCTTCTGACCACTTGGAGAAAGAGTAATCCGTAGCGGCGAAGATGAAGCGATGACCTTTGCTCGAAGGGGGAGAAATAGGACCTATTGATGTCCATACCCCAGGCTTTGAAAATGCCATGAGATCGCTGTAGGATGCAGCCATTCTGGAGGCCATGTGAATGTAATCTCCATGAACTTGGCATTGTTGCAGTGCTTAGCAAAATTGCATTGCGTCAGCTACCATGTAGGCCAGTATATCCTAACCTTTTTATCTGATCATATAGCTTGTGTCCAGCCTGATGAGCTCTCGCAAAAGACCAGCATGAACTTCTTTGAGTGTTTCTTTAGCCTCTTGTTGTTGACAAGCAGCGTAGAAGTCTCTCCGTTGAATGATTTCCTGTAAAGGATTTTTGGAAGGAATATCCAAATGACAGCTTGGTGTTCGCCTTGGGATGCTTACCCATTCTTTTGGATCTTCCATTTAGGATATTCTCGAACATAATGTAATCAATTGAATCGGATACCTCCAGTCAGCCGATTGAAGTTGGAAGGTTGAAATACCGACTTCCGACCACTTGGTGGCATTCAGCAACTGCCTGGTGTGTGTTAGAGGCGGCAGTTCCGTCGAGGGAAATCTGCACGTATGTTTTTCACCTCTAAGATTGGGGGATGTGACAGATGTCAAACTGTTTTAGAAGTGTGTGCCTTGTTGTAGTAAGGCAACAAAATCTGGCTTCTTGACTTCAAATTTCTGTTCATCCTGGTGACGATCAGTTGAGAGTCTCCAAAGACTTCAAGCATGGTGATACCGGATTTGATGGCGAGTTCCAATCCTAAGATCAGAGCTTGATAGGCAGCTGCATTGTTGTTGTGCAGGGTTCCAGTAGGCGAGAAAGCGTGTGGAATCAATGTATTTGTCAGGGGCTAACAACGAGGATGCCAACTCCCGAGATCAGCTGTCTCTTTTCATTCGTCCTGGTTGCACCGTCAAAGTACATGTCCCAGGAGGCACTTTGTGAGAAAGTCTCCACATTGTAGACTGGTTCGTCTGGGAGATCATCTCTGAGTGGAGAATCTTTAGGCAATGGATGCTCTACGAGGAAGTCCGCTAGAGCTTGACCTTTGATTGCCTTTTTGTGGTACATACCTAATATCAAATTGTGACAGAAGGATGGACCATTTTGCCAGTCGAGCGTTGAGAGAACCTGCCTTTGTGACAAGGACCTTCAAGAGGTTGACCCTCGAGACCAGTATAACTGTGTTGGAAAGCAAGTAGTGATGCGAGCTTTTGTACGGGCGAACAGTCACTGCAAGGACATTCTTTTTCGACTGAGAGTAGCGATGCTCTGCACCTACTAGCATGCGGCTGAGGTAATATAGAGCAGCTTCTTTTCTTTGATCATTTTCTTGCGCAAGCAGAGCTCCCAAAGAGTGATCAAGGGCTCTTGTGTAACAAGATGAATGGTTTTCCCAGTGGTAGGAGCAGCTAACACTGGAGGTTTTGTTAGGTATGACTTGATGTCTTGGAAAGCAGCTTCACAGTCAGCATCCCAGACAAAGTTTACACCTTTTTTTTCATCACCCGGGGAGAATGGACGACATTTCCCCGAAAGATTGGAGATGAAACCGTCTGATGTAGGCCAATCTCCCTTGAAGCCCTTTGAGTTATCTCAAGGTTCTTGGAGAGGGCATTCTAGAATGGCTTTGAACTTTTATGGGGTTCAAGCTCTATTTCCAGGTTTCCGAACTAAGAATCCGAAGAACTTACCCGACGAGACGCCGAAGAAGCATTTCAAATGGATTCAGTCGCATTTGTGTTTGCGAAGCCGGAGGAAGACTTCTCGAAGGTTTTCGAGATGATCTTCTTTTCTTTTGCTTTTGACGGCGAGGTATCAACGTAACATTCAACCGTCTTGTGCTGCATATCTTGAATAATTTTCATCATAGCCCTCTGATATGTGGCACCAGCATTATTTCAGACCAAATGGCATGACAGTGTAGCAATACACGCCAATTGGGTTCCGAAAAGATGTATGTTTTTCATCTTCAGGATGCATCTTATCTGATTGTAGCTAGAGAAACCATCCATGAATGTCATATCGCTCGAATCCACAGGTATTATCAATCATTACCTCTGGTATGGGGAGCGAAAATTCATCTTTAGGGCATGCGCCATTCAGGTCTCTATAGTCAATACAGACCCTGATCTGCCCGTTCTTCTTGTCACGGGGACAATGTTGGCCAACCATTCAGGATGTTGTTCCTCACGGATGAAGCCGACGCTTTTTAGTTTTTTGAACTTCTTGTTCAATTTTTATCCATCACATCTGGATGGAATCTTCTTTGGCCTTGCTTGACAGGCTTGATGTCTTCTTGAAGATTGAGTTTGTGAACCGCTATTTTGGGGGTTAAGCCTGGCATTTCAGCGTAAGACCATGCAAAGCAATCAACGACTCACGAAGAAAGGCGATATACTCGGGTAACTCATCATCCTTTATATTCTTGCTTATGATACAGGACGTGGGTTATCTGGTGTTCCAAGTCTATCTTTTGAACAGGATCTTCTGTTGGAAGGTTCGAAGGTGTTCCTCCACAATATTTTCGGAGGCTTCCAGCTCAACGAAACCTTCTGGGTTTTCAAAGGCATTTCCCGACCAAGGTTTGTTCCTTTCCACGGGTCTTCTGATCGGTAATTTTCCCAAGGCTTGCATATGAGATGATCCCAATCGCCTGTTGAAACCGGAGTCGAAGTAGGCTAGTTCTTTGGGAGATGAGGGTTCTTCTCGGTCAGAAGTCCACACGTCTGTTCCATCGGACAACTCCTCTTCAATTTTCGGAGAAATCGTGGCCAATGGATGAGCTTCCTGGATCTTTGTCAGGTGACTCATCAAAGAGATATCCAGGGAGATCGATGTCTTCATGGACGTGAGAAGTTGAGGCTTGGTCAGTATATTGACTTTAGCCTTTGTGTCAACTGTCTCAAGGGAGTGTCAGGATCATACCTAACTAACCCGTGTGAAGACTTTTCTACATAGCCGTAGAGTCTCCAATCTTCTAGCTGGCTTTTGGTCAAGACGGGCCCCAATGGCGTGAGAATACCGCGTCCTTCTCCCAAACCGACTAGGTTTTGAGCGTCATAGCCCATTTTCTTCATAATAGCTTGCCACAGAACTGTATAAGGATAGTTGAGGCATACCTTTATTTTGAAAAGGTTCAAGCATGGAGTTTGATGAAGAAGCATCCGATCTATGGAAGAAGATCGGCTTTTCCTTTGCTGAAGTTGCTGGAACAACGAAGGAAGCTGACGTAGGATCTTCTATGTCAGAAGTTGTCTCCATTGGAGTGAGAGCAGGCTGAACTTGTTGAGTGTCAGCTTGGCTTGACGATGTGTCGTCTTCTGGCTCTGAATCCGAGTCCGTGTCTTGCATGATAGACACGAAAGAGACAACAAATTTGCCCCCAGGCTTTTGCTTTGCCTTCTTCACTTTAGATGTGATGAACAAAGGCTTTGAAGGTTAAGGGAGATGATGAAGGGAGTTTGATGCTCTATTCAGATTTACCGGATGGTTTGTTTTCTTCCGGTGATTGTTGAGGAGCCTTTGCCTTTATCTTTCTGGAGATTTTCGCAAAGGATGCTGTGATGCTTCTCCTCTTCTTCTTTTTCACCTTCATACATCTGTGAGTCTGCGAAGTGGACTTCTTACCTTTGAAGGGTTTTCTATCCGTCAAAGACTCGTGTAATCATGGCCGTCGTCGCGCCAACAAACTTGATTGCATTGAATGAGATTGAAGGGACGACACCATTCTCATGGATCCAAGGACGTCCGAGAAGGATGTTATAGCATGAAGGGGTTTTTATTTGCATACCACCGTGACCTCATAGAGATAAGATCACCGATTTGCAACTTGAACCTGATTTTGCAATAGGCCTTTGAGTACTCCCATCGTATCCAACGATAGATACAGAGGTGTGGCTCAGCTTACTGGGTGGGATGCCCACTCTTCAAGATCCGATGTGGAGATGAGGTTGAGTGCAGAACCTGGGTCGATCTGAACTCTGTGCATAGGCATTTCCTTGATATACCCTGTGAAGTACAGGGGTCGGTTATGCCTGGTTTTCTCCAAGTAGGAGGTCGTCCTTGTGAAGGCGATGGTTGAACTGGCTGCTTTTTTAACCGAGAGGCATTCAATGCATTATCCCTCAGTTTTCTTCTTTTCCTCCCTTTGAGGAGGCTTCTGAGTTTTTGACCCGGTAATCCAGTTCATTTGGAGGACTTGCGGGGCATTTGTCGACATCCTCATTCAGCTTTTGTAATTCCGAGAATGAGATATCACGAGTGTTCGGAGACATTCGTAAACCAAATCTAGGATGTGCAGACGTGCAGGTATGTGCTTGAAGTGTTTCAATCAGTCATACTTGAAAGCCTCCTTAGGGGCATGCATGTTCATCATTGTTGCCACTAGGGGCGCTTACAACGTCTTTTCCCGAAGGATTTACATATGTAAAGGAAGATTGGTTGTAATTTTTGTGGTAGTTCCCCGGCCAGAGCGGGTGCCTCTACCACTTCAAAAGCTTCTTGAGAAGGGTCTTCGTTGGAAGATTATCTTCAGGATCAGAGGCTATCGTTTTTCATTTGCTGAGGATGAATCAGCAGCAAAGTTGCCATCCTCATTGATTGTGTTGCAACGGAGCATTTTCCCGGGAACAAGTCCTGAACAGCAATCCAGCAACCTTTCTTCTTCGTTGACTAATTCATCGTCCCAAGCATCAATAGCTGGGAATTCTTCAGTCAGGAAGGGGTGTGAACTTTGAAGTCACAGTCTCAGGAAAAGAAACCTGAGAGGGTGTCAATCTCAGTGAAAGTCACGTGAGACGAGGTGGCTTCAGAAGATACATTGCTAGGCGTCGCCGGAGTGTAAGTGCTCTCATCAGACGATGCTTCGGAAGAGCTATAATCCCGAATTATCACATTACAGGAAGCTCTGACGGGAGACGTGGCCTGATCGGAGTCAGCGACTCATCCTCGGATGTAAGAGGATCGTCTATCCAGCAATTTTCTCCATTTTGAGGAGTTAAGGGAGGATGTACCTGATGTCTTCAGGGACTTCAAGCTCTGGATTGCGAGAGGCTCGTTGACGCCGTTCTTGCTCTTGTTCTAGAGCGAGTCGCTGCAAGATCCTGCATATTCTTCAAGATCAGGCATGGGGCGCCGATCCTTCTTCTTCATCACTCTTGTGGCTCAACATGGTTGATTTCCACTGGAGTAATGAGAGGTGCTGGGTCAGCAGCATTTTCTTGTACAGCTTCTTGGTCTTCTTCATCATCAGACTAGGATCCTTGTGGCTGTAGGGGGTTTATACCAGATTACTGGCATAAGATGAGACTCAGGAACCCATTCTTCATCGGAGAGATATTCTCCTATTTCAAGGGACTCCTTCCCACTCATCTGTGTAGTTGGATTCGAATCCATCATCGGTGTCGCTTGGACTCAATATCCTACAATGGAGAATCCAATTACCGAATTTGCAAGAGTATGATGCCTCCTGCATGTCTTCTTTGAATTGAGGTGGCAGAAATCACTGAGAGTGAATTTCCTTACCCCCGTTGAAGTCTCTGGAAGGGATGTTTTTGTTACCTCCAGTGAAGCGGTAGAGGAAGCCTCTGCCTTTTCTTGACCTCTAGTCTTGGCTGGGGTCTTCTCTGCCGTTTGAGCTGGTGAGGAGATGTTCTTCCTAGCCTGCCTTCGTTGTTGAGCTGTAGGCTTTGTTTCACGACCTCCCAATTTTCATCTTCCAGGAGATCGGGATGTACCCATCGTTTGTCGTCTGGGTGTCGGGTAAGGAACCAGTTCCTCGGACGCTTGGATTGAGTTTATCACCTTGAAGGAAGTAGTGATCTTCTTCTTCGTGTTGATTTTGATGTTTGTCCACATGTCACCATGTTGACGGAGGCAGGACCCATAGTTTTTGTCAAAGGTGATGACTCCGTTTTTCACATCTCATTTATTTTCTCTCTTACAACGAAGCATTGATTGAGGAGGATGCGAGATCATTGGTGGTATGGACAGTACCGAGGATCGTTGGTTTGCCAACATCAACCCGGTCTTTTGGTTCAGGAAAGGTGAGCTTGCCGTTTGCCACAAGAGCCCCGAAGATTTCATCAACGTCTTCATCAAACGGGTATTTCTTCTCTACTCGTTCTTGAAGGCATCTGAGAGTTCAGGTCTCTTACCAGCACAGCTTTATTTTCAGCTTTCTTTGGTGGCTGAGGAGCTGACTTGGTCTGCACATTGGGACCTCTTTTTTCTTTGGTTTAGAGGTTGCAATGGCGGTTGGCTCTTTTCTTGATGATTTCTGACTGTTGAGGTCTTTAATCACCGTTTCAGCTTCCATGGAAGCTTCTAGGAGTTCTCCCAGGTTTTTTGATTTGTTGCCGATGATCATGGAGCGGATTCTGGCTCTCATGTTGTTTTCCCATCAGAGTTTCATCCTCTGCGGCCCTGTTCCAAACTGCTGGATGCAGGTGATCGCATCTTCTGGAGGTGGATTGCGGGGTGGGTGGCTCAGAATTTGTAGCCAAGACAGTCATTCCTTCGTGATTCGAACGAAGAAACTGTCCTGGTGACTGAGCTGTGGCTCGTTCTTTTTTGAAGAAGAGCTTGAGGAAGGATCACTCTGCTGTCCTTTGCTTGAAGGAGCAGAGGATTCTTCTGATGTCTTCTTGTCCTTGAGACGCTGGCGGGTCATCGGACGTCGGACATGGATTTTTGTTGCTGATTTTTGGCGCCTCTGGTTTTTTCAAACCATATGGACGGCAGCAACTTGGTTGGGTCTTTCTTTTTTCCGACCCATTTGGGAGAGACTTGAAGTGTAGGAGGCTGGGTCCTTTGCTTCTCTAGTCTCTTTTGCCGGTATGACGCGCGGCGGCGTATGCGACGGGCAATTTGAAGCTTCGGTCAGCTCTTGCTGGGCTTTGACGATGAAGGATGTGCTTCCTCGGGCGCAGCAGCCGAGCCTGTCTTCTTTGCAGCTGGGCAAGGACAGGATGCGAACCCTAATCCTTCGCCTGTTGCAAGCGAAGCTTTGAATTTTTGGAGTTCGGCCCCTGTAGAGATGAAGGGTTGAACTGCAGGTTTGTAGGCCTTAGCAGGTGCTTGCAGAGGCCTTGTGATGCGTGACTTGATTTTGGGCTTGTAGGAACAAGCCGGCTCATGCTGGGATGACTTGGAAGTCAGGTTGGATATGGGTTTCTCCTCTTTCATGTAGGCAAGAGGGTAGAACTGGTTCTCCTTGAGTGGGGCCAGGAATGCTGGCTTAGTGGATGTTTGGGACCTTTTTTGTTTTGGTGAAGGTCTTGGGGACCAAGTCCTTGGGATAGACCTGGTCGTTTGCAGGTCGAGGCTTCGTGGGAGTGCCACGGGCTTCAGGCCTTGTGGTGCTCGCCTTTGGTGTCACGGTAGGTGACACGTTGAGAGGCGAGTTTCTGCTTCTTGGAGGAGCAGTTTGTTCCTCAGGACGTGGGAATGGTCCCAGCGTCCCAAAGACGATAGTCCGGGGAGTCGAGGTCGACCCGGAGTTCAGAGAATTGCCGAGGAGTTGACGCGTCAGCAGCTGATGGGGCGCTTGTAAGTGCGCGTGGTTTGCTTCTGTTGAAGCATGAGTTGGTGCTTGTTTTCATCGAAAGTAATGGTTAATGAAGCTGCCATTGTTAGTTTTCAAAAATTTCTGAAAGAAGACGACATCCATTAGTAATCACAAGAATATAATGATCATAAATGGGAAGTTCTATGGTTTCGTCTTTTCAAATTGCTAGAGGAAGATGACCCAAGCAACATGAAGAAGGCAAAACGCCATAGAGGGTACAATTGTTCTGATCGCAGGTATGGTAAGCCCAGAATGGGCAATCCCAGTGACTGCTAGAAGCAATTGTGAACTTTGAAATTCGACTTATCGAGAAGCAGAGCTTCCTCGAGGTAAAGAAGAATATAAAGTTGGAGTTACAGATGTGCCGGTCGCAATACAGTAGACCCTGAAAGGGCATACCGCTAGACACAAATGTTTTGAGACCGCATATATGAGATGAGATTCTCTGTTTTGAAAGGTCAAGATTGGATTCATCAAAGAGAGCAGATGGTATTCCGATCTGAACACGGGCTCAGCGATTTCCGCGAGCGCCAGTGTTCAGAAAGAAATGAACCATAATTTCTCGAATCTGAATCTAAAAATGACGAGTTTTTTTTTTTTTCAAAAGCCAATATCGGGTTCATCAAAGAGAGCAAAAGGCACTCCAATCTGAACACGGGCTCAGCGATTTCCGCGAGCGCTAGTGCTCAGAAAGGAGAAGACCAAGATTTCTCCAATCTAAACCCCAAAATGACGGAAGTTTTTTTTTTGAAGATTTTTTTTGGAAGATTTCTTTTTAAAAAAAATCTTTTTTTTTATTTTTTATTTTTTATTTTTTTAAGAATTTTTTTTTTGAATTTTTTTTTTTATTTTTTATTTTTATTTTAAAATTTATATATATATTTTTTTTAAAATTTATTTTTGAAAAAAATTTATTTAAAGACGAGAGAGTACACATGGCCTCCTAACCTGGTCTTATGAAATCTTGATTGATAGAATTGTCCCCATGTAAGGATAGGATTACGTAATGAACCGTTTAGAGGACCCTTGCCTAAACAGTCAAGCTGTCTCCACACTCTGGACAAGGCTTTTCTTTGAATCAACCATGATCAAAGAACACAGTTGGTTTAACCTTAGTGGTCTATGTCTTTTTTTTTTATTTTTATATATATATATATATATTTTTTTTTATTTTTAATGAACTCATCGAAGAGAAACGATGGCCCAAAACCTTAGTCGAACAGGCTCAACATTTCTGCAAGCGCGATGAACGATAGGAACGGATCAAGGTTTCTCAATTTTGAATCCCAAATGAGAAATCTAAATTTTTTTTATTTATATATATATTATTTTTTTAGATCTTTAATGAACTCATCGAAGAGAAACGATGGCCCAAAACCTTAGTCGAACAGGCTCAACATTTCTGCAAGCGCGATGAACGATAGGAACGGATCAAGGTTTCTCAATTTTGAATCCAAATGAGAAATCTAATTTTTTTATTTTTTTATTTTAATTTTTTTTTTTAGATCTTTAATGAACTCATCGAAGAGAAACGATGGCCCAAAACCTTAGTCGAACAGGCTCAACATTTCTGCAAGCGCGATGAACGATAGGAACGGATCAAGGTTTCTCAATTTTGAATCCAAAATGAGAAATCTAAATTTTTTTTATTTTTTTTTATTTATTTTTTTTAGATCTTTAATGAACTCATCGAAGAGAAACGATGGCCCAAAACCTTAGTCGAACAGGCTCAACATTTCTGCAAGCGCGATGAACGATAGGGAACGGATCAAGGTTTCTCAATTTTGAATCCAAAGCTGAAAAAATCTGATTTTTTGTTTTTTTTTTTGAAAAGAGAAAGAGTGGAAATAAATTCAAAGAATTAAAAATTCCAAACAAAAAATCTCATCTCATTTTTCTTTAGATGCGGAATCCAACATAGGCCACCAATTATAAAGTAGCCAAGGAATCGAGAAAAGAAATATAAGCATAGAGCAAAATATATGATATGCAAATATTTCATTTCTAGCATCGTGTTCTCAAATAAACGTGTCCCAACCGGGTGTGCCAGCCTGATGGACCGCGCTCCTGCTCGGTTCTACCGAGGTCGGCGGACGTGGGAGTCCGTTTGGTTCCGACCCTTTCGTAACCGGGGGGCAAGGGCGTGCATCAACATTTCTTTTTTTTTGTGAGGGTGTGCCAGATTTTCTATTTACTTGGAATTGCAAGTGGTGATCCGGAGATCAACCTTCGCAAGTAAAAAGGAAATCAACTTCTTTCAAGTTTTCCATTGCACATATATTTAAGAAAGAGACATTTTCTTGGTTGCCGTGAAAGGCGATTTTTTTGGCATTTATAGCCGATTTTGGCGTTTATAGCCGATTTTTGGCGTTTATAGCCTATTTTGGCGTTTATAGCCGATTTACATCCTTATCAATAATGAAAGACAAGAGTTGTGATTTTTGTCTCTTTTGAAAAAATACAAACTACAATGAAAAGCAAGAGAAGGAGGATCTAACTTCTCAAGAGATTGTGGGGGACCCGTTTAGATTGACGGTCGCAAGGCATATGTGGGCTTCGCCCTCATCCATGCAGATGAGAACAGAGGATGTTATTGATTCGCTTGGCTTGGCTATAACCTCAGGTTTTTAGAGAACAAAGACCAAAAAAAGGTCCTATATCCAATAAAAAGCCGAGTAGACGGGCTTGAAAAGCCATGTCTAAGCCATTGGCGGCAGAAGAAGAAGGCAAGGACCTTGGGGGGAGTACCCCCCAAGGGACTTTTGTCACCTTGTTGCGGTGGTCGGTGTAGAACTTCCGCAGAGTTTTCTCTCTTTTTTCTTTCTCTGGATTTCTGTGCTTTGTCTGTCTGTGGTTTGTGCTTTTTTGTGATGATCCTTTCTTCTTGGAGAGCTCTCCTATTTATAGGCTTTTAGGTGGCCATTTAGGAGGGTTTATGAGCCTTGATTGTCATAAAGCTACATAAAGGGAGGAGTTACAAAATTGAATTTTTTATTTTGTAACTCCTTTTTCTTGGCTTCTGATTGGCCGGAGGAGATTGAGGGCATTTAATCTCCTTTAATCGCCATGATGGGAGGAGTTTCATGGGTTAAATGCCATGAATCTCTTGACTTGTAACTCCCGAATGCTTGCTTCTGATTGGGCCGTCCAAAGAAATGGATTAATGACTGTAATAAAGCTAGTCAATTAATCGCATTAAGTGGTCGCCGAGCAGTTGAAGAGTCGCGGGCCGTGCCGCGTCTTTTGGGATTCTTCTGTCGATGATCATCGATGGATCTTCATGTAGATCGACAATCGGATGACCATGTAATTTCAGGTGTTTGTTGCCAACAGCGGGTCGGTACCATCTGTCCTGTCGATTTCTCGATCGGTCGGGTAGAAAGCACACTTTTTTTGGTTGACCGGTGGCGATCAATATTGTTTTCGATACTCTTGATGATTGACCCGTGTTTTGGACGGATGTAAGAGGATTTGGTGTCTCAAAAGCATGGATTTTGGAAAGTACCAGAGGCTGGGCGCTTCGAATTGCGAAAAAACGGCGAAAACCGGGGTTTCCCGGGGCCTTCCCGGCGACCCCGGGCTCCAGGGTCGCAGGGGCCTGCGACCCTGGGGGGGTTTTTCCTCCTTTTGTCCCGTTTTGTGTCCGTTTTTTGCTGTTTTTCGATTCTTTTTTCTTCTGTATTTTTCCTTGACATTTTTTTAACCATTTATTGGCCTGATTTCCCTGTAGGAAACCTGATGAGAATCCTTGCATCTTATTTTGCAAAGTTTCCAATTTCCTGAGAAAGCCGAAGACTTTGTAGCGCAGAGCTGCCGATTTTCCGTCAGAAGCTGAAAACCGGGTCAAACGATGTCGGAATGACCTGAAATTTGGTGTGAAGCCTCCTGAGCAATAAATAAGACCAACCATAGGCTTTTGTTTGAGTTTTGAAGCCGTTTGGGGTCCTATCACCAGTAGACTTGCTTTTGTCGCGATGAAGATGTCGCGGTTTGATGTGCGGTCAACCGATGTCCGATTGACTTGAAATTTGACAGGGAACCTATTGGAGTCATTTTAAGATGATCCATAGGCTCTGTCTTGGAAACCATGGTCCCAGAGAGCTTTGCCTCCGAGAGGCCTGATTTGGCTTCCGAGCGTCAAACTATGGTCAAATGTTGTCGAAATGACCTGAAATTTGACGTGTAGCCCTTTATAAGCATTTTGAAGTCGTCCATGTGCTCTATCTGATGAGTAATGGCCTCGGTGGTTCTCGCCGCCGAGAGGCTTGATTTAGCTGTTCGAGGGTTGATGTAGGGTCAAACGTTGTCGGTTTGACTCGGAACTTGACGTGGAGCCTTTTGGAAGTATTTTGAGACCATCCATCGGCTCTGATCGAAGACTTGGTGTCTCCGATGCTTTTGCCGCCGAGAGATCCTTTTCGGCTGTCGGAGAAGCAAAGTTAGGCCAAATGATTTTGAAATGGCCCAAAACTTCTTGTGTACTCCTATTTTGGCTGTCTTGAAGGATCTTGCAGTTTTTGTTTGATTCTGACAAGATTTGATTTTTGGAAGTAGCATTGCCTATTTATGGCAGGTTGCGACTTCATGTAGCTCTTTGGATCTTGAAGAGGCAAAGTGACATTTTTGGTGTCAACAGTTCTTGGCAGAAGTCTTTGAAGGACTTGGAGTCGAACTGAGTCCCGTTGTCCGAAATGAGGGTCCTGGGGATGCCGAACCTCGTTTGGATGTTTTTCCAGACGAAGTTCCTGGAGTCCCTGTCCGTGATGGAGGACAACGGTTCAGCTTCAATCCATTTTGTGAAGTAGTCTGTGGCGACTATCAGCCATCTCTTGTTCCCTGGAGCTCGATGGAGAGGCCCCACAATGTCTAGGCCCCAGTGAGCGAAGGGCCATGGACTAGAGAGGGGACTCAGGTCTTACGCTGGCTGATGGAGAGAGTGGGAGAACTTATGGCACTTCTCGCATTTCCTGGCGTACACCTGCGCGTCCTTCTGCATGTAGGGCCACCAGTAACCCTGGCTTATAGCCCTGTAGGCCAGTGATCGACCTCCTATGTGACTGCCACAGATTCCTTTGTGGATCTCATACAGGAAGTTGTCCACCTTGCTCGGGTGGACGCATTGGAGGTATGGACCTGTGAAGGATTTCCTGTAGAGTTTGCCTTCGGGAGAGAGCCAGAATCGAGCTGCCTTGAGTCTGATTCGGTGGGCTTCAGTCTTGTCCTCGGGGAGCTGATCGTCCTTTAAGTAAGCGATGATTGGGTCCATCCAGCTCGGGCCGAGATCAGCACAGAGGATTAGCCGAGATGAGTGGAGTTCTAAGGTTGATCTTGATATCGACCCAACCTCGACAGTCCTCTTCTTTCCTACTTCAACAGCAGAGGCCAGGTTTGCAAGCTCGTCAGCGTGCGTGTTGGTATCCCGGGATATCTGCCTGACCTCGGCTTTCTGGAAATGAGACAGCAGTTTTTTTCGCGAGGGCTAAGTAGGCCGCCATCCTTTCGTCCCTGGCCTGGTAGTCTCCAGCGAGCTGGCTGGTTACCAGTTGGGAATCGCTGAAGATCACCAGGTGCTGGGCTCCGAGGATTTGGGCGATGTTGAACCTTGCTATCAGTGCTTCATACTCTGCCTCATTGTTTGTTGCTTTGAAGTCCAAGGTGAAAGCCTGCTCTATGACCAGACCCTCTGGCGATTGGAGGACTATGCCGGCGCCAGCTCTCTTGGAAGTGGACGACCCGTCGACAAAGATCTTCCATGCCGAGGCGGGAGACTGTTTGACCTCGGTCACTTCTGGTTCGTGCCCTGTGCCCCCCAGTTCCGTGCCGAGCTGGGTCGGAGCCGAGTTGGGCGAGATGAATTCGACGATGAAGTCTGCCAGAATCTGGGCTTTGATCACAGTTCGGGGACGGTACTGTATGTCATACTGCCCCAGTTCAACTGCCCACGTTGATATCCGCCCTGAAAAGTCAGCCTTCTGAAATATAGAACGGAGTGGGTGCTCCGTGATCACCACAACGGAGTGGGATTGAAAATAATGGGAGAGTTTGCGGGAGGCACTGACGAGAGCCAGCGCGAGCTTCTCCAATAGAAGGTATCTGGTCTCGGCATCAAGCAGAGTCTTGCTCGTGTAATAAATTGGTTTTTGAATTCCCTCGTCCTCCCTGATGAGGACGGAGCTCACTGCGTGGTCCGAGACCGCAAGATATAAATACAAAACCTCCCCCCGAGTTGGGGTGGAGAGTAAGGGTGGTGACGACAGATAGGTTTTGAGCGCGGCCAACGCCTGGTCGCACTCAGGAGTCCAGTGGAATTTTAAATTTTTCCTTAGAAGCTGAAAGAAATGCCTGCACTTATCTGATGACCGGCTAATGAAGCGATTGAGTGACGCAGCCATTCCTGTGAGCTTCTGGACTTCTTTCGTGGTAGAGGGGCTCAGAATGCCCTGGATCGCGGTGATCTGGTCTGGATTGGCCTCTATACCCCTCCGCGTTACCAAGCTGCCGAGGAACTTACCAGAGGCTACGCCGAAGGCGCACTTGGAAGCATTTAGCTTGAGCTTGAACGCGCGAAGGATGCCGAAGACTTGGCCGAGATCCACCAGGTGGTCGCTGGAGTGCACTGATTTGACGACCATGTCGTCGATGTACACTTCCATCGTTCGGCCGAGCTGAGCCTGGAACATCTTTGTCATGAGGCGCTGATACGTTGCCCCCGCGTTCTTTAGCCCGAAGGGCATTACCTTGTAGCAATAAGTGTCGCGGGGGGTTATGAATGACGTTTTCTCCTCGTCAAGCTCGTGTAGTGGAATCTGGTGGTAGCCTCTGTAGGCGTCGAGGAAGCTCAGTCGGTCATGGCCAGCGGTGGTGTCGATCATTTGATCAATCTTTGGAAGGGGGAAACTATCTTTAGGGCAGGCCCTGTTTAAGTCTGTGAATGTCACGCCCCCGGACCGAGGTCCCGCTAAACGAGGCCCTAATCCGGGGACGCGGCGAGGCGGGCCGGAAAATTCCGCCCGCACCCGCTAGTTTCCCACAGGTTTCCGCGGTAAGGATTCACGGAATCCGATCAAATAGTGATGCATAAGGATCACTTTCATACAAATGAATTACGCGGAAGCTTTGTAGCAAACATAAAAGTCTCATAAAACGGATATAAATTGAGAACGCACGAGACTAGCATCAAAAGAGAAACATTTACTGTGGGCCAAAGTTAGTTAGAAGTTGATACAAAAGTAAAGTTAAGCATTAATTACAATTCTTCCCAAAAGAAATAAGCCAACAATGGCCATAACAAAAACCCAAAAGTATAACATGAAATCCCCAAAAGTGTGATCGCAGCTCCAAGGTAACCCGACGTCTAATTGACATCATCGGGCTGCCACTCGCCCTCCGCTGGAACTATAGGTTCCGCCTCGAAGTGCGCCTCAACCGCGAGGGGCTCGACATCTGACACCAAACAAAAGAGAGTCAGACACGACGGTCTGGCAAGCAATTACAACAATAATAAGATGAAAGTAAAACAGAACATGATAAGAAAGAGCTACGATGAAATCACGATAATACATGATCAAAGTAAGGATAGAAGATAAACATCTCGATGGTTTACAAATTTAATGTCATGATGAATTAACATGAAAACAATGCCATGAGATGAATATCAATGCATAAAAACAATGGCAACCCACATAAAGCTATATTCTCCTGTTACCGAAGTAACCGGAGCAGACAAACCGAAGCCACTAAACGTGGGACGGAACGACATAGTCGTTATCAGACAGAACCGTAGCCACTAAACATGGGAACGGATAATTACCGTTGCCATGGTCGGTACAAACGGAATCCAAACTGCAGCTGGCAAACAAAATAAAGACCCCAAGCCGGATGATCAGTCCGACAAGGTGACCTAAGCCTAGTGGTGCCATTTTAGTGAAAATCCGAAACCTCGAAGAAATGCAAATCCATTTATAAGATACATTTCCAAAGTTGATAGAAAACTACTCCATACGAATGCATATAGGCGAAGCCACGCAAAACAAGTGAGTAGTTTCATCATTTCTAAAGTATGGGGTAATCCACTTCAAAACGATAAAAGTATATGAGAAGAACCAAAACCAAAAGTCCATTTATACAAAAGAATGAATAATGGTTCGGTCGACTAAGCGAGTAGTCTCAATATACATTTAATCCCCTTATTGTCATTAAAGAAAGTCATTTGGTGCCACTGAAGATCGTTGACAATCACAAGGGATTAAATGTACACTTAGACTCAAGGGTTTCCTAAGTGGTATGGGCCATGGTTTAAAACACTTCTCACCATGAGTTATGGGCTTGCAAAGGGTGAATGGGCTTCACTTATAGGAGAGAGTTTAGGGGCTGAATTGAGTTTGGACATAGACCCGAAGTGGGCTTGAAATTATATAGAATAGGTCTTCTTTAGAAGTAGGTTTAGATCCCTTTTAATCAGGCCCACAGCTGGCTTTATTCAAACCCAGCAGCCCATGGAGAACCAGCCCAAACAGTCCCTAACACAGCCCACAATTCATGTCACACACAACCCAACAATAAGACTCAAAACAGCCCACGAATTGGCCTTAAAACAGGCCCAAAGAACACCTAAGAAATGGGCTTATCACATTCTCTAACTGGGCCATCAAACTATCCTAAAAAGGACCCTGAATCAGGCCCAAAACCCGAGCCCAGACTGAGCTGGGCTCGCTCGAGCGGACCCAGGTCCGCTCGAGCGGACCCAGACAGTAGCTGGGTCGCTCGAGCGGCCCAGTGGGTCGCTCGAGCGGACCCAGACAGAGCCTGGTCCGCTCGAGCGACCCACTGGGTCGCTCGAGCGGACTGGGCCTGCCCAGTCCAGCCCGAGTGCAGGAATTTCCATTTTTTTGTGTTTTTCTTCCTTCTTTCTTTGATCATTTCAAATCCTCCTTCCATACATAATTTCTACAACAATCTCGGGCCTCTTCTCATCCTCTACAAACCATTAAACCATCTAATTAACATAATCACCACACTTTTAAATGAAATCCAACTTCTTTTCCATTTCTTTGAGAACCCATTTGAACAAATGAGATAAACTTTCCAAGAAACCAAAGTGAGAATAAATTTCCAATGCAAAGAAGAGCAATAACACACATTAAGATAGCTATTAAGGTGGACCATTAAATCAAAGCAAACCATGACTAAAGAAGATTAACATAAAAAGGAAAAAAATCAAGAAATAAAACCAAATGAGGGAAAACATCACATTAGTGTTGGAAAATACTTGCCTTAAGCCAAGATGAGCTCAAAATCACTCCTAAAACCACTCCTTAGAGCTTCAAGCTCCAAATCTACAAAAACCCCAAAATTTCCCAAGAAACCCTAAAACATCACATTTGTGAATCCTCAATGAAACCCTAAGCAAATGGGACTAAAACACTCCAAATGGAGAGGAAAGCAAAGATCTAGAGTTTAGGAAACTATTGCTCACCTTGAGGAACCCTAACAAAGGAGAAAAGCTTTAATGGAGGGCTTCTCCTAGCTCAAACTTCTCAAGAATGGTATCCCTAGGAAGCTTGAAGAGGGAGGAAGAGATTGAGGAGATCAATCCTCTAAGCAAACCTCACCAAGTGAGAGTTCCAGATGAGAGAGAGTGAGAAGGGAGAAGAAGAAAAACCCTAGCCAAGAAAATTGCTGGAATCGAATGAAGAAGGGAGAAGAAAGAGTCCCTTCTTAAGAGACAACCAATGTGGGCCCCGGTCTTCACAAGCCTAGAAACGGTACTTGCGGGCCCCGAACGAAAACGACGAAGAAGACAAAAATGATCGGCGAAATTTCTACTTTCCAAAAAGTATATTTTTGGCAATTTCTGGAATTTTCGAAATTTGGGTACAGGTTTGGTGTGAAATGTTTGTTTTGCCCTTTTTCTCGAAAAAACGCGATTTCTGATCGCAAGATCAAGTTGGCCAAAACACGAAAGTTGACGATCTAGATGAAATAAGTCAAAATACACATAATGAGGATTTTGCAAGCATCATATATAAACTCAACAATCTCACACAGAAATCCACGGGCGCCCGGCCCGTGTCACACTTAAGTTAAAGGCTAATGACGGTCCTCAAAGCTAATCAAACAACCTAATCTAGCTTAATAAAATAAGCTAATCGTCCACTAACCCCACTTATTCACTAATCGCGATTAAAAATATAATTAAATATTCAAACCTGGGTCGGGGTCTGACATCCTCCACCCCTAAGAATCACATTTGGTCCTCCAAATGATCACTAACCTCTGGGAATAGCTGAGGGTACTTCTTCTGAACTTGCTCACGAAGCTCCCAAGTAGCTTCTTCTGGTCCATGGTTCTCCCAACGGATTTTTACCCACTGAATTGTCCTATTCCTCAGTTCTTGCTCTTTGGTGTCGATAATCTCTGCCGGCTTTTCGATGTATGTAGCATCCTCTCTGACATCCAACGGCTCATGATGTAGCACGTGTGAAGGGTCTGAAACATACTTCCTTAGCATTGACACGTGAAACACGTTATGCACACCCGACAGTTCTGGAGGCAAAGCTAATCTGTACGCCACTTCCCCGATCCGACTCAAGATCTCATACGGTCCAATAAATCTCTTAGACAATTTGCCCTTCTGCCCAAATCTCAATGTCCCTCTGACCGGAGATACCTTCAAGAATACCTTGTCTCCAACCTGGAATTGGAGATCCTTTCTTCGAACATCAGCATAGCTCTTCTGTCGGCTCCTCGCAATCTTCAACCTCTCGTGGATGATTCTGACTTTATCACTTGTTTCCTCAACTAAAGATGGACCATGAAAACTGCGTTCTCCGACTTCTTCCCAACACACGGGGGTTCTACACTTCCTTCCATAAAGCGCTTCAAAAGGGGCCATTCCTATGCTGGAATGGTAACTATTGTTATAAGCAAATTCGCAAAGCGGTAGATTCTCGTCCCACTGACTCTTGAAATCAAGGACACAAGCCCTAAGCATGTCCTCGAGGGTCTGAATGGTCCTTTCCGACTGACCATCCGTCTGCGGGTGGTACGCTGTACTGAATTGAAGCTTCGTCCCCATCGACTCATGCAAAGTCTTCCAAAACCTCGAAACAAATCTGCTATCCCGATCTGAAGTGATGGAAACCGGCTGACCATGACGACTAACAATCTCTTTCACAAAAGCCTGCGCTAACGCCAACATGTGCATCTTCTTACCGGTCTTCAAAGGAATAAAGTGCGCTGACTTCGTTAACCGATCCACTATGATCCAAATGGCATTGTTCCCCTTGCTTGTATTCGGTAAACCTGATACAAAATCCATTGTCAGGTGCTCCCATTTCCACTCTGGGATCTCTAACGGTTGCAAAAGACCAGGTGGTTTCTGATGTTCTGCCTTCACTAATTGACAAGTCATGCATCTCGACACAAAGACTGCTATCTCTCTCTTCATATTGTTCCACCAAAAACGACTCTTCAAATTCTGATACATCTTCGTACTCCCTGGATGCACTGAATACCTCGTATTGTGAGCCTCTACCATAATGTCATCTTTCAAGTTATCTACCTTAGGAACGCAAAGCCTGCCACGGAAGTACAAAACTCCATCCAACATCTGAAAATCTGGCCTCTCCGAGATATGCTCCACAATCTTAGCCAAGTCTGGATCTTGCATCTGACTATCCTTAATTTTCTGAATGAAGACTGGCTCGGACACTGTCATATTCGCCAACACAACTCCTTCTCTCAAGGGTTCGAACTCTACTCCCAAATCCTCAAATTGCTGAAAATTGGAAAATCCATGCAAACTGGCCAAACAAACTGACTTCCTACTCAACGCATCTGCCACTACGTTCACTTTCCCCGGATGATAGATAATCGGAAAATCGTAGTCCTTGATGTACTCCATCCACCTTCTCTGCCTCATATTCAATTCCTTCTGAGAGAATAAATACTGGAGACTACGGTGATCCGAATGAACTTCAAACTTTTCTCCATACAAGTAGTGTCTCCACATCTTCAACGCGAAAACTATGGCCGCTAACTCCAAATCGTGCGTTGCATACTTCTTTTCATGTTCCTTCAATTGCCTCGAGCCATATGCAATCACATTTCCATTTTGCATCAACACACAACCGAGTCCAACTCCTGAAGCATCCGTGTAGATGACGAAACCACCACTCCCCGAAGGTAAAGTGAGAACAGGCGCTGAAGTTAACCTTTTCTTCAACTCTTCAAAACTAGACTCGCACTTCTCTGACCAAACAAACGGCACATTCTTCCGGGTTAACTTAGTCAATGGTGCTGCAATAGACGAAAAAGCCTTGAACAAATCTCCTATAATAACCTGCCAAAACCAGAAAACTTCTAATCCTCTGTCACATTTTTCGGTCTCTCCCAATCGATAACTGCCTCAATCTTTGCTGGGTCAACTGCTAGCCCTTCTTCTGAAATAATGTGACCAAGAAAAGAGACTTGCTCTAGCCAAAACTCACACTTCCCAAGCTTCGCATACAACTGGTTATCTCTCAACAACTGCAAAGAAGTCCTCAAATGCTGCTCATGATCTTCTCTCGACTTGGAATACACTAGAATATCATCAATGAAGACGACCGTAAACTGATCTAGGTGGGGGTGCAAAAATCTTGTTCATGAGAGCCATGAATACCGCTGGAGCATTCGTCAGTCCAAAGGGCATCACCAAAAACTCATAGTGCCCATATCTCGTTCGAAAAGCTGTCTTCGGGATGTCTGATTCTCTAACCCTCAACTGATGATATCCGGACCTCAAATCTATCTTCGAGAAAAACTTCGCACCTTGCAACTGATCAAAACAACTCGTCTATCCTAGGCAGAGGGTACTTATTCTTGATGGTCACTTGATTCAACTTCCTATAGTCTATACACATCCTCAAACTTCCATCCTTCTTCTTGACAAAAAGCACTGGAGCTCCCCATGGGGAAACACTTGGCCTAACAAAGCCCTTATCTAGCAACTCTTGCAATTGCAACTTCAACTCACCTAACTCCGCTGGAGCCATCCTATAAGGAGCAATGGAGATCGGAGCAGTTCCTGGCACCAACTCTATTGTAAACTCAACTTCTCTGATGGGTGGTAACCCTGGAATCTCCTCTGGAAAAACATCGGGAAACTCACACACTATTGGGATATTCTCCACCCCTAGGGATTGTTCGTCCTTGGAAACGAAAGCAATAAATCCCTCACAACCTGACCTTAGCAACTTAGCTGTAGAAAGAGCTGAAATAAACCTAACTGGAGAAATCCTTTTCTCTCCCTGAAACTTCACTCCGGAGGACGTCCCATCCAACCTAAACACAATGGTCTTGCTATAACAATCCATGGAGGCATGATGACCCGCTAGCCAATCCATGCCTAGAATGACATCGAAGTCATGCATCACTAAAGTGATAAGATCTGCAGGGAAAATGACTTCTCCTATCTTCACTGGACAGCCAGGGTAAAAAGTACTACACACCACTTGCTTCCCTACCGGAGTAGTAACAGTCAAAACAAACTCTAACTCTCTAACAGGTACACTAATCTTCTTAGCAAACACAAGGGACAAGAAAGAATGGGTAGATCCCGGGTCAAACAACACTTTAGCTTCAACATCGCAAATAGAAGTTTACCTTCCACAACATCACCTGCCGCTTCTGCATCCACTTGATTGATATGATTGAGACGGCCTTGCTGACGCGGTCTGTTCTGATTCTGATTTGGCCTCGCAAGCTGCATATTCCTGTTCTGCTGCTATGGACGGGCATTCTGATTCTGAGGCTGTTGACGGGGCTGCTGGTTCTGCTGCTTGCCTCGGAGGATTCTAAACTACTTGCTGATTTTGCTGGGGGGCTTGCCTAGGCGGCTGCTGAGGTGCCCTATTGCCCTGGTTCCTATTGTTCGGACAATCCTTCACTTGATGGTCTGAGCTACCACACTTGAAACACGCCCCTGAAAGGCGATAACACTGCTGCGAAGAATGATTCTTGCCACAATGCTCACACCCGCCTTGAGTTGGAGCATTCTGAGGTTTCTTTTGCTTCTTTCCTTGGTAAGATTTCTGCCCACTCTGAAACTGCTGCCTCTTCCTTTGATTGTCCTTGATAATCTGATTGTTTATATCCTCAAACCTGTAGGCCCTCTTGATAGCTTCTTGAAAGGTGGTCGGCGGTACCACGCCCAAAGCATCTCTCAAAATAATGGGGTTGAGCCCATCCATGAACTTAGTAATCTTTTTCTCCTCGGTGTCCACCAACTCTGGAGCATAGCGAGATAACTTCTCAAACTTCGTAAGGTACTCAAGGACAGTCATATCTTCTTGCTTAAGCAACTGGAACTCCGCTGCCTTCTGCTTCTTAATATGTGCTGGGACATATTTCTCACTAAACTGCTGCTTGAAAGTGGCCCACGCAATCCCATCTGCGATATTCTGATAGCCTTCCTTGACAGTCTCCACCAAATGTCTGCCAACCCAGTAAACATAGACGCTGCCAAGTGAACCCGCTGTCTGCCTGTACATACAAAAATATCGAAGATGTTCTCGGTATGAGCCAACCAATCATCCGCTGCCAGAGGTTCTTCCTGACCCGTAAACTCTTTAGGACCCCTTTTTCTAAACTTCTCAAACAGGATATTAGGGTCTCTATCCCTATGCTGCACTGGTTCCACATTAGCCACTGGTTCCGGCCTTCTACCCAACACTTCAAGTAGTTGCCTTTGCACTTGAGTCAGCTCCTCATCCTTCTTGGCCATTTGTTCTTGGAATCGAGCTTGATTATCATTGGCTCGCTGCTGTTGTTCAACCAACATTTGCATGAGTTGTTGGAACTGACCCGTTACCGGGTTTTCAATCTCGCTGTCATGATTGCTACCTGTGCATTCGCATTTGCCGGAGGTCGACGTGGAGGCATATTGCTGCAAAACAACTTGTTAGTACAATAAGATATAAAAATCAAACGTTCCCAATCCCAAATCGATGCTAACCAACGGTAATGCTAACGAATCCTTGCCACGTCCTTATGTTTCTAATCCAATTTTAATTGCCTCAAATATTTCTCGCTCTGATACCAAGCCTGTCACGCCCCCGGACCGAGGTCCCGCTAAACGAGGCCCTGATCCGGGGACGCGGCGAGGCGGGCCGGAAAATTCCGCCCGCACCCGCTAGTTTCCCACAGGTTTCCGCGGTAAGGATTCACGGAATCCGATCAAATAGTGATGCATAAGGATCACTTTCATACAAATGAATTACGCGGAAGCTTTGTAGCAAACATAAAAGTCTCATAAAACGGATATAAATTGAGAACGCACGAGACTAGCATCAAAAGAGAAACATTTACTGTGGGCCAAAGTTAGTTAGAAGTTGATACAAAAGTAAAGTTAAGCATTAATTACAATTCTTCCCAAAAGAAATAAGCCAACAATGGCCATAACAAAAACCCAAAAGTATAACATGAAATCCCCAAAAGTGTGATCGCAGCTCCAAGGTAACCCGACGTCTAATTGACATCATCGGGCTGCCACTCGCCCTCCGCTGGAACTATAGGTTCCGCCTCGAAGTGCGCCTCAACCGCGAGGGGCTCGACATCTGACACCAAACAAAAGAGAGTCAGACACGACGGTCTGGCAAGCAATTACAACAATAATAAGATGAAAGTAAAACAGAACATGATAAGAAAGAGCTACGATGAAATCACGATAATACATGATCAAAGTAAGGATAGAAGATAAACATCTCGATGGTTTACAAATCTAATGTCATGATGAATTAACATAAAAACAATGCCATGAGATGAATATCAATGCATAAAAACAATGGCGACCCACATAAAGCTATATTCTCCTGTTACCGAAGTAACCGGAGCAGACAAACCGAAGCCACTAAACGTGGGACGGAACGACATAGTCGTTATCAGACAGAACCGTAGCCACTAAACGTGGGAACGGGTAATTACCGTTGCCATGGTCGGTACAAACGGAATCCAAACTGCAGCTGGCAAACAAAATAAAGACCCCAAGCCGGATGATCAGTCCGACAAGGTGACCTAAGCCTAGTGGTGCCATTTTAGTGAAAATCCGAAACCTCGAAGAAATGCAAATCCATTTATAAGATACATTTCCAAAGTTGATAGAAAACTACTCCATACGAATGCATATAGGCGAAGCCACGCAAAACAAGTGAGTAGTTTCATCATTTCTAAAGTATGGGGTAATCCACTTCAAAACGATAAAAGTATATGAGAAGAACCAAAACCAAAAGTCCATTTATACAAAAGAATGAATAATGGTTCGGTCGACTAAGCGAGTAGTCTCAATATACATTTAATCCCCTTATTGTCATTAAAGAAAGTCATTTGGTGCCACTGAAGATCGTTGACAATCACAAGGGATTAAATGTACACTTAGACTCAAGGGTTTCCTAAGTGGTATGGGCCATGGTTTAAAACACTTCTCACCATGAGTTATGGGCTTGCAAAGGGTGAATGGGCTTCACTTATAGGAGAGAGTTTAGGGGCTGAATTGAGTTTGGACATAGACCCGAAGTGGGCTTGAAATTATATAGAATAGGTCTTCTTTAGAAGTAGGTTTAGATCCCTTTTTAATCAGGCCCACAGCTGGCTTTATTCAAACCCAGCAGCCCATGGAGAACCAGCCCAAACAGTCCCTAACACAGCCCACAATTCATGTCACACACAGCCCAACAATAAGACTCAAAACAGCCCACGAATTGGCCTTAAACAGGCCCAAAGAACACCTAAGAAATGGGCTTATCACATTCTCTAACTGGGCCATCAAACTATCCTAAAAAGGACCCTGAATCAGGCCCAAAACCCGAGCCCAGACTGAGCTGGGCTCGCTCGAGCGGACCCAGGTCCGCTCGAGCGGACCCAGACAGTAGCTGGGTCGCTCGAGCGGCCCAGTGGGTCGCTCGAGCGGACCCAGACAGAGCCTGGTCTGCTCGAGCGACCCACTGGGTCGCTCGAGCGGACTGGGCCTGCCCAGTCCAGCCCGAGTGCAGGAATTCCATTTTTTTTGTGTTTTTTCTTCCTTCTTTCTTTGATCATTTCAATTCCTCCTTCCATACATAATTTCTACAACAATCTTGGGCCTCTTCTCATCCTCTACAAACCATTAAACCATCTAATTAACATAATCACCACACTTTTAATGAAATCCAACTTCTTTCCATTTCTTTGAGAACCCATTTGAACAAATGAGATAAACTTTCCAAGAAACCAAAGTGAGAATAAATTTCCAATGCAAAGAAGAGCAATAACACACATTAAGATAGCTATTAAGGTGGACCATTAAAATCAAAGCAAACCATGACTAAAGAAGATTAACATAAAAAGGGAAAAAAATCAAGAAATAAAACCAAATGAGGGAAAACATCACATTAGTGTTGGAAAATACTTGCCTTAAGCCAAGATGAGCTCAAAATCACTCCTAAAACCACTCCTTAGAGCTTCAAGCTCCAAATCTACAAAAACCCCAAAATTTCCCAAGAAACCCTAAAACATCAACATTTGCGAATCCTCAATGAAACCCTAAGCAAATGGGACTAAAACACTCCAAATGGAGAGGAAAGCAAAGATCTAGAGTTTAGGAAACTATTGCTCACCTTGAGGAACCCTAACAAAGGAGAAAAGCTTGAATGGAGGGCTTCTCCTAGCTCAAACTTCTCAAGAATGGTATCCCTAGGAAGCTTGAAGAGGGAGGAAGAGATTGAGGAGATCAATCCTCTAAGCAAACCTCACCAAGTGAGAGTTCCAGATGAGAGAGAGTGAGAAGGGAGAAGAAGAAAAACCCTAGCCAAGAAAATTGCTGGAATCGAATGAAGAAGGGAGAAGAAAGAGTCCCTTCTTAAGAGACAACCAATGTGGGCCCCGGTCTTCACAAGCCTAGAAACGGTACTTGCGGGCCCCGAACGAAAACGACGAAGAAGACAAAAATGATCGGCGAAATTTCTACTTTCCAAAAAGTATATTTTTGGCAATTTCTGGAATTTTCGAAATTTGGGTACAGGTTTTGTGTGAAATGTCTGTTTTGCCCTTTTTCTCGAAAAACGCGATTTCTGATCATAAAATCAAGTTGGCCAAAACACGAAAGTTGACGATCTAGATGAAATAAGTCAAAATACACATAAATGAGGATTTTGCAAGCATCATATATAAACTCAACAATCTCACACAAAAATCCACGGGCGCCCGGCCCGTGTCACACTTAAGTTAAAGGCTAATGACGGTCCTCAAAGCTAATCAAACAACCTAATCTAGCTTAATAAAATAAGCTAATCGTCCACTAACCCCACTTATTCACTAATCGCGATTAAAAATATAGTTAAATATTCAAACCTGGGTCGGGGTCTGACAGTGAAGTCCATGCACACCCTCCATTTACTAGTTTTCTTTTTAACCACCGCCGTATTAGCCAGTTAGACCGGGTACTGGACTTCCCGGATGGCTCCTGCTTTCAGCAGTTTGTCGACCTCTTCGACGACCGCGTCTGTCTGCTGCAGCCCTGTCCTTCGGGCCCTTTGCACTACTGGCTTGTGGCTAGGGTCCACATTTAGCTAGTGGCACATGACCTCGGGGTCGACCCCAGGCATTTCGCTTGGGCTCCAAGCGAAGACATCGACGTTCTGCATCAGGAACCTTGAGAGTTCGGCTCTCTCCTCGTCTGGCAGCTGAGTGCCGATCAGGAAGAACCTATCTGGGTCCGCCGAGTTTAGCCTGACCTCGGTCAAATCCTCAATACTTTTCTTCTCGGGATCTCGTCCGATTTCATCTAGCCCTTTTTCGAATTCGGCGAGGTTGACGCGCTCTGGCTCTTTCTCTGCTGGGACCCGCGGCCAGCATGCACTGCTTAGCTTGCTGCTGATCTCCCTCCACTGTGACCACTTCCATCTTGCCCTCCTTGCTCTCGAATACGAACTTCAGCTTCTGGTGGAGGGAAGAAGGGACTGCTTCCAATTTGCGGAGCCACGTTCTACCCAAGATGACGTTGTAGGGAGAAGGGGCGTCCACGACCAGGAAGTCAGCCAACACGGAGGCTCCGCCGACTCGGGTTTCCAGGATGATCCTACCCTTGGGATAGACTGGCCTGGCGGATAACCCTAGCAAGGGTGCACGGACTTCCGTGAGGTCTGCTTCCGAGAGGTTCATTTTTTTGAAGCACTCGTAGTAGAGGACCTCGGAAGAGCTGCAGGAGTCGACGAGGATCCTCTTCACGGTAAAGTCCCTTAGCTTCATTGTGAGGAGCAGGGGGTCGTTGTAGGGAAGCTGGATTCCCTCTAGATCTTTGTCTGAGAATGAGATCGCAGGTCGGTCGCGGCGAGTTCTTTTGGATGCCGATCCGAGCTCGGCTTTCATCACCTCCTTCCCGTGCGACGCCCGCCTCGCCTCGGCACGGGCCTGCGAGCCTCCGCGAGATGAGGGAGAGGGAGCTGAGGATGCCAGGTGGTCACGTTAATGATTTTTTCGGAATCCTCGCTGTCTGGAAGCCCGAGCCGTGCTCTGGTGAACTCGGCCCTCGCTGCCGCCGGCATCTTCTGCCTTGACGAACTTTGGAATGCGGCCTTCGCCGGCTAGCCTCTCCAGGTACCACTTCAGAGACTTGCACTCCTCGGTCTTATGCCCGTTACCTTTGTGGTAGGAGCAGTAGAGCTTGCTGCAGCTGCCGGAGGTGGGCTCGTTCCTCAAGGGCGGAGGCCACTTGAAGAACGGCTTGGTCTTTATTGTGTTCATGATCTGGTATATCGGCTCCTTGAAGATGACATTTACGCCCTGACCGGCGTTGGTGGGAGGTCTGGGCCTCCAGGTGCCCCCAGATCGGGACGACGTAGGCTTCGCCGAATTAGCGACCCAGGCCTGCTTGGGCTCCTGCTTCTGGAAGGGCCTCCTGCCTCTCTGCCGAGGCTGGTTGCTCTTCTGCCCGGGCCCCGGGCTTTCGTCCTCTTCCCGGGCCTGGATTTCATCTTCCTCCCGGGCAACAAAGCGCTTTATCCGGGACATCAACGCCGGCATGGATTCTGGGGTGTCTCCGACCAAGTCCTTCCGGAGGTCGTGGCCGGGGATCAGGGCATGTTGGAAGGCAAAGATTGCTATTTCCTCCCTAGTGCTCTCGACCTGGCTGTAAACCGCCCCAGAATCGTTGGGCGAACTTGGCGAGGCTCTCGCCCTGCTTCATTCTCAGGGCGAGAAGGTCCCCCTCTGTCTTGGGGACGACGCTGTAAGCTTGGAACTTCTTTAAGAAGGAGAGCTGGAGCTCCTTCCACTCGAAACTGACTTCTCTGGGAGGGCGCAGAACCACTTCAGAGGGAGGTCACCCAAACTGGAGGAGAAGATTTTGCAGTTGAGGTGGCCCTCGTTTCCCCAGATGGACATCTTCTGGGAGAAGTGTCGGAGGTGAGCGGATGGGTCGGACAGTCCGTCGTAAGGGACGAACCGCGGGACAGAGAACTTCTTGGGCAAGGGAGTCCGCTCGATGTCTCTCGTGAAGGGTGAGGCCCCCAGATCGGTATGGCCACAGATTTGTTTCTGGTCCCGCACGTCCGGGTTGCGCTGAAGAGCCAACCTGACGCGTTTGTCGAATCGCTCCTGCTCGTCGTCCTTCTCCGGTGTCCGCGCTCTTGGTCTTCGCTTGGAGTGGTTCGGGCTGCGATGGCTATGGGCTCGGCCATCGCGGCTATGATGACTTCAGCTGTTGCTTGAGCCTTCATCATGGATCTGGCTTTGCTTGTGGTCCAGATGGTCTCTCAGATCCTCACGAGGAGGCTGGGCTGCCCCGCTCGGGGCGTCCCTCCTCTGTCCCTGAGGATTAGAGACCTGCCTCAACGAGGCAGTTTGCGCTGCCCTCAGTTGCTGCTGGAGCTCACGGATTAACCGCTCCTGCCTCTGGAGGAGAGCATTTTGAGCTGCGACATCTCCTCCAGCGGCAGGAGGTTGAACGCGGCGCGTCTCTTCTACGGCCACGGCTTTATCTTTGCGAGGACGCTCATGCCGACGCTCGTCGCGTCGGGGTGGCGTGACTTCGTCTACTGAGAGCGAGGCCTCGAGTCCCTCTTGGAGGGGGACCTCGACGTAGAGCTGCGAGCCTAGGCGGCCCTCGCCTGCAGATGTGCCATGCACCGTCCGGGACCGCCCTTGAGGAGGGACGTCCGTCGACGGTGCTGGCTGCTCGAGCACTGCTTTTGAGGATTCTCCGCCCTTCCTAGCTTTCGGAGGCATGATTTCTGGGAGATTGAGAAGGCTGGGAAGGTTGGGATATTACTTTCCCACAGACGGCACCAATTGTAGGTGCAGAAAATAATGACCCATAATAACTGAGGTGCCTTAGAGGACTTATCCAAGGTGATGAAGATTAGGTGCCGCCCGAAAGCCTGAAAGGGAAGAGCAAACGGTCAGAGGACCCTGGCCTGGGCGGCGCAAGGCTCTCCGATGCCAAAGTCAGTTAATGAACTGGAACAAAGGAAGGAGGGGAAGAAGAGAGACAGAGTAATGGCTCTTTCTGTTGGATTGTGCGTACCGTGCATGTGGAATGAGGCTCTATTTATAGAGACTTGGGTCGTATCTTTGGATGACATCTTGGCGCGGGTCCCATGACTCGACTGGAAGTCATGATCAGCCCACAAAGTAATTAATGCGGTCAAATCCAGCCCGCTTTGCATTTAATGCCGGTCGGATCAGCCCACATCGCATTAAATGTGCGTCTTGCTGGGCCAGATCGTGTTGGACGCCTTTGGCGGTAGGGGTGCCATCCGGATCCGCCCTCGGGCCTCGCCCTGATTTGGCTTCAGCCGCTGGATGCCGCCCTATCAGTGATCTGGCGAAGATTGTGAACGGCTGCATGTCGCATCTGTCTCACTGGCTCGCGCCCCTATTCCTCCACGTGTCTGATGACGTGGGGGGCGAAGGGCGCGAGTGGAGATTCTTTCCTGCTTCGGCTTTCGTCCCGGTTCCTTCGGCCGAGGTGGAGCTTTCAGCCGAGGTGGGCGCCTGGGGTAGCCGAGCTCGGCGCTGGCGGCCCGGACCTGCTTGACTTCGGCCGGGGCCCCTGTGTGAGACCCCACCCCTGGTGGGCCCTCAATGTGAATTTGAATACTATATATTAGCCTAAGTATTTTAGTTATATTAATGATGGGACTTAGTGAGGGTAGTTATGTATTTTCCTAGGATTAGTCTAGTGGTGTAATTAGTAGAGTCAAAAGGGGGTCTTTTGTTATTTTTAGAGTTAGGGAGTTTGTTAGAGGCCCTAGCTAGAGTTTTGTATTTACTATAGGGGGTTTGCACCAAAGAATCTTCTAGAAGATCACCTAAAGACCTAAATACCCTCTACTCTAACCCTAATCCTATTCTAACCCTGCCCAAACAACTACTGTTCATCTCCTTTTTCCTTTCTCTCAAGTTTCAATCTCTTCCCTCCTCTCTCTTCTTCTTCCCCAATTCCCTCCAACGAACCCTCGTCTCTCTTCCAATCTCTCTCTCTCTCCCTCGCCCCAGAAATCCCTGACAGAAGACCAGCCAAGATCGACCTGCACTATAGGAGCAACTGCCGAGACCCTTCCTTTTGGTTTCCCTGTGGTTTTCTCTCTTTTCCTTCTACCTTCAATCGATCAAGGCAAGTGCACTATGCTGGTAGTCTAGATTGCATGTTTCCTTCCTTTGATTTGCAGTAGAATTCCAATTTGTAATATATATGTTTAGATCGATCCTTGAGCATGTTTGTTTGGTTCCTTTGGCCATTGATGGATGGGATTACCTCATTTGGATGATCAATGGCCGGTTGATGATGGGTGGGTGATGTAGGAATGATTTATTTTGCTTCTATAATGGTCTATGGAGAATCTCAGAAGAATTGGGTCACGGGAATGAGTTTTCCGGAGATGGGATGACAAGAACCCATCTCGCAGTATTGAGATCGGAATCGAAGTAGGACCACCCTTGGTCGATCAGGACCCTACGTCTATGTGAGGGGGCCTGTGGGACCATGGGGTGCTACTTGATCTGGATTTTGATCAGAGGTGACCACCATTCCTGTGCTTAGTGAAGAGAAGTTGTGTCCTGTCGCA
Source organism: Litsea cubeba (assembly GCA_012931725.1). Taxonomy (NCBI): domain Eukaryota; kingdom Viridiplantae; phylum Streptophyta; class Magnoliopsida; order Laurales; family Lauraceae; genus Litsea; species Litsea cubeba. The sequence goes on from WHSA01001364.1 coordinate 252,001, forward strand.
GAACTGGGTTCTGTAACAGAACACAACATTGTTAGGAGAGATGGACAGAGTCCAGCGATGGCCGAGCTCAGCACTTGCAGAGCCCAGCGGTTGCCGAGCTCATCATTAGTGCAGCTCAGCAACTGCCGAACTCAGCACTTGCAGAGCCCAGCGGTTGCCGAGCTCAGCGTTAGCGCAGCTCAGCAATTGCCCGAGCTCAGTACTGGCCGAACTCAGCGATGGCTGGATTCAACACTAGCCGAACTCAGAGTTCTGCCGAGCATAATGGTTTAGGATGAGATTCGCGTTTAGCCGAGCTAAGTGTCTAGGCCGAGCTCAGTGCTCAATGCCGAGTTCAGTGTTATGGCCGAACTCAGTGTATGGCCGAACTCAGCGCCAGACCGGGTTCCGTGCCAGACCGGACTTCGAGCTTAGCCGAACTCAGTGCTTAACCAAGCTAAGAGTTTGACCAACCTCAATGCCTAAGCCGAACTCAATGCATTTTCCCCGAACTCAGCTGGGTTGCCGAACTGAGCTAGGCCCTTTGCCGAGCTGAGCTGGGCGGCGGAACTGAGTATTCGATTGAGCTCCATTGCTTAGCCGAACTCCGAGATGGATTTCCAAAAAGGTGGGATTTCAATAAAGGAGACTAGAACCTGGGACATTCCCTTCAGCCAGAATTCTTAGTGTGCACAGCCAACTACCCAGGCCAGGGAGTTAGCCGAACTCACAGGAAGTCCTGGACAAACAGGCTTTGCCTGTAGGGTGTTTTTCCTTCTCTGGTCCCAGTGTGCCGAGCTGACCGCCCAGGCCAGGAGGTCGGCTGAGCACACTGTGTACAGTGACGATCCCCAGATTCTAATTTCTATTGTTGCATCATATGTAGGGCCCATTGACCATTCAAATAGACTTCCATCACTGTGCCAGCCACGAGTCAATGGTACGGCTCAACCTTGACTCGTGGGGCCCACTAATTAAGTCCAGGTTATGTAATCTAAGATGATTCGACCTTTAATACGTTACCAAATGATGCACATAACTTCTAAGCACCAAACACAATATTCCTTAGCATCTGTGGTTTCTTTTAAAGATCGAATTACCTGAGATGGACCTGTATCCGAAAGTGGACCATTTACCTAGGTTGGACTGTTACTATCTCCCTATGATTCGTGTACTTGGAGATTCATCTCCCTCATACTTTGACTATCACTCTATTGTCCTTATTATTGCTCATACCTGTTAATTAAATGGAAAATGGAGGACCTAAACCTAGGAATACTTAGAGGTGACCCGGTAATCTGATTTGGTGGATCATTGACCCGTGTCTGTGGCTAGGCGGGCCCTTTTTATGGCCTAAGTTGGATGTGAATTACCCTAGAATGGAGAGGTTAGATTGTATGGGCTTGTGACCCATTATGGATGTAGATGGATCATATGTCATTGAACATGGGCTTGTATCTCATATGGATTGTTATAGACCAGGCCAAGTATTTGGTGGGCCTTGGTACGGATCCAATGATTGGAATTGGACTTGGACTATGATCCACAATTTGTATTGAGTACTTAGACCTCTTAGGGACTTTGTTAGGACCTTGTTCACGCAAGGCAAAGCCTAGACAGACTCAGACCTTTATTGTTTCCGAGTCGGCATAGACATTCACTCAGTTGATTTAAGCTCAGCCAATTGGACTGATCATCACTGGTAGGAGCTATTGAGATTTGTTGTGTGGCTATCATGATGAGCACTGTTGGGACGGACGGTGTGATGCCGGTTCTGGTCGTTGTGGATGATGTTGGTGATATTTTGGCAGGGTTAGTAATCCCTAGCATTAGCTTAGGATCCCTACCGCGACTGTGTTCAGTATGGGAGGGCCACGGCATAATATCCCGCGGTGACCAGCTTATGTGAATGTGCCATATTGTGTAGGTTTATTACAGTTATGCTTATATGATTCTACATTGTTATTCTGCACGACTGCATAGCATATGTACCTTTGTTACTCTCTTACTTTATACATGTCTCTACTCATTTGATGCATACATTCTATATTATCTGCATATTGCGACTTGCCAGATCTTTAGATCTGACCCACTCTTGGTGCTTAGGTCTTGACCCCGAGTTCGAGGGCGATGCGTTCGCACTCGTTGAGGTGCCCGTAGCAGGCGACTACGGATGGGGGGCCGGCCGACCATGAGGTCGAGCCGGAAGGTGGAGAGCCGACACCAGCTGTAGGGGTTTGAGTGTTCTTTTGTCTGGGTTTTGAGAGACATTTGTTGTGAGTTGGGTAGTAATGAAAAGTATGTAATTAAACTTTGATTTGTTATCACTATACATTGAGGCTGGACTTCAGCCCTTCTACATTTGACATATATACGATGATACCTTATACTTCCGCTATCTCTGATATGGCTTCCGCTATACTATAATACGCTTCCGCAATAATAACTGTTGTTACATTATTGTTCAAAAACTTTTAAATTGGACCTCACTGCGGACCTACGATCTTGGAAGTTCTCGGATTTTCCGGGAAGTAGCCGCGCCAATTTCGGTACTTTGACGATTTTCTCGGTATCCGGAATTGGGGCGTTACATTTTATGGTATCAGAGCGGGCAGTCTCTAGGAATAAAATACACTAGAAACTTTAGGACGTAGTGAGGATCTCAGTGTGGGGGTACGTATAGGGTCGATGGATCGGGTAGAATCAGTGTAGTCCTAAGTGTTGGACTTAAACTAACCTAATTTCTTTCTCTTGACAGATGTCTAGAGAGGGTTCTCCATCACATATGATGCCAGCAGCCGTAGTCAGCCAGACTTCGAGCAGCGTTTCCAGAGGTTCTTGCATGCCTTCCTCGTTTCCTAGGAGGCCCGGCGTCGGCGCAGCAGCAGCAGGCCGAGGATTTTGCCCAATTCCAGACGCAAGTCTTGGACATCATGGACAGGGTGGCTCAGCCAGGCATAGCGGCGGCATCCGTTTGGGAGGCAGATCCGAACGTCATATTTGAGAGGTTCCTCAAAAGGGGACCACCTGAGTTCACTGGCGCCGATGACCCGCTGGTGGCCGACGAATGGATCGTGCGGATGGAGAAGAATCTTCAAGGTCTTCGAGTGCACCGGTCAGCAGAGAGTGCAGTTGGCCGCTTACATGTTCCGGGGAGTCGCGGAGGACTGGTGGAGGACGATTCAGCGTCATTTCGAGACAATGGAGACGAGATCGCTTGGGCTGCATTCAGAGCGGACTTCCTTCGGAAGTTCATACCATCTCACGTCAGAGACCGCAAGCTGCGGGAATTTCAGGCGCTGGTGCAAGGCAGCATGACTGTCTACCAGTATGAGGTTCGCTTCACCCAGCTTTCCTCGTTTACAGAGGCTCTGATCACACCTGAGTCCGAGAGGATCCGTCGGTTCGTCGATGGGCTGAGAGATGAGATTCAGTTGAGCATGTCCTGCATCGAGCTGCCCACATATGAGGAGGCGTTGAGGAGAGCTTACTGGGCAGAGGAGCGTCTGCAGCGGATAGAGGCCAGTCAGCAAGCAGAGGCGAGTTAGAGCCGCCTTGGTCAGACCGCAGCCCTTGCCCATACAGCAGCAGCCATTTCAAGAGACAGAGGCCAGCAGGCCAGGCCAGGCAGCATCAGTATCAGCGGCAGCCTCAGCAGAGCAGCAGCGTGGGCCCAGAGTATGCTATGACTGTGGGAAGACAGGACAACATCTCCAGATTTTGCCCATATCAGAGGAGGACAACCTCAGCCCGATGCTTCAGCTTTCCAAGCACCACCGAGAGCAGCCAGCTCCAGCTTCCACCCGTTCAGCAGATTGCAACCGGTCACCCCAGCCACCTCAGCAAGCACGTACCGTGTCCAGCAGCAGGCACGTGGACCCCAGCAGCTCAGGGGACAGCACTAACCAGAGGGGACGATACCAGAAGGCCCATGGAACAGCAGCTACAGCCGCAGAGACCTCATGGCTGTAGGTCAGGCATTTGCACTCACACATGAGGAGGTCGAAGCTGCAGGGAAACTTCGGTTGAAGGTACTCTTTCTATTGGTTTTTGAAAAAAAAATCAGAATTGCTAGAGTATTGTTTGATCCTGGTGCGACACATTCCTGCTTTGCTTTAGTTCTTGGTGGGGTAGGAGAGGAGTTGCCTTGCACGCTAGTTGTGTCTACGCCCGTGGGCAAGAGGGTAGTGTGTCAGACTTACCACCCCAGATGCCGAGTGCAGATCGGGGAGTACATTATGTTTGCAGATTTGATCGTGTTACCCATGCATGACTTCGACGTTATCTTGGGGATGGATTGGTTGGCCAGATATCGAGCGGTGATGGATTGCTTCGAGAAGATAGTCAGACTCCATCGACGGTTCAGATGCCAGTCGAGTTTGTAGGCGAGAAGAAGCCACGCAGTACCAGATTGATTTCAGCACTGAAGGCTGAGAGGCTAGTGCGATCAGGTTGCGAGGCTACATCGCATTCATCTCAGAGGACAAGAAGTCCAAGGGAGTCGAGGAGATCCCAGTCGTTTGCGAGTTTCCAGACGTGTTTCCCGACGAGATCCCAGGATTGCCTCCAGTCAGAGAGATCGACTTCACCATCGAGCTTGTGCCAGGCACCGCACCGATTTCCAGAGCTCCTTATCGCATGGCTCCAGCAGAGCTGCGAGAGTTGAAGACCCAGTTGCAAGAGTTGATAGACAAGGGCTTCATCAGACCGAGCATGTCACCTTGGGGAGCACCTGTGCTCTTCGTGAAGAAGAAGGATGGATCGATGAGGATGTGCATCGACTACAGGCAGCTGAACCAGGCAACAGTGAAGAACAAGTATCCTCTTCCCCGGATCGACGAGCTTTTCGACCAGCTTCAGGAGCGCAGTACTTCTCGAAGGTGGACCTGAGATCGGGATACCATCAGCTGCGAGTCAGAGAGCAGGATGTGCAGAAGACAGCGTTTCGTACTCGTTACGGCACTATGATTCCTTGTGATGCCGTTCGGGTTGACGAATGCGCCGGCAGTGTTCATGGCCCTGATGAACAAGATCTTCGCCCCGTACCTCGACAGCTTTACGGTGGTGTTCATCGACGACGTGTTGGTC
>WHSA01000510.1:0-59210 GCA_012931725.1 Litsea cubeba
ACTTTGCTCGAGGTAGAGTAACTTGTGGGAACTGACGGTTCGCAAATAGGACTCCCGGTTAGAGATTACGAGTGAAACATGGGGTTTTCTAACACTTTAGGCTCGAAAACGGACCGCCGGGGTTCCGGATTAGGAATCGGCCGCCGGAAAAATTGAAAACCGGCACGAGTACTTCGCTCGGGGGTAGAGCAACCTGTGGGAACTAATGGTTCGCAAATATGAGTCCAGGTTATAGAATTACGAACGAAACATGGGGTTTTCCAACACTTTAGGCTCGAAAACGGCCTGCCGGGGGTCCGGAATGGGAATCGGCAGCCAAGCTAATCGGAAACTGGCATGAGCACTTCGCTCAAGGGTTGAGTAACTTGTGGGAACTGACGGTTCACAAATAGGAGTCCCGGTTAGAGAATTACGAGCTAAACTTGGGGTTTTCCAACACTGTAGGCTCGAAAACGGCCCGCCGGTGGACCGAAATGGGAATCGGCCGCCGGAAAAATTGAAAACCGGCACGAGTACTTTGCTCAGGGGTAGAGCAACCTGAGGGAACTGATGGTTCGCAAATATGAGTCCCGGTTAGAGAATTACGAGCGAAACATGGGGTTTTCCAACACTTTAGGCTAGAAAACGGCCCGCCGGGGGTTCGTAATGGCAATCGGCAGCCGGAAAAATTGGAAACCGGCACGATCACTTCGATCGGGGGTAGAGTTACTTGTGGGAACGGACGGTTCGCAAATAGGACTCCCGATTAGTGATTACGACCGAAACATGGGGTTTTCCAACACTTTAGGCTCGAAAACGGCCCGCCGGGGGTCCAAAATGGGAATCGGCCGCCGGAAAAGTCAGAAACTGGCACGAGCACTTCATTCGAGGGTAGAGAAACTTGAGGGAATAGACGGTTCGCAAATAGGACTCCCGGTTAGAGATACGAGCGAAACATGGTGTTTTCCAACACTTTAGGCTCGAAAACAGCCCGCCGGGGGTCCGGAACGGGAATAGGCTTCCGAAAAAATCGAAAACCGGCACGAGCACTTCGCTCGAGGGTAGAGTAACTTGTGGGAACTGACGGTTTGCAAATAGCAGTCCAGGTTATAGAATTACGAGTGAAACATGGGGTTTTCCAACACTTTAGGCTCGAAAACGGCCCGCCAGGGGTCTGTAACGGGAATCAGCCGTCGTAAAACTTAGAAACGGGCACGAGCACTTCGTCCGAGGGTAGAGAAACTTGTGGGAATACACGGTTCGCAAATAGGACTCCCGGTTAGAGAATTACGAGCGAAACATGGGGTTTTCCAACACTTTAGGCTCGAAAACGGCTCGCCGGGGTCCGAAACCGGAATCGACAGCCGGTAAAATCAGAAACCATCACTGGCACTTCGCTCGAGGGTAGAGTAACTTGTGGGAATTGACGGTTCGCAAATAGGAGTCCTGGTTAGAGAATCACGAGCGAAACATGGGGTTTTCCAACACTTTAGGCTCGAAAACGGCCCGCCGGGGGTCCGTAACGGGAATCGGCCGCCGAAAAGATAGGAAACCGGCACTAGCACTTTGATCGAGGGCAAAGTAACTTGTGGGAACTGACGGTTCGCAAATAGGACTCCCGGCTAAAGATTACGAGCGAAACATGGGGTTTTCCAACATTTAGGCTCGAAAACGGCCCGTCGGGGGTCCGGAACGGGAATCGGTTGCGAAAAAACCAGCAATCTGCGCGAGGCACTTCGATTCGAGGGGTAGAGAAACTTGCTGGGAATAGACCGGTTCGCAAATACACGACTCCCCGGGTTCGAGACTTACCGAGCGAACACATGGGGGTTTTCCACAACATTTAGGCTCGAAAATGGCTCGCCGCGGGTCCGAAATCGGAATCGACAGCCGAAAAAAAATCAGAAACCATCATGAGCACATCGTACGAGGGTAAGAGTAACTTGTGGGAATCTGACGGTTCGCAAATAGGAGTCCCGGTTTAGAGAATTACGAGCGAAACATGGGGTTTTCTAACACTTTAGGCTCGAAAACCGGCCCCGCCGGGGGTCCGAAACGTGAATCGGCTATCCGGGAAAAATCAATAATCGGCACGAGCACTTCGATCGAGGGTAGTGTAACTTTTGGGAACAGATGGTTCGCAAATAGGACTCCCGGTTAGAGAATTACGAGCGAAAGATGGGGTTTTCCAACACTTTAGGCTCGAAAACGGCCCGCCGGTGGTCCGTAATGGGAATCGGCAGCCGAAAAAATCAAGAACCGGCATGAGCACTTTGCTCGAGGTAGAGTAACTTGTGGGAACTGACGGTTCGCAAATAGGACTCCCGGTTAGAGATTACGAGTGAAACATGGGGTTTTCCAACACTTTAGGCTCGAAAACGGCCCGTTGGGGTTCCGGAATGGGAATCGGCCGCCGGAAAAATTGAAAACCGGCACGAGTACTTCGCTCGGGGGTTAGAGCAACCTGTGGGAACTGATGGTCGTAAATATGAATCCAGGTTTGACAATTACGAGCGAAACATGGGGTTTTCCAACACTTTAGGGTCGAAAACGGCCCGCCGGGGGTCCGGAATGGGAATCGGCAGCCAAGCTAATCGGAAACCGGCATGAGCACTTCGCTCAAGGGTTGAGTAACTTGTTGGAACTGATGGTTCGCAAATATGAGTCCCGGTTAGAGAATTACGAGCGAAACATGGGGTTTTCCAACAACTGTAGGCTCGAAAACGGCCCGCTGGTGGACCGAAATGGGAATCGGCCACCGGAAAAATTGAAAACCGGCACGAGTACTTCGCTCAGGGGTAGAGCAACCTGAGGGAACTGATGGTTCGTAAATATGAGTCCCGGTTAGAGAATTACGAGCGAAACATGGGGTTTTCCAACCTTTAGGCTCGAAAACGGCCCGCCGGGGTCTGGAATGGGAATCGGCTGTCGAAAAAATCAGTAATCGGCACAAGCACTTCGATCGTGGGTAGAGTAACTTTTGGGAACTGATGGTTCGCAAATAGGACTCCCGGTTCGAGAATTACGAGCGAAACATGTGGTTTTCCAACACTTTAGGCTGGAAAAAAGTCCGCTGGCGGTCCGGAACAGGAATCGGCCGCCGGAAAAACCGGAAACCGGCATGATCACTTCGCTCGTGGGTAGAGTAACTTGTGTGAATAGACGGTTTGCAAATAGGACTCCCAGTTAGAGAATTACGAGCGAAACATGGTGTTTTCCAACACTTTAGGCTCGAAAACGGACCGCCGGGGGTCCGAAATGGGAATCGGCCGCCGAAAAAACCAAAACTAGCATGAGCACTTCGTTCGAGGGTAGAGTAACTTGTGGGAACTGACGGTTCGCAAATAGGAGTCCCGGTTAGAGAATTACGAGCGAAACATGGGGTTTTCCAACACTTTAGGCTAGAAAACGGCCCGCCGGGGGTTCGTAATGGCAATCGGCAGCCGGAAAAAATTGGAAAACCGGCACGTCACTTCGATTGGGGGGTAGAGTTACTTGTGGGAACGGACGGTTCGCAAATAGGACTCCCGATTAGTGATTACGACCGAAACATGGGGTTTCCAATACTTTAGGCTCGAAAACGGCCCGCCGGGGGTCCGGAACGGGAATCGGCCGCCGGAAAAGTCAGAAACTGGCACGAGCACTTCATTCGAGGGTAGAGAAACTTGAGGGAATAGACGGTTCGCAAATAGGACTCCCGGTTAGAGATTACGAGCGAAACAAGGTGTTTTCCAACACTTTAGGCTCGAAAACAGCCCGCCGGGGGTCCGGAACGGGAATAGGCTTCCAAAAAAATCGAAAACCGGCACGAGCACTTCGCTCGAGGGTAGAGTAACTTGTGGGAACTGACGGTTTGCAAATAGCAGTCCAGGTTATAGAATTATGAGTGAAACATGGGGTTTTCCAACACTTTAGGCTCGAAAACGGCCCGCCAGGGGTCTGTAACGGGAATCAGCCGTCGGAAAACTCAGAAACGGGCACGAGCACTTCGTCCGAGGGTAGAGAAACTTGTGGGAATACACGGTTCGCAAATAGGACTCCCGGTTAGAGAATTACGAGCGAAACATGGGGTTTTCCAACACTTTAGGCTCGAAAACGGCTCGCCGGGGGTCCGAAACCGGAATCGACAGCCGGTAAAATCAGAAACCATCACGGGCACTTCGCTCGAGGGTAGAGTGACTTGTGGGAATTGACGGTTCGCAAATAGGAGTCCTGGTTAGAGAATCACGAGCGAAACATGGGGTTTTCCAACACTTTTATGGTCGAAAACTGGCCCGCCGGGGGTCCGTAATGAGAATCGTGCCGCCGAAAAGATAGGAACCGGCACTAGCACTTTGATCGTGGGCAAAGTAACTTGTGGGAACTGACGGTTCGCAAATAGGACTCCCGGCTAAAGATTACGAGCGAAACATGGGGTTTTCCAACATTTTAGGCTCGAAAACGGCCCGTCGGGGGTCCGGAACGGGAATCGGTTGCGGAAAACTCAGAAACCGGCGCGAGCACTTCGTTCGAGGGTAGAGAAACTTGTGGGAATAGACGGTTCGCAAATACGACTCCCGGTTAGAGAATTACGAGCGAAACATGGGGTTTTCCAACACTTTAGGCTCGAAAATGGCTCGCCGGGGGTCCGGAATCGGAATCGACAGCCGAAAAAATCAGAAACCATCACGAGCACATCGTTCGAGGGTAGAGTAACTTGTGGGAACTGACGGTTCGCAAATAGGAGTCCCGGTTAGAGAATTACGAGCGAAACATGGGGTTTTCCAACACTTTAGGCTCGAAAACGGCCCGCCGGGGGTCCGAAACGTGAATCGGCTACCGGAAAAATCAGAAACCGGCACGAGCTCTTCGATCGAGGGTAGAGTAACTTTTGGGAACTGATGGTTCGCAAATAGGACTCCTGGTTAGAGAATTACGAGCGAAACATGTGGTTTTCCAACACTTTAGGATGGAAAACGGCCCGCCGGGGGTACGAAAAAGGAATCGGCTTCCGGAAAACTAAAAAACCGGCACGAGCACTTCGCTCGAGGGTAGAGTAACTTGTGGGAACTGATGGTTTGCAAATATGAGTCCCGGTTAGAGAATTACAAGCGAAAGATGGGGTTTTCCAACACTTTAGGATCGAAAACGGCCCGCCGTGGGTCCGGAACGGGAATCGGCCGCCGGAAAAATTTGAAACCGGCACGAACACTTCATTCGAGGGTAGAGTAACTTATGGGAAATGATGGTCCCAAAGAGGACTCCCGGTTAGAGAATTACGAGCGAAACATGGGGTTTTCCAACACTTTAGGCTCGAAAATGGCCCGCCGGGGTCTGGAACGGGAATCAGCCATCGGAAAAATCAAAAATCCGCACGAGCACTTCGCTCGAGGGTAGAGAAACTTTTGGGAACCGACGGTTCGCAAATAGGAGTCCCGGTTAGAGAATTACGAGCGAAAGATGGGGGTTTCCAACACTTTAGGCTTCAAAACGGCCCGCCGGGGGTCCATAATGGGGAATCGGCAGCCCGACATAATCGAGAACCGGCATGAGCACTTTGCTCGAGGGCAGAGTAACTTGTCGAAACTGACGGTTCGCAAATAGGACTCCCGGTTAGAGATTACGAGCGAAACATGTGTGTTTCCAACACTTAGGATGGAAAACGGCCCGCCGGGGGTACGAAACGGGAATCGGCTTCCGGAAAAATAAAAAAAACAGGCACGAGCACTTCGCTCGAGGGCAGAATAACTTATGGGAACTGATGGTTTGCAAATATGAGTCCCGGTTAGAGAATTACAAGCGAAAGATGGGGTTTTTCCAACACTTTAGGATCGAAAACGGCCGCTGAGGGTCCGGAACGGGAATCGGCCGCCGAAAAAAATTGAAAACCGGCACGAACACTTCATCAGGGTAGAGTAACTTATGGAATTGATGGTCCCAAAGAGGACTCCCGGTTAGAGAATTACGAGCGAAAACATGGTGTTTTCAACACTTTAGGCTCGAAAACGGCCCGCCGGGGGTCCGGAATGGGAATCGGCCATTGGAAAAAATTGAAAACCGGCATGAGTACTTCGCTCGTGGGTAGAGCAACCTGTGGGAACTGATGGTTCGCAAAATGAGTCCCGGTTAGAGAATTACGAGCGGAACTGGGTTTTCCAACACTTAGGGTCGAAAACGGCCCGCGGGGGTCCGGAATGGGAATCGGCAGCCGCCCAATCGGAAACCGGCATGAGAACTTCGCTCGAGGGTAGAGTACTTGTACGAACTGACAGTTCGCAAATAGGAGTCCCGGTTAGAGAATACGAGCGAAACATGGGGTTTTCCAACACTTAGGCTCGAAAACGGCCCGCGGGGGTCCGTAATGGGGTTCGGCCGCCGGAAAAATTAAAAAAATGGGTAAGAGTACTTCGCTCGGGGGTAGAGCAAGCAGTGGGAACTGATGGTTCACAAATATGATTCCGAATAGAGAATTACGAGCGAAACATGGGGTTTTCCAACACTTTAGGGTCGGAAAACGGCCCGCCGGGGGTCCGGATGGGAATCGGCAGCCGCTCCAATTGGAAATCGGCATGAGCACTTCGCTCAAGGGTTAGAGTAACTTGTACGAACAGACAGTTCGCAAATAGGAGTCCCGGTTTAGAGAATTACGAGTGAAACCATGGTGTTTTCAAACACTTTAGCTAGGAAAACGGCCCGCCGGGGTCCGAATGGGGTTCGGTCCGCGGGAAAATTAAAAAAATGGCAGGCGCTACTTCGCTCGGGGTTTTTAGAAGCCCAGCTGTGGGGACATGATGGTTCGCAAATATGAGTCCCGGTTAGAGAATTACGAGCGAAACATGGGGTTTTCCAACACTTTAGGCTCGAAAATGGCTCGCCGGGGGTCCGAATCGGAATCGACAGCCGAAAAAATCAGAAACCATCACGAGCACATCGTTCGAGGGTAGAGTAACTTGTGGGAACTGACGGATCGCAAATAGGAGTCCCGGTTAGAGAATTACGAGCGAAACATGGGGTTTTCCAACACTTTAGGCTCGAAAACGGCCCGCCGGGGGTCCGAACGTGAATCGGCTATCGAAAAAATCAGGAATCGGCACGAGCACCGATCGAGGGTAGAGGAACTTTTGGGAACTGATGGCTCGCAATAGGACTACCCGGTTAGAGCATTACGAGCGAAACATGTGGTTTTCCAACACTTTAGGATGGAAAACGGCCCGCCGGCGGTTCGGAACGGGAATCGGCCGCCGGAAAAATCAGAAACTGGCACGAGCACTTCGCTCGAGGGTAGAGTAACTTGTGGGAACTGTCGGTTCTCAAATAGGACTCCCGGTTAGAGATTACAAGCGAAACATGGGGTTTTCCAACACTTCAGGCTCGAAAACGGCCCGTCGGGGGTCCGGAACGGAATCGGCTTCCGGAAAATAAAAAACAGCACGAGCATTCGCTCGAGGGTAGAGTAACTGTGGGAACTGATGGTTTGCAAATATGAGTCCCGGTTAGATAATTACAAGCGAAAGATGGGGTTTTCCACACTTTCGGATCGGAAACGGCCCGCCGGGGGTCCTGAACGGGAATCGGCCGGCGGAACAATTTGAAACCGGCATGACACTTCGTTCGAGGGTAGGGTAACTGTGGGACACTGATGGTCCCAAATAGGACTCCCGGTTTAGAGAATTACAAGCGAAACATGGGGTTTTCCATACACTTTAGGCTCGAAAACGGCCTGCCGGGGGTCCAGAACGGGAATCAGCCACCGAAAAATCAAAAATCCGCACGAGCACTTCGCTCGAGGGTAGAGAAACTCTTGGGAACTGACGGTTCGCAAATAGGAGTCCCGGTTAGAGAATTACGAGCGAAACATGGGGTTTTCCAACACTTTAGGCTCGAAAACTGCCCGCCGGGGGTCCGTAATGGGGATCGGCCGCCGGAAAAACTGAAAACAGGCACGAGTACTTCGCTCGGGGGTAGAGCAACCTGAGGGAACTGATGGTTCGCAATACGACTCCCGGTTAGGAAATTACGAGCGAAACATGGGGTTTTCCAACACTTTAGGCTTGAAAATGGCTCGCCGGGGGTCCGGAATCGGAATCGACAGCCGAAAAAATCAGAAACCAACACGAGTACATCGTTCGAGGGTAGAGTAACTTGTGGGAACTGACGGTTCGCAAATAGTAGTCCTGCTTAGAATTACGAGCGAAACATGGGGTTTTCCAACACTTTAGGCTCGAAAACGGCCCGCCGGGGGTCCGAAACGTGAATCGGCTACTGCAAAAATCAGTAATCGGCACGAGCACTTCGATCGAAGGTATTGTAACTTTTGCGAATAGATGGTTCGCAAATAGGACTCCCGGTTAGAGAATTACAAGCGAAAGATGGGGTTTTCCAACACTTTAGGATGGGAAAACGGCCCGCCGGCGGTCCGGAACGGGAATCGGCCGCCGGAAAATCAGAAACCGGCACCGAGCACTTCGCTCGAGGGGTAGAGTAACTTGTTGGAACTGTCGGTTCTCAAATAGGACTCCTGGTTAGAGATACAAGCGAAACATGGGGTTTTCCAACAATTTAGGCTCGAAAACGGCCCGCCGGGGGTCCGGAACGGGAATCGGCTTCCGGAAAAAGTAAAAACCGGCACGAGCACTTCGCTCGAGGGTAGAGTAACTTGTGGGAACTGATGGTTTGTAAATATGAGTCGCGGTTAGAGAATTACAATCGAAAGATGGAGTTTTCCAACACTTTAGGATCGAAAACGGCCCGCCGGGGGTCCGAAACGGGAATCGGCCGCCGGAAAAATTTGAAACCGGCACGAACACTTCGTTCGAGGGTAGAGTAACTTGTGGGAACTGATGGTCCCAAAGAGGACTCCCGGTTAGAGAATTACGAGCGAAACATGGGGTTTTCCAACACTTTAGGCTCGAAAACGGCCCGCCGGGGTCCGGAACGGGAATCAGCCACCGGAAAAATCAAAAATCCGCACGAGCACTTCGCTCGTGGGTAGAGAAACTTTTGGGAACTGACCTATCGCAAATAGGAGTCCCGGTTAGAGAATTACGAGCGAAACATAGGGTTTTCCAACACTTTAGGCTCGAAAACGTCCCGCCGAGGGACTGGAACGGGAATCGGCTGTCTGAAAAATCAGAAATCGGCACGAGCACTTCGATCGAGTGCAGAGTAACTTTTGGGAACTGATGGTTCGCAAATAGGAGTCCTGGTTAGAGAATTACGAGCGAGACATGTGGTTTTCCAACACTTTAGGCTCGAAAATGGCCCGCTGGCGGTCCGGAACGGGAATCGGCCGCCGAAAAAATTGGAAACCGGCACGAGCACTTCATTCGAGGGTAGAGTAACTTGTGGGAATAGACGGGTCCCAAATAGGACTCCCGGTTGGAGAAGTACGACCGAAACATGGGGTTTGCCAACATTTTAAGCTCGAAAACAGCCCGCCGGGGGTCCGGAACGGGATTCGGCCATTGGAAAAATAAAAAATCGGCACGAGCACTTCGCTCGAGGGTAGAGAAACTTTTGGGAAATGACGGTTCGCAAATAGGACTCCCGGTTAGAGAATGACGAGCGAAAGATGGGGTTTTCCAACACTTTAGGGTCGAAAACGGCCTGCTGGGGGTCCGGAATGGGAATCGGCCGCCGAACCAATCGGAAAGCGGCATGATCACTTCGCTCGAGGGAAGAGTAACTTGTGGAAACTAACGGTCGCAAATAGGATTCCCGGTTAGAGAATTACGAGCGAAAGATGGGGTTTTCCAACACTTTAGGCTCGAAAACGGCCCGCCGGAGGTCCGTAATGGGAATCGGCAGCCGACATAATCGAGAACCGGCATGAGCACTTTGCTCGAGGGTAGAGTAACTTGTTCGGAACTGACGGTTCGCAAATAGGACTCCCGGTTAGAGATTACGAGCGAAACATGGGGTTTTCCAACACTTTAGGCTCGAAAACGGCCCGCCGGGGGTCCAGAACGGGAATCGGCCATCGGAAAAAATGAAAACCGGCATGAGTACTTCGCTCAGGGGTAAAGCAACCTGTGGGAACTGATGGTTCGCAAATATGAGTCCCGGTTAGAGAATTACGAGCGAAACATGGGGTTTTCCAACACTTTAGGGTCGAAAACGGCCCGCCGGGGGTCCGGAATGGGAATCGGCAGCCGCACCAATCGGAAACCGGCATGAGCACTTCGCTCAAGGGTAGAGTAACTTGTGCGAACTGACAGTTCACAAATAGGAGTCCCGGTTAGAGAATTACGAGCGAAACATGGGGTTTTCCAACACTTTAGGCTCGAAAACGGCCCGCCGGGGGTCCGTAATGGGGATCGGCCGCCGGAAAAATTGAAAACTGGCAGGAGTACTTCGCTCGGGGGTAGAGCAAGCTGTGGGAACTGATGGTTCGCAAATATGAGTCCCGGTTAGAGAATTACGAGCGAAACATGGGGTTTTCCAACACTTTAGGCTCGAAAATGGCTCGCCGGGGGTCTGGAATCGGAATCGACAGCCGAAAAAATCAGAAACCATCACGAGCACATCGTTCGAGGGTAGAGTAACTTGTGGGAACTGGCGGATCGCAAATAGGGAGTCCCGGTTAGAGAATTACGAGCGAAAACATGTGGTTTCCAACACTTTAGGATGGGAAAACGGCCCGCCGGCGGTTCGGAACGGGAATCGGGCCGCCGAAAAAAATCAGAAATCGGCACGAGGACTTCGCTCGAGGGTAGAGTAACTTGTGGGGACTGTCGGTTCTCAAATAGGACTCCCGGTTAGATATTATAAGCGAAACATGGGGTTTTCCAACACTTTAGGCTCGGAAAACGGCCCCGCCGGGGGTCCGGAACGGGAATCCGGCTTTCGGAAAAATAAAAAAACCGGCACGAGCACTCGCTCGAGGGTAGAGTAACTTGTGGGAACTGATGGTTTGCAAATATGAGTCCGGTTAGATAATTAAAAGCGAAAGATGGGGTTTTCCAACACTTTAGGATCGAAAACGGCCCGCCGGGGGTCCTGAACGGGAATCGGCCGCCGGAAAAATTTGAAACCGGCACGAACACTTCGTTCGAGGGTAGAGTAACTTGTGGGAACTGATGGTCCCAAATAGGGCTCCCGGTTAGAGAATTACAAGCGAAACATGGGGTTTTCCAACACTTTAGGCTCGAAAACAGCCCGCCGGGGTCCAGAACGGGAATCAAGCCAGCCGGAAAAAATCAAAAATCCGCACGAGCACTTCGCTCGAGGGTAGAGAAACTCTTGGGAACTGACGGTTCTCAATAGGAGTCCCGGTTAGAGAATTACGAGCGAACATGGGGTTTTTCCAACACTTTTGGCTCGAAAACTGCCCGCCGGGGGTCCGTAATGGGGATCGGCCGCCGGAAAAATTGAAAACCGGCACGAGTACTTCGCTCGGGGGTAGAGCAACCTGAGGGAACTGATGGTTCGCAAATACGACTCCCGGTTAGAGAATTACGAGCGAAACATGGGGTTTTCCAACACTTTAGGCTTGAAAATGGCTCGCCGGGGGTCCGGAATCGGAATCGACAGGCGAAAAAATCAGAAACCATCACGAGCACATCGTTCGAGGGTAGAGTAACTTGTGGGAACTGACGGTTCGCAAATAGTAGTCCCGGTTAGAGAATTACGAGCGAAACATGGGGTTTTCCAACACTTTAGGCTCGAAAACGGCCCGCCGGGGGTCCGTAATGGGAATCGGCAGCCGGAAAAATTGGAAACCGGCACGATCACTTCGCTCGGGGGTAGAGTTACTTATGGGAACGGACGGTTCGCAAATAGGATTCCCGATTAGAGATTAAGAGCGAAACATGGGGTTTTCCAACACTTTAGGCTCAAAAACGGCCTGCCGGGGGTCCAGAACAGGAATCGGCCGCCGGAAAACTAAGAAACAGGCACGAGCACTTCGTTCGAGGGTAGAGAAACTTGTGGGAATAGATGGTTCGCAAATAGGACTCCCGGTTAGAGAATTACGAACGAAACATGTGGTTTTTCCAACACTTTAGGCTCGAAAACGGCCCGCCGTTGGTTCGGAAAAGGGAATCGGCTTCCGGAAAAATCGAAAACCAGCACGAGCACTTCGCTCGAGGGTAGAGTAACTAGTGGGAACTGATGGTTTGCAAATATGACTCCCGGTTACAGAATTACGAGTGAAATATGTGGTTTTCCAACACTTTTGGCAGGAAAAAGGCCCGCCGGCGGTCCGGAACGGGAATTGGAGGCTGGAAAAACTGGAAACCGGCATGAGCACTTCGTTCGTGGGTAGAGTAACTTCTGGAAACTGATGGTTTGCAAATTGGACTCCCGGTTAGAGAATTACGAGCGAAACATGTGGTTTTCCAACACTTTATGCTCGAAAAAGGCCCGCCGGGGGTCCGGAATGGGAATCGGCTTCCGAAGAAATCGAAAACCGGCACGAGCACTTCGCTCGACGGTAGAGTAACTTGTGGGAACTGACGGCTTGCAAATAGCTATCCAGGTTATAGAATTACGAGCAAAACATGGGGTTTTCCGACACTTTAGGCTCGAAAACGGCCCGCCGGGGGTCCGAAACGGGAATCAGCCGTCGGAAAACTCAAAAACCGGCACGAGGACTTCGTTCGAGGGTAGAGAAACTTGTGGGAATAGACGGTTCGCAAATAGGACTCCCGGTTAGAGAATTACGAGCGAAACATGGGGTTTTCCAACACTTTAGGCTCGAAAACGGTTCGCCGGGGGTCCGAAACCGGAATCGGCAGCCGGTAAAATAAGAAACCATCACGGGCACTTTCGCTCGAGGGTAGAGTAACTTGTGGGAATTGACGGTTCGCAAATAGGAGTCCCGGTTAGAGAATTACGAGCGAAACATGGGGTTTTCCAATAATTTAGGCTCGAAAATGGCCCGCCGGGGGTCGGTAACGGGAATCGGCCGCCAAAAAAATCAGAAACCGGCACGAGCACTTCACTCGAGGGTAAAGTAACTTGTGGCAACTGACGGTTTGCAAATAGCAGTCCATGTTATAGAATTACGATCGAAACATGGGGCTTTTCCGTCACTTTAGGCTCGAAAACGGCCCGCCGGGGGTCCGGAATGGGAATCGGCCGTCGGAAAACTCAGAAAACTGGCACGAGCACTTCGTTCGAGGGTAGAGAAACTTGTGGGAATAGACGGTTCGCAAATAGGACTCCCGGTTAGAGAATTACGAGCGAAACATGGGGTTTTCCAACACTTTAGGCTCGAAAACGGCCCGTCGGGGCTTCGGAACGGGAATCGGCAGCTGAAAAAATTGAAAACTGGCACGAGCATTTCGCTCGAGGTTAGAGTAACTTGTGGGAAATGACGGTTCGCAAAAAGGAGTCCCGGTTAGAGAATTGCGAGCGAAACATGGGGTTTTCTAACACTTTAGGCTCGAAAACGGCCTGCCGGGGATCCGGAACGGGAATCAGCTGTCGGAAAAATCAGAAATCAGCACGAGCACTTCGATCGAGTGTAGAGTAACTTTTGGGAACTGATTGTTTGCAAATAGGACTCCCGGTTAGAGAATTACGAGCGAAACAAGTGGTTTTCCAAGACTTTAGGCTTGAAAATGGCCCGCCGGGGGTCCGCAACGAGAATCGGCTGTTGGAAAAATCAGAAATCGGCACGAGCACTTCGGCCGAGTGTAGAGTAACTTTTGGGAACTGAAGGTTCGCAATAGGACTCCCGGTTAGAGAATTACGAGCGAAACATGGGGTTTTCCAACACTTTAGGCTCGAAAACGGCCCGCCAGGGTCCGGAACGGGAATCAGCCACCAGAAAAATCAAAAATCCGCACGAGTACTTCGCTCGTGGGTAGAGAAACTTTTGGGAACTGACCTATCGCAAATAGGAGTCCCGGTTAGAGAATTACGAGCGAAACATAGGGTTTTCCAACACTTTAGGCTCGAAAACGGCCCACCGAGGGTCTGGAACGGGAATCGGCTGTCTGAAAAATTAGAAATCGGCACGAGCACTTCGATCGAGTGTAGAGTAACTTTTGGGAACTGATGGTTCGCAAATAGGACTCTTGGTTAGAGAATTACGAGCGAGACATGTGGTTTTCCAACACTTTAGGCTCGAAAATGGCCCGCCGGCGGTCCGGAACGGGAATCGGCCGCCGAAAAAATTGGAAACTGGCACGAGCACTTCGTTCGAGGGTAGAGTAACTTGTGGGAATGGACGGGTCCCAAATAGGACTCCCGGTTGGAGAAGTACGAGCGAAACATGGGGTTTGCCAACATTTTAAGCTCGAAAACAGCCCGCCGGGGGTCCGGAACGGGAATCGGCCATTGGAAAAATAAAAAATCGGCACGAGCACTTCGCTCGAGGGTAGAGAAACTTTTCGGAAATGACGGTTCGCAAATAGGATTCTTGGTTAGAGAATTACGAGCGAAAGATGGGGTTTTCCAACACTTTATCGAAAATGGCCCGGCGGGGGTCCGGAACGGGAATCGGCCGCCGGAAAAATTGAAAACCGGCATGAGTACTTCGCTTGGGGGTAGAGCAACCTATGGGAACTAATGGTTCGCAAATATGAGTCCCAGTTAGAGAATTACGAGCGAAACATGGGGTTTTCCAACACTTTAGGGTCGAAAACGGCCCGCCGGGGGTCCGGAAAGGGAATCGGCAGCCGCACCAATCGGAAACTGGCATGAGCACTTCGCTCAAGGGTAGAGTAACTTGTGGGAACTGACAGTTCGCAAATAGGACTCCCGGTTCGAGAATTACGAGCGAAACATGTGGTTTTCCAACACTTTAGGCTGGAAAACGGCCCGCTGGCGGTCCGGAACAGGAATCGGCCGTCGGAAAAATCAGAAACCGGTATGAACACTTCGCTCGTGGGTAGAGTAACTTGTGTGAATAGACGGTTTGCAAATAGGACTCCCGGTTAGAGAATTACGAGCGAAACATGGTGTTTTCCAACACTTTAGGCTCGAAAGGGTCAGAAATGGGAATCGGCCACCGAAAGAACCAAAAATAGATGGAGCACTTCGATCGAGGGTAGAGTAACTTGGGGGAACTGACGGTTCGCAAATAGGAGTCCCGGTTAGAGAATTACGAGCGAAACATGGGGTTTTTCAACACTTTTGGCTAGAAAACGGCCCGCCGGGGGTCCGTAATGGGAATCGGCAGCCGGAAAAATTTGAAACCGGCACGATCACTTCGCTCGGGGGTAGAGTTACTTATGGGAACGGACGGTTCGCAAATAGGATTCCCGATTAGAGATTAAGAGCGAAACATGGGGTTTTTCCAACACTTTAGGCTCAAAAACGGCCTGCCGGGGGTCCAGAACAGGAATCGGCCGCCGGAAAACTAAGAAACAGGCACGAGCACTTCGTTCGAGGGTAGAGAAACTTGTGGGAATAGATGGTTCGCAAATAGGACTCCCGGTTAGAGAATTACGAACGAAACATGTGGTTTTCCAACACTTTAGGCTCAAAAACGGCCCGCCGTTGGTTCGGAAAAGGGAATCGGCTTCCGGAAAAATCGAAAACCAGCACGAGCACTTCGCTCGAGGGTAGAGTAACTAGTGGGAACTGATGGTTTGCAAATATGACTCCCGGTTACAGAATTACGAGTGAAATATGTGGTTTTCCAACACTTTTGGCAGGAAAAAGGCCGTCGGCGGTCCGGAACGGGAATTGGAGGCTGGAAAAATTGGAAACCCGGCATGAGCACTTCGTTTGTGGGTAGAGTAACTTCTGGAAACCTGACGGTTTGCAAATAGGACTCCCGGTTAGAGAATTACGAGCGAAACATGTGGTTTTCCAACACTTTAATGCTCGAAAAAGGGCCGCCGGGGGTCCGGAGCGGGAATCGGCTTCCGAAGAAATCGAAAACCGGCACGAGCACTTCGCTCGACGGTAGAGTAACTTGTGGGAACTGACGGCTTGCAAATAGCTATCCAGGTTATAGAATTACGAGCAAAACATGGGGTTTTCCGACACTTTAGGCTCGAAAACGGCCCGCCGGGGGTCCGAAACGGGAATCAGCCGTCGGAAAAACTCAGAAACCCGGCACGAGGACTTCGTTCGAAGGGTTTGTTCCGGGATCTCCTATAACATCTGTACCAGATCCTGAGGCAGTAGATGAACAAGAGATTCCTTGAACACTCCGGAGCCTCGTCGTAGTGGGAGAATTTCTAGACAGCCAGAAAGATATCTAAGAGTGTCTTTAAGACAGACTCTGAAGATCTGGTTGAGGATCCTACTAGTTATGATGAAGCAGTAACGGATATAGATTGCTGACATGTGGCAGCAAGCGATGAAATCTGAAATGGATTCTTTGTATTCCAATCAAGTCTGGGAACTTGTAGATGCACCTGAAGGGATCAAACCCATAGGGTGCAAGTGGATCTACAAGAGAAAGAGAGGAGTGGATGGGAAGGTGGAAACCTTCAAAGCAAGACTGGTAGCGAAAGGATATACTCAGAAAGAGGGCATCGATTATGAGGAAACCTTTTCACCAGTGGCTATGCTTAAGTCCATAAGGATTCTCTTGGCCATCGCATGTCATTATGACTACGAGATATGGCAGATGGATGTCAAGACAGCTTTTCTTAATGGAAGTCTTGACGAATGCATCTATATGATGCAACCAGAGGGCTTCATTGCTAGTGGCCAAGATAACATGGTTTGTAAACTTAAGAAGTTCATCTATGGACTTAAGCAAGCATCTAGAGCATGGAACATCAAGTTTAATC
This sequence comes from Litsea cubeba, assembly GCA_012931725.1. Classification (NCBI taxonomy): domain Eukaryota; kingdom Viridiplantae; phylum Streptophyta; class Magnoliopsida; order Laurales; family Lauraceae; genus Litsea; species Litsea cubeba. Next base: position 16,659 of record WHSA01000510.1, read on the forward strand.
AGGCAGTCAAATCCTTTGGCTTTGATCAAAACATTGATGAACCATGTGTGTATAAGAAAGGAAATGGGAAAGCAGTTGCGTTTTTTGGTTCTATATGTAGATGACATATTACTCATAGGAAATGATGTAGGTTTATTGTCATCCACAAAGGTTTGGTTATCCTCCTCTCAATTTCAGATGAAGGATTTGGGTGAGGCCAGCTATATCTTAGGGATCAAGCTTTTGCGTGATCGCAAGAATAAGATGTTAGCCCTATCCCAATCTTCTTATATTGAGAAGATATTGGTCAAGTTTAAACATGCATGACTCCAAGAAGGGCCTCCTACCTTCTAGACATGGAGTACCACTGTCCCGAGATCAATGTCCAAAGACATCTGAAGAGATAGAGACCATGAGGAGAGTTCCATATGCATCCGCTGTTGGAAGCCTCATGTATGCTATGTTATAGACCAGATATTTGCTTTGCCGTTGGCATGGTTAGCAGATATCAGTCAAACCCTGGACCTATGCATTGGACAGCTGTTAAACATATATTCAAGTATCTCGGAGAACGAAAGATTATATGCTAACCTTTGAATCAGAGTATGTGGCGGCATCGGAAGCTGCGAAGGAAGCAGTATAGCTCAGAAAATTCCTATTGGAATTAGGAGTTGTTCCTGCAGTGCAAAACCGATTGTCATAACACTGGTGCTGTAGCACAGTGCAAAGAGCCTAGGAATCACAGAAAGGACAAGCACATTCGGATAAAGTACCAGTTAATCCGGGAATTCATTCAGGATGGAGAGATAGTGGTGGAGCATATTGCTTCAGCAAATAACTTAGCTGACCCATTCACTAAGACTCTTACTGAGAAAGTCTTCACTTCTCATGTTGAGTCTATGGGTGTTAGGTTAGGAAGCAGTGATCTTTAGTGCAAGTGGGAGTTTGTTGGGATTGGTGTATGCCCTAAAGCCCACTAGCTGCACTTTCGTCTTTGTTACTGGATATTACTGGTTATTAATAGAAAGACTCTTTTCTGCTTAAACATGTATATATGTATGGTTGTGTAAGGGCCCATTATTTCTAGTAAATGAATTAGGTGTGTAGTGTCTACACACAGATAGGTCTAATTCATGGACAACTGGAAACATCATATTTGTTCATAACTGAAAGATGGAGCTGGGCACTTCATCTTGGTAGAAGTTATAATGAGATACTCTCTTATATAGGGTGACAAACCTAAGTCACGGGAGGGCTTTCCCGGATCTATCTCATTAGTGCATGTGTCATGCATTGAACAGGACCATTGTAGGTGTGATCTCTAAAATAGTACTATCACAGAAAAGAGATCAAGTCACCTCATGCTACTGAGTAACCGGTGCTCTTAATCTTGAGCATTTGTGGATGAACTGACGAAGTCAAGTTCTTGTGCTTTAATTCACTATGGGTGAGATTCTATTCATGGGTCAACAGCTCTGTGTTTTGGGTACTCGGACTTGATCAGTTGGGACGTGCAGATACAATATAGAAACTATGCCATCTGATGATGGAATAATCGTCCCCTTAGAATTATCCGATTAATCATCAAAATCTAAGATCTTAGTATATGGATGTTCCATATGGATATTGAACTTGTGGGTCGCTCCCTGGATCAAGAGAATGATATTCGAATGAGGTAGAGAAACTTGTGGGAATAGACGGTTCGCAAATAGGACTCCCGGTTAGAGAATTACGAGCGAAACATGGGGTTTTCCAACACTTTAGGCTCGAAAACGGCTCGCCGGGGGTCCGGAACCGGAATCGGCAGCCGGTAAAATCAGAAACCATCACGGGCACTTCGCTCGAGGGTAGAGTAACTTGTGAGAATTGACGGTTCGCAAATAGGAGTCCCGGTTAGAGAATTACGAGCGAAACATGGGGTTTTCCAACAATTTAGGCTCGAAAATGGCCCGCCGGGGGTCGGTAACGGGAATCGGCCGCCAAAAAAATCAGAAACCGGCACGAGCACTTCACTCGAGGGTAAAGTAACTTGTGGCAACTGACGGTTTGCAAATAGCAGTCCAGGTTATAGAATTACGATCGAAACATGGGGTTTTCCGACACTTTAGGCTCGAAAACGGCCCGCCAGGGGTCCGGAATGGGAATCGGCCGTCGGAAAACTCAGAAACTGGCACGAGCACTTCGTTCGAGGGTAGAGAAACTTGTGGGAATAGACGGTTTGCAAATAGGACTCCCAGTTAGAGAATTACGAGCGAAACATGGGGTTTTCCAACACTTTAGGCTCGAAAACGGCCCGCCGGGGCTCCGGAACGGGAATCGGCAGCTGAAAAAATTGAAAACTGGCACGAGCATTTCGCTCGAGGTTAGAGTAACTTGTGGGAAATGACGGTTCGCAAAAAGGAGTCCCGGTTAGAGAATTGCGAGCGAAACATGGGGTTTTCTAACACTTTAGGCTCGAAAACGGCCTGCCGGGGATCCAGAACGGGAATCAGCTGTCGGAAAAATCAGAAATCAGCACGAGCACTTCGATCGAGTGTAAAGTAACTTTGGGAACTGATTGTTTGCAAATAGGACTCCCGGTTAGAGAATTACGAGCGAAACATGTGGTTTCCCAAGACTTTAGGCTTGAAAACGGCCCGCCGGGGGTCCGCAACGGGAATCGGCTGTCGGAAAAATTAGAAATCGGCACGAGCACTTCGGCCGAGTGTAGAGTAACTTTTGGGAACTGAAGGTTCGCAAATAGGACTCCCGGTTAGAGAATTACGAGCGAAACATGTGGTTTTCCAACACTTTAGGCTCGAAAACGGCCCGCCGGCGGTCCCGAACGAGAATCGGCCATCGAAAAAATTGGAAGCCGGCACGAGCACTTCGTTCGAGGGTAGAGTAGCTTGTGGGAACAGACGGGTCCCAAATAGGACTCCCGGTTAGAGAATTACGAGCGAAACATGGGGTTTTCCAAAAATTTAGGCTCGAAAACGGCCCGCCCGGGGTCCAGAACGGGAATCGGCTGTCAGAAAATTCAGAAATCGGCACGAGCGATTCTATCGAGTGTAGAGTAACTTTTGGGAACTGATGGTTCGTAAATAAGACTCCCGGTTAGAGAATTACGAGCGAAACATGTGGTTTTCCAACACTTTAGGCTCGAAAAGGGCCCACCGGGGGTCCGGAACGGGAATCGGCTTCCGGAAAAATTGAAAACCGGCATGAGCACTTCGCTCAAGGGTAAAGTAATTTGTGGGAACTGACGGCTCGCAAATAGGACTACCGGTTAGAGATTACGAGCGAAACATGGGGTTTTCCAACACTTTAGGCTCCAAAACGGCCCGCCGGGGGTCCGGAACAGGAATCGGCTTCCGAAAAAATCGAAAACCGGCACGAGCACTTCGCTCGAGGGTAGAGTAACTTGTGGGAACTGACGGATTTCAAATAGCAGTTCGGGTTATTAATTACGAGCGAAACATGGGGTTTTCCAACACTTTAGGCTCGAAAACGGCCCGCCGGGGGTCCGAAATGGGAATCAGCCGTCGTAAAACTCAGAAACCGCATGAGCACTTCGTTCGAGGGTAGAGAAACTTGTGGGAGTAGACGGTTCGCAAAAAGGACTCCCGGTTAGAGAATTTCGAGCGAAACATGGGGTTTTCCAACACTTTAGGCTCGAAAACGGCTCGCCGGGGCTCCGGAACGGGAATCGGCAGCCGAAAAAATTGAAAACAGGCACGAGCATTTCGCTCGAGGTTAGAGTAACTTGTGGGAAATGACGGTTCACAAATAGGAGCCCTGGTTAGAGAATTGCGAGCGAAACATGGGGTTTTCCAACACTTTAAGCTCGAAAACGGCCCGCCGGGGATCCGGAATGGGAATCAGCTGTCGGAAAAATCAGAAATCGGCACGAGCACTTCGATCGAGTGTAGAGTAACTTTTGGGAACTGATTGTTCGCAAATAGGACTCCCGGTTAGAGAATTACGAGCGAAACATATGGTTTTTCAACACTTTAGGCTCGGAAACGGCCCGCCGGCAGTCCCGAACGAGAATCGGCCATCGAAAAAATTGGAAACCGGCACAAGCACTTCGTTCGAGGGTAGAGTAGCTTGTGGGAATAGACGGGTCCCAAATAGGACTCCCGGTTAGAGAATTACGAGCGAAACATGTGGTTTTCCAACACTTTAGGCTCGAAAATGACCTGTCGGGGGTCCGAAACGGGAATCGGCTTCCGGAAAAATTGAAAACCAGCTTGAGCACTTTGATCGAGGGTAAAGTAACTTGTGGGAACTGACGGTTTGCAAATAGCATTCCAGATTAGAGAATTACGAGCGAAACATGGGGTTTTCCAACACTTTAGGCTCGAAAATGGCCTGCCGGGGGTCTGTAACGGGAATCAGCCGTCGGAAAACACAGAAACCGGCACGAGCACTTCGCTCGAGGGTAGAGAAACTTGTGGGAATAGACGGTTCGCAATTAGGACTCCTGGTTAGAGAATTACGAGCGAAACATGGGGTTTTCCAACACTTTAGGCTCGAAAACGGCTCGCCGGGGGTCCGGAACCGGAATCGACAGCCGGAAAAATCAGAAACCATCACGGGCACTTTGCTAGAGGGTAGAGTAATTTGTGGGAATTGACGGTTCGCAAATAGGAGTCCCGGTTTGAGAATTACGAGCGAAACATGGGGTTTTCCAACAATTTAGGCTCGAAAATGGCCCGCCTGGGGTTAGTTACGGGAGTCGGCCGCCGAAAAAATCGAAAACCGGTACGAGCAGTTCTCTCGAGGGTAAAGTAACTTGTAGGAACTGACGGCTCGCAAATAGGACTCCCGGTTAGAGATTACGAGCGAAACATGGGGTTTTCCAACACTTTAGGCTCGAAAACGGCCCGCCAGGGGTCCGGAACGGGAATCGGCCGCCGAAAAAGTCAGAAACCGGCACGAGCACTTCGTTCGAGGGTAGAGAAACTTGTGGGAACTGACGGTTTGCAAATAGCAGTCCAGGTTATAGAATTACGTGCGAAACATGGGGTTTTCCAACACTTTAGGCTCGAAAACGGCTCGCCGAGGGTCTGGGACCGGAATCGGTAGCCGATAAAATCAGAAACCATCACGGTCACTTCGCTCGAGGGTAGAGTAACTTGTGGGAATTGACGGTTCGTAAATAGGAGTCCGGGTTAGAGAATTACGAGTATAATATGGGGTTTTCCAACACTTTCGGCTCGAAAACGGCCGCCGGGGGTCCGTTACGGGAATCGGCCGCCGAAATGATAGGAAACCGGCACTAGCACTTCGCTCAAGGGTAAAGTAACTTGTGTGAACTGACGGTTCGTAAATAGGACTCCCGGTTAGAGGCTACGAGCGAAACATGGGTTTTTCTAACATTTTTGGCTCATAAACGGTCCGTCGGGGATCCGGAACGGGAATCGGCCGCCGGAAAACTCAGAAACCGGCGCGCGCACTTCGTTCGAGGGTAGAGAAACTTGTGGGAATAGAAGGTTCGCAAATAGGTCTCCCGGTTAGAGAATTTTTAGCGAAACATAGGGTTTTCCAACACTTTAGGCTCGAAAATGGATCGCCGGGGGTCCGAAATCGGAATCGGCGACCGAAAAAATCAGAAACCATCACAAGCACTTCGCTCGAGGGTAGAGTAACTTGTGGAAACTGACAGTTCGTAAATAGGAGTCCTGGTTAGAGAATTGCGAGCGAAACATGGGGTTTTCCAACACTTTAGGCTCGAAAATGGCCCGCCGGGGATCCGAAATGGGAATCAACAGTCGGAAAAATCAGAAATCGGCACGAGCACTTCGATTGAGTGTAGAGTAACTTTTGGGAACTGATTGTTCGCAAAGAGGACTCCCGGTTAGAGAATTACAAGCAAAACATGTGGTTTTCCAACACTTTAGGGTTGAAAACGGCCCGCCGGGGGTCCGCAATGGGAATCGGCTGTTGGAAAAATCAGAAATCAGCACGAGCACTTCGGTCGAGTGTAGAGTAACTTTTGAGAACTGATGGTTCGCAAATAGGACTCCCGGTTAGAGAATTACGAGCGAAACATGTGGTTTTTCAACACTTTAGGCTCGAAAACGGCCCGCCGGCAGTCCCGAATGAGAATCGGCCATCGAAAAAATTAGAAATCGGCACGAGCACTTTGTTCGAGGGTAGAGTAGCTTGTGGGAAGAGTCGGGTCTCAAATAGGACTCCCGGTTAGAGAATTACGAGCGAAACATGTGGTTTTCCAACACTTTAGGCTCGAAAATGGCCTGTCGGGGGTCCGGAACGGGAATCGGCTTCCGAAGAAATCGAAAACCGGCACGAGCACTTTGCTCCAGGTAGAGTAACTTGTGGGAACTGATGGCTTGCAAATAGCAGTCCAGGTTATAGAATTACGAGCGAAACATGGGGTTTTCCGACACTTTAGGCTCGTAAACGGCCCGCCGGGGGTCCGAAACGGGAATCAGCCGTCGGAAAACTCAGAAACCGGCACGAGGACTTCGTTCGAGGGTAGAGAAACTTGTGGGAATAGACGGTTCGCAAATAGGACTCCCGGTTAGAGAATTACGAGCGAAACATGGGGTTTTCCAACACTTTAGGCTCGAAAACGGCTCGCCGGGGGTCCGGAACCGGAATCGGCAGCCGGTAAAATCAGAAACCATCACGGGCACTTCGCTCGAGGGTAGAGTAACTTGTGGGAATTGACGGTTCGCAAATAGGAGTCCCGGTTAGAGAATTACGAGCGAAACATGGGGTTTTCCAACAATTTAGGCTCGAAAATGGCCCGCCGGGGGTCAGTAACGGGAATCGGCCGCCGAAAAATTTGAAAACCGGCACGAGCACTTCGCTCGAGGGTAAAGTAACTTGTGGGAACTGACGGCTCGCAAATAGGATTCCCGGTTAGAGATTACGAGTGAAACATGGGGTTTTCCAACACTTTAGGTGGTTCGGAACGGGAATCGGCCGTCGAAAAAGTCAGAAACCGGCACGAGCACTTCGTTCGAGGGTTGAGAAACTTGTGGGAACTGACGGTTTGCAAATAGCAGTCCAGGTTATAGAATACAAGCGAAACATGGGGTTTTCCTACACTTTAGGCTCGAAAACGGCTCGCCGGGGGTCCGGGACTGGAATCGGCAGCCGATAAAATCAGAAACCATCACGGGCACTTCGCTCGAGGATAGAGTAACTTGTGGGAATTGACGGTTCGCAAATAGGAGTCCGGGTTAGAGAATTACGAGTAAAATATGGGGTTTTCCAACACTTTGGGCTCGAAAACGGCCGCCGGGGGTCCGTAACGGGAATCGGCCGCCGAAAAGATAGGAAACCAGCACTAGCACTTCACTCGAGGGTAAAGTAACTTGTGTGAACTGACGGTTCATAAATAGGACTCCCGGTTAGAGGCTACGAGCGAAACATGGGGTTTTCCAACATTTTTGGCTCATAAACAGTCCGTCGGGGGTCCGGAACGGGAATTGGCCGCCGGAAAACTCAGAAACCGGCGCGAGCACTTCGTTCGAGGGTAGAGAAACTTGTGGGAATAGACGGTTCGCAAATAGGACTCCCGGTTAGAGAATTACGAGCGAAACATGGGGTTTTCCAACACTTTAGGCTCGAAAATGGCTCGCCGGGGGTCCGGAATCGGAATCGGCAGCCGAAAAAAATCAGAAACCATCACGAGCACTTCGCTCGAGGGTAGAGTAACTTGTGGGAACTGACGGTTCACAAATAGTAGTCCCGGTTAGAGAATTACGAGCGAAACATGGGGTGTTCCTACACTTTAGGCACGAAAACGGCTCGCCGGGGGTCCGGAACGGGAATCGGCTGTCGGAAAATTCAGTAATTGGCAGGAGCACTTCGATCGAGGGTAGAGTAACTTTTGGGAATAGACGGTTCGAAAATAGGACTCCGGTTAGAGAATTACGAGCGAAACATGGGGTTTTCCAACACTTTAGGCTCGAAAACGGCCCACTGGCGGTCCGGAACAGGAATCGGCTACCGGAAAAATCGGAACCTGGCATGAGCACTTCGCTCGTGGGTAGAGTAACTTGTGTGAATAGACGGTTTGCAAATAGGACTCCCAGTTAGAGAATTAAGAGAGAAACATGGGGTTTTCCAACACTTTAGGCTCGAAAACGGCCCGCCGGGGGTCCGAAATGGGAATCGGCCGCCGAAAAAACCAAAAACTAGCACGAGCACTTCGATCGAGTGTAGAGTAACTTTTGGGAACTGATTGTTCGCAAATAGGACTCCCGGTTAGAGAATTACGAGCAAAACATGTGGTTTTCCAACACTTGTAATAGCTTATGGTTGGAGTTTGGAAATGTACAGAATTGAAGGGTTGATGGATGTCAGGAAGTGTACTAGTTCAGTTGGAAACAAAGTTGGATCTACGAGAGAATCAACATCATTCAAGACTTGGATTGAAAGTTTCAACTTACCAGGGAATGATGCCAGCTTGGCAGGTCCATTTTGTTGATGACACAGTATCAAGCAGAAGATCAAGAACAACAAGTAGATAAAATCAGATGTGGGCAAGAATTCTGAGTACAGCACAGAAAGATTGGAATATGGAGTTATGAACACAGATTGGATTTCCAAGGTCGGCTTTACATGTCAAGGGTAGAAGACTCGAATAGCGAAATCTGAAGAGGCAAGCCATGCGAAGTTTCGACACAGAACGGCTCAGCAGGTTATGGCAGTTTAACATTTGGTGTATGGCGGTATGACATCTGGGTTGTAGCAGACCAAGTCAGTGACAGGAGACCTATAGAATTAAGAGTTTGTGATTTCAGAACGAAGAAGTATTGACGGTATTCTTGGAGCCAAGAATCTGAATGGTACAGTGTAAGTAGGCGTATGGAATTCCAGGAATTTTCGAAGTGGGAGTTATTTCGGAGAAAACATGTCTACGATCACATCTTCGTACAAGCATCGGGAGCACCGTGTACAGCTTTGAAGGACTTAAGGCACAGAATTCCAAGGTGATAGAAAGAGACAAAACTTACAGTTTCTTTGGACCGACAGTCGCTGATGAGATAAGTAAAAGAATTGATCCAGTGCGAGAACGACAGGTGACACCAAGGATGATTAGAAGAATTGTTGAACTCTAGTTTGGTCAGAGAAGTATGTTTTCGAGCAGATATGTGGAATAGTGTGAAGCCTTCAACCAAATCAGAGTGTTGTTGACCGTGCATCTCACCGTTAGGTTTGATCAGAGGGTATCTCAGTTGCCGAGGTTTAGCGTAGGGTGTCAGTGTTTTCGTTTGCCTTTTGAGTTTTTGATTTTGATGTGGTTTAGACCATTTGGAGGACCAAATGGGTTCTAAGGGGGGGAGGATGTAAGACCCCGACCCCCAATTTCTCTGTTTAGTATTGTTTTAATCGTGGTTTAGCTTTTAAGCGAGATTTGAGTTGGTTTGACCTTGTTTTTGAGTTTGACTAGATTTTTCCATAGCCTTTGAGATTTTGAGGACCGTTGACTTTGGTTTGACCCGGTCCATATGAATGTATTTTTATGAGAAATTACTTTTGATTTCTAAAAATTCTGATTTTGGTGCATTTCGACTCATTTAATGAAGATTAACAATTTTCATGTTTTGACCATTTTGATTCGATGATCAGAAAATGCGTTTTTCGAGAAAAAGGGCAAGACTGACTTTTCACACTAAATTTATCCATGAATTTCAAAAATTTCAGAAATTGGGGAAAATATACTTTTTGGAAAGTAGATATTTTGTTGATCGATTTTGTCTTCTTCGTCGATCGCATTCGGGACCCACAAATGTTAGTATTAGCCTTGCAATGTTGGGTCCCATGGGGCCCAGCCCATTTACTCTTTATAAGAAGCCATGGGTTCTCCTCTTTCCCCATTCTTCTTTTTTTCCTGCAACAAAGCGGGAGTCAGGGTTTTCTCCCAGCCATCTCTCTTCTCCTTTTTGCAAGCTTCCTTCTTGTGTGCCAAGTGAAGGTTTGATCTCACCTTCTTCTTCCTCATCTCTCAAGCATTCCAAAGACCCCATTTCCAAGAACTTTGGGCTAGGACAACCCTCATCTCCAAGCCCTTCTTCTTGTTTGGATCACCCAAAGGTTAGCAATGGCATTTCTTTCTTGAGATCCTTGTTTTTCAAACCATTTGGAGTATTTTCCTCAATTATGCAATGGGTTTTCATGGAGATTTGAGAATGATTGATTGTTAGGGTTTTCTTTGGTTTGTTTTGGGGCTTTTGTAGATGGAGAGGACCTTGGACCTTAGAGAATTGTGTTTGGAGTGATTTTCACTCCATCTTAACACAAGGCAAGTGAATACTCATCTAATTTGATGCTTATGTATAATATGAATGACTTTTATGATTTATTTCATTCTACTTCTTATTCTCCTTTTTATGGATTTAGTCTTCTAATGATTTGAACAATGTTTATGAATACTTCATATAAGATTTGGATTTTTGTTAGAATCTAAGTCTTTGCTCTTTCATTGGTTTCATTTGGCTCAACTCTTTGTACTTTCAAAAATTTAGTATCTTGTTGAATGAAGAAAACTTTGATTTAAAAAGTGTTGTGTTTGGCTAATTAGAATGATTTATGAATGATGATTTGTTGATTTGAGGAGGGCAAGAAAGGGGCCAAGTTATTGTGAAAATGAGTATGGAAGAAAGAGGGGGAAAAGAATCAGAAAAATGCACAAAAGAGTGCAATTTTGCACTCGGCCCGGACTGGGACAGAGCCCAGTCCGCTCGAGCGACCCAGTGGGCCGCTCGAGCGGACCAGGTTCTGCCTGGGCTTGGCTCGAGCGGACCCTGGGTCGCTCGAGCGAGCCCAGGTCTGTCTGGGCCCATTCTGTGGGCTGTTTTCGCGGACTGTTTGGGGTTCTTTTTGAGGCCCGTTTCAGCCCCTTTTCAGCCCGCTTCTCCCCCTTGATTGTGGTCCATTAATCCCTTTGTTTTTATGGTAGAAAGCCCATGAAAGTTTGGGGTTAATTTTGTTAGAAAGCCCATGAAAGTTGGGATTATTTTGATACTTGGAAATTTGTGAAATGGGAATGGGAACAATGAGAGAATGAGCGTATGTGAAATTACCCGGGAATCGTTCGAGTCTCAATGCGCACTTTATCATTTAAATGTTATGGATTTTCATTGGCATCAAACATATTCTCTTAATAATCAATGTTTAAAGGTTAAATGTGCATTGAGATGGTTCCTTGGTAAGTCATTAAGTCATTCTACACAATTCCATTCCATTTCAAGTTAGAGGATGTATTTGTATTTGTATTTGTATTCTTTGGTAAACTAATTTAAATAGCATCGGTGATTTGTTATAAAATCATGTGGTTTTCCATGTTCGAAAGGATTGATCGTATGATTTTATACAAATCACTTTGATGTGTATTTGAGCGGCTTACCATGGATATTCGTACGTTTTCTCCGAATCGATTTGAAAGGAGATTGGAGTGGTTCGTCACATTCGGGATTTCTTTGATGAGACTATTATTTTGATAAGACTAGTATTTTGAAAATAAAACCTCGAGGCAAGACGGGGCCAGAGCTTTGTAGTGTGAGCCCCTGAGCCAAAGGGATTATTATTATGGTTTGATTTGTATCGGTTCGAGTCTTGAAAACTAAAGGCACCACTAGGCTTAGGTCACCTTATTGGGCTGATCACCCGGCTTGGGATCTTTAATTTGTCCGCCAGCTGCAGCTTGGATTCTGTCTGTACCGACCATGGCAACGGTTCCTATCTGCCGGTCCCATTTGTATGGCTACGGTTCTGATTTGATATGCCGGTCCCATTTGTATGGCTTCGGTTCTGATTCTATTTCGGGTCCCACGTGTAGTGGCTACGGTTCTGTCTGCTCTTGTTACTTCGGTAATAGGAGAATATAGCTATGTGCGGTTGCCAATGTTTTATGTGTTTTATGATTCTTATTTGTTTATACTCATTATATTCTTGGAGTTTGCTAATGTTTATGATATCGATCTTTCATCGTATTGTTACCATTATTTCGGATTTGAAATGTATTTCCAACTATTAAATGTTTTATGCAGGCTACTATCTTTTCGAGATATTCGTACTTCTAAGACTGTTCTTTTATTTGCTTTGATATTTATGTTTGGTCTTTCGATCATTTTATCATGATTTATTGCTATTATTATTTAGACTCTTTATTCGGTTTTACAATGATTTCATAAGGTTTTACGAATGTTCTTTGGTTTCATATTACTTGATTATTTGCTTGCCAGACCGTCGTGTCTGACCCTGTTTGTTTGGTGCCAGTTTCTTCTCTTTCTGTTTTTAGGTGTTTGATCGGAGGAGGCGGTGGGACCGCCGGTCTGACATGAGAGGCTGCCCATTGATATCATCTAGATGTCAAGTTTGGCAACGGAGCTCGTAAAATCACTTGGGGTAGTATGTCACTTAGTGGTTTATTTGTATGGCTTTGTTAGCCTTTTTCATTGGGTTTGTAATTAAGACATTTGTTAATTATAATTTGAATATATGGGAAATAAATAGTCTTGTTACTACCAGCTCAGTGTTCTTTGGATTATGATTCGTGCCAGTCTGCTTATGTGATGGCTTTATGATATTGGTTTCGTGCGACACGGAACCCGATGGCCACGGATTCCGAGACGTAACACCATGTATAGCTCCGCGAAAATATACTCTGATTGTGATGGAATTTGATTATCCTCATTCACGCGGATCTTGGGAAATATAACAAAAGTTTCAAATTATCCCAAAATTTCGCACCCCGAGGTCGGATCACTGCAGGGCCCGGTTTCGGGGTGTGACAGATTGGTATCAGAGCTGGTTAGTCTCTAGGAAATAAAACACTCTAGAGACATTAAGACGTGTGGTGAGGATTCGTTAGATTGTGTCGATTTGTCTTCTCGTGTCATTGTTTCTTTGGATTTGAGTCGGCTTTTCTTTCAGTTCGGGAGACGTCGCTTGTCTTTTCTTTTAGTTCTTGTTGTTAGGAGATTTGGATGACCGAATTTCCTCTTTAGTGGTGGAGAATTTAAAGTCTCCATACTCTTGTTCGGTGTCTTTTGTCTGTGCTTGTGTCGGAGACTGAGAACCCTGTGAACTTAGTATGTTGTTTTCGGAGAACATCAGCAGACTTTCAGCCTTCAGCATCTCTATTGTGGTTAATGAGAGAAAACATGTGCATTTGCCAGCCAAAGTAGGACTTGAGCAGTATTTGAAGATCCCCTCTCTGTTAATTGAAGATCATCATGCAGCGTGCCAAGGTAAGTAAATGTGGATTTTTGGGTGAACTCAGACCATCTTTCCAAGATGAAGGACTGCAGGAGACATATTAGCTATTGATTTTATGAAGAGAGAAATGATTCTTAGTTAGTAAGGTTGGAAGCTAGTGCCAGAAACTCAGTGATTTCCCGGATTCGACGAGCCTTGTCATGGATTTGGCTGAGAATTTTCAGGACTTGTAGCTTAGCCAGTGTAGTTTTCAAAGGCAATACCAAGTGGATGGTTCGTTGTGGTCAAGATAATTTTTGGCAGCAGAGGAAACCTTGTGGATTTTACCGACTTATAGGATATTGGATTGGACAACATGCAGATGCAAGTGTATACCTCAGTTATGGTGATGTCCCTTTTCTTGGTGAGAATGATTTTCGTGATGTTTTCATCTTTTGTTACATTTTTCTTAATGTCTATGATTTATCCTTGTAGAGTTTAAACAATGGATTTATGTTTCTTCTTTAAGGCTTATTTTGAAATAAACTATATTATTATACTCTTTTCAGGAGTCACATGATTTTGTCTTCATAAGGATTTGTGTTTCGAATTTTTGTTTAATCTGATCTTGGAAATTTTGCTCTTGTTTTAATTTTCTTAAATGTTGACATCTACATCTCAAAACCTTGATGATTTCAAAATTTTGTATATGTTTGGTTAGAAATGGAGGAATGTTTTTAATGTTGGATTGTAGAGACTAGTGCATAAACTGATCTTTAAAAACATGTAACTAAAATTGTGTTTCTTTTTCAAAGCACAGTGTGAAATTTCTATTTCATTGATTGATTTTCTTTGGCTATGCAAAATGAATTTCCTAAGGGTTTTTGTGTTTAGTTTTCTGCAGGATTTTTATGAACAAATGAGTTCAGATTTCAACAAGGTTGAGTGCTCAATTAACACTCAGATTTTTGCAAAGTTTAATGTATTGTCATACTACATGTACCTGAATTATTTTTGAAATCCCGATTTGAAAATTGTCGAGTGTTTCAATGATTTGGTTGGTTATGAAAATATGAATTTAAAATGAAGAATGTTATTTCATACTCAGACTTTGATAAACTTTATTTATTTAAGTTTTATTTGATAATTTGGAAGTTCAATTTCTACTATATTTTAAAAATGATGAAATTCAACTAAGTAATAGTTTTAGTCCCTATGTTTAAGATTTTAAGATTTGTTTTGCATAGAATGGAGTGAGTGGTAATAGCTTATGGTTGGAGTTTGGAAATGTACAGAATTGAATGGTTAATGGATGTCAGGAAGTGTACTAGTTCAGTTGGAAACAAAGTTGGATCTACGAGAGAATCAACATCATTCAAGACTTGGATTGAAAGTTTCAACTTACCAGGGAATGATGCCAGCTTGGCAGGTCTATTTTGTTGATGACACAGTATCAAGCAGAAGATCAAGGACAATAAGTAGATAAAATCAGATGTGGGTAAGAATTCTGAGTACAGCACAAAAAGATTGGAATATGGAGTTGTGAACACAGATTGGATTTCCAAGGTCGGCTTTACATGTCAAGGGTAGTAGACTCGAATAGCGAAATCTGAAGAGGCAAGCCATGCGAAGTTTCGACACAGAACGGCTCAGCAGGTTATGGCAGTTTAACATTTGGTGTATGGCGGTATGACATCTGGGTTGTAGCAGACCAAGTCAGTGACAGGAGACCTATAGAATTAAGAGTTTGTGATTTCAGAACGAAGAAGTATTGACGGTATTCTTGGAGCCAAGAATCTGAATGGTACAGTGTAAGTAGGCATATGGAATTCCAGGAATTTTCGAAGTGGGAGTTATTTCGGAGAAAACATGTCTACGATCACATCTTCGTACAAGCATCGGGAGCACCGTGTACAGCTTTGAAGGACTTAAGGCACAGAATTCCAAGGTGATAGAAAGAGACAAAACTTACAGTTTCTTTGGATTGACAGTCGCTGATGAGATAAGTAAAAGAATTGATCCAGTGCGAGAACGACAGGTGACACCAAGGATGATTAGAAGAATTGTTGAACTCTAGTTTGGTCAGAGAAGTATGTTTTCGAGCAGATATGTGGAATAGTGTGAAGCCTTCAACCGAATCAGAGTGTTGTTGACCGTGCATCTCACCATCAGGTTTGATCAGAGGGTATCTCAGTTGCCGAGGTTTAGCGTAGGGTGTCAGTGTTTTCGTTTGCCTTTTGAGTTTTTGATTTTGATGTGGTTTAGACCATTTGGAGGACCAAATGGGTTCTAAGGGGGGGAGGATGTAAGACCCCGACCCCCAATTTCTCTGTTTAGTATTGTTTTAATCGTGGTTTAGCTTTTAAGCGAGATTTGAGTTGGTTTGACCTTGTTTTTGAGTTTGACTAGATTTTTCCATAGCCTTTGAGATTTTGAGGACCGTTGACTTTGGTTTGACCCGGTCCATATGATATGTCTTTTTATGAGAAATTACTTTTGATTTCTAAAAATTCTGATTTTGGTGCTGATGGACCGCGCTCCTGCTCGATTCTACCGAGGTCGGCGGACGTGGGAGTCCGTCGGGTCCGACCCTTTCGTAACCAGGGGGCAAGGGCGTGCATCAACATTTCTTTTTTTGTGTGGGTGTGCCAGATTTTCTATTTTACTTGGAATTGCAAGTGGTGATCTGGAGATCAACCTTCGCAAGTAAAAAGGAAATCAACTTCTTTCAAGTTTTCCATTGCACATATATTTAAGAAAAGAGACATTTTCTTGGTTTGCCATGAAAGGCGATTTTTTTTGGCATTTATAGCGATTGCGTTATAGCCGATTTTGGCGTTTATAGCCGATTTTCAATCCTTATCAATAATGAAAGACAAGAGTTGTGACTTTTGTCTCTTTTGAAAAAATACAAACTACAATGAAAAGCAAGAAAAGGAGGATCTAACTTCTCAGGAGATTGTGGGGGACCCGTTTAGATTGACGGTCGCAAGCCATATGTGGGCTTCGCCATCATCCATGCAGATGAGAACAGAGGATGCTATTGATTCGCTTGGCTTGGCTATAACCTCAGGTTTTTAGAGAACAAAGACCAAAAGAAGGTCCTATGTCCAATAAAAAGCCGAGTAGACGGGCTTGAAAAGCCATGTCTAAACCATTGGCGGCAAAAGGAGAAGGCAAGGACCTTGGGGTGGGGGGTACCCCCCAAGGGACTTTTGTCACCTTGTAGTGGTGGTCGATGTAGGACTTCCGCAGAGTTTTCTCTCTTAGATTTCTGATGCCTCTTTCTGTCTGAGTTTCCTGGATTTTCTGCAGTCTATTGTCTGTGTGTCTGCTGTTTTTTCTTCTTGGAGAGCTCTCCTATTTATAGGCTTTTAGGTAGCCTATTTAGGAGGGTTTATGAGCCTTGATTGTCATAAAGCTACATAAAGGGAGGAGTTACAAAATTGAATTTTTTATTTTGTAACTCCTTTTTCTTGGCTTCTGATTGGCCGGAGGAGATTGAGGGCATTTAATCGCCTTTAATCGCCATGATGGGAGGAGTTTCATGGGTTAAATGCCATGAATCTCTTGACTTGTAACTCCCGGATGCTTGCTTCTGATTGGTCCGTCCAAAGAAATGGATTAATGACTGTAATAAAGCTAGTCAATTAATCGCATTAAGTGGTCGCCGAGCATCTGAAGAGTTGCGGGCCGTGCCGTGTCTTTTGGGATTCTTCTGGCGATGATCATCGATGGATCTTCATGTAGATCGACATCGGATGACCATGTAATTTCAGGTGTTTGTTGCCAACAGCAGGTCGGTGCCATCTGTCCTGTCGATTTCTCGATCGGTCGGGTAGAAAGCACACTTTTTTTGGTTGACCGGGTGGCGATCAATATTGTTTTCGATACTCTTGATGATTGACCCGTGTTTTGGACAGATGTCAGAGGATTTGGTGTCTCAAAAGTATGAATTTTGGAAAATACCAGAGGCTGGGCACTTCAAATTATGAAAAAACGGCGAAAACCGGGGTTTCCGGGGCCTTCCCGGCGACCCTGGGGTGGTTTTCCCCCTTTTTGTCCCGTTTTGTGTCCGTTTTTGCTGTTTTTCGATTCTTTTTTCTTCTGTATTTTTATTTGACATTTTGACCATTTATTGGCCTGATTTCCCTGTAGGAAACCTGATGAGAATCCTTGCATTTTATTTTGCAAAGTTTCCAATTTCCTGAGAAAGCCGAAGACTTTGTCGCGTAGAGCTGCCGATTTTCCGTCAGAAGCTGAAACTAGGTCAAACGATGTCGGAATGACCTGAAATTTGGTGTGAAGCCTCTTGAGCAATAAATAAGACCAACATAGGCTTTTGTTTGAGTTTTAAAGCCGTTTGGGGTCCTATCACCAGTAGACTCGCTTTTGTCGCGATGAGGATGTCGCGGTTTGATGTGCGGTCAACCGATGTCCGATTGACTTGAAATTTGACAGGGAACCTATTGGAGTCATTTTAAGATGATCCATAGGCTCTGTCTTGGAAACCATGGTCCCAGAGAGCTTTGCCGCCGAGAGGCCTAATTTGGCTTCCGAGCATCAAACTATGGTCAAATGTTGTCGAAATGACCTGAAATTTGACGTGTAGCCCTTTATAAGCATTTTGAAGCCGTCCAGGTGCTCTATCTGATGAGTAATGGCCTCGGTGGTTCTCGTCGCCGAGAGGCTTGATTTAGCTGTTCGAGGGTTGATGTAGGGTCAAACGTTGTCGGTTTGACTCGGAACTTGACGTGGAGCCTTTTGAAAAGTATTTTGAGACCATCCATCGGCTCTGATCGAAGATTTGGTGTCTCCGATGCTTTCGCCGCCGGGAGCTCCTTTTCGGCTGCTGGAGAAGCGAAGTTAGGCCAAATGATTTTGAAATGGCCCGAAACTTCTTGTGTACTCCTCTTTTGGCTGTATTGAAGGATCTTGCAGTTTTTGTTTGATTCTGACAAGATTTGATTTTTTGGAAGTAGCATTGCCTATTTATGGCAGGTTGCGACTTCATGTAGCTCTTTCGATCTTGAAGAGGCAAAGTGACATTTTTGGTGTCAACAAATGCCCCCTCGAGGTACAGCGACGAGTTGCTTATCATTGGTAGTCGATGTGCCTCGAAGAGATTTTTGAAGGAGAGCGTGTGACTGGACCAAGAGTCTTTGAGCAGTCCCTTCTTTTTTTTTTGTATTTGTAGCCTTTTGAGCTTCTAGGGGAATTTTATGGTAGTGAAAAGGATCACATACCATCTCGAGGCAAAGTTTTGAAGATGACATCAAGGATGTGGATTTGGGTTTTGACCTGGTGACCTAACAGGCTGTATGTGGCAGGTTAGGGGGTCGGGTTTGGTTTTGATCGTGTGACCCAACAAGCTGTATGTGGAATGTTGGGGGATCAATTTTGGTTTTGATCTTGTAACCTAACAGGCTGTATGTGGCAAGTTAGGGGATCAGGTTTTGTTTTTCGGTTTTGGTCTTGTGACCTAACAAGCTGTATGTGGCAAGTTAGGGGACCAGGTTTTGGTTTGGATTTTTGTGGAATGTCAATTTCAAGATTTTGGCTCAATTTGGTATATGAGGCTGGATGGTTTGATTTTTGGAAGCTCATGGGGCTTGGAATTTTCTTTGTATAGTCCAATCAACTCAAAAGAGGCATGGAACCATTTTTGTATGCTCTTGGTAAGAGGGATTTCTCTTTGACTAAAAGCCCAAATTTTTTTTTTCAAGTGCCTAGGTGGTCAAACCTGGCTCATATGGGCTAACCCATGGGACCTTAAGCTTTTGAAATGGCTTAGATCTCATATGGTGTCATTTTTGTAAAGAATATCCAAAAATATCTCATTTGGATAGAGAATATCTAAGAATATCTTTACTTGGAGAGAATCTCTCATATTCCCTTTATTTTGGGATAGGATATCTCAAGATATCTTTCTTTTGAGAAAGAATCCTTCATTGATCCTATCTATTGGGAGAAAATCCTTCAAGATATATTTCTTTTGGGAAAGAATCTTTCTAATCTCTTTCTTTTGGTAAGGTTACTAATTAGTAACACTTATCTCTTTCTTCTTTCCTTCTTTGGTTTGCTCTCTTCTATAAAAGCAAGGAGGAGGTTGGATCTCTTGCTCTTATTACTTTCTTTTGTAATAATCTCAAGAGGGCTTCAAGACCAAGAGTTCTTCTTCTTCAAGATCTTCAAGACTTTTCTTCTTCTTTTCCAACAATGGCTTCAAGTAAGTTCCCTTTTTCAACAAAACCCCATTGTAGGAAAAAAAGTTCTTTCTTTTTTTTTGTTTCTTTCTTTTCTTTTCTTCTTTTTTTTTCTTTTCCACGTGTTTGCTTCTTTTTTTTTTTCACACGGTTTTTTTTTTGCTTTCTTTTCTTCTTTCCTTTTTTTTTCATGTTTTGTTTTTTTTTTTTTTGTTTGTGGGCCGTACGGACAGATCCGTACGGATCTGGCCGTACGACCACGTGGCCTGTGGGCCCGGCCTGTGGGCCATCCCCCTTTTTTGTTTCTTTCCCTTTTTTTTTGAGAAAGATTCTTTTCTTTTTTCTTTTTTTTGTTTTCTTTCCCCTCTTTTTTTTTTGAGAAAGTTTCTTTTCTTTTTTTTTCTCTTTTTTTTTTGTTTTCTTTTGCTCATCATGATAATGCCCCTTTTTTTTTTTTGCAAACCTAGATGTTCATGCATGCATTTAATTGTAAATTAAATTTGTAGCATGATGTGATAGCATACCTGAAAGTTTTCGCAAATTTGGGAATTTGGAGCTCGCAGCGATGTTGAGCCCTTCCTGATTTTGCGGAGACTTTGAGGTTTCGAAAGTTTGGAGTTTCGGAGCTCGCAGCGATGTTGAGCCCATCTTCAAGCTTTCTATTTCTTTCGAGATAATTCCTTTTCATCGGAATTGCCCCGTCATCATGTCAAAATTTCGCCAACATTTTTTTTAGCGAGATTCTGTCATTTTGATGTTTGATCTTTTTCTTTTCCATCCTTTGCAGGTGGTTCCTCCAGAACGAACAAGGGTAAAGAGCCTGCTACAAGCGTACCTCGTCGATCTTCTAGATCTTCTAATCCGGCCGTTCAGCAGGCCTTTGAGAAGGTCCAGTATGTTGAGAGAAATCTGGAAGAATGCGACTCCCTCAACAGAGATGAGATGAGGCAGCGACTGATCACTCTCAAGGGAGAGGAATTCTATAAGATCATGGTAAGCAGTCGTCCATGGGTGATGGAAGATCAGAGTGTTTTACCCAAGCCTCTACTAGAAAAAAGGGTTTTTATATCGGCTAAAAACCGATATAAAAGACCTATTATATCGGTTTTTGAGTGAATTTCAAACCGATATAAGTACCCCCGATATAAAAGATAAACGAAACCGATATAATAAGTGTAATATTTCATATCGGTTAAGCCTAAAGCGATGTAATATCATATGTATTTATATCATAAATTATTGTAAAACCGATATAACTTATAGCCAAACCGACATAATTAATATATGTTATATCGGTTTCATATGGTTTTTTATATCGGTTTCATAATAACCGATATAATTGATTAAGAATAACCAATATAAAAAATATGTAATTGGTTTGTTATATCGGTTTCATATGGTTTATTATATCGGTTAAATTATAACCGATATAATTGATTAAGAATAACCGATATAAAAAATATGTAATTGGTTTGTTATATCGGTTTCATTAAAAACCGATATAATTTCACAATTTATTTATTTTTTTAATATCAAAAGAACCTGCTGTACCACGATAAAAAAACCTACAATATACCTCAAAATACTAACATCTAAACAACAAAAACCTTTGTATATATATAAATAAATTAATTTCTATGTACATATATATATACACATGCATAGTATAGTATAGGTAGTTCATTCACTTCCATGTACTGTACAACTTAACAAGCTAAGTTAAACTAAAGCAAGAAAGACAAAATCATGTATTGAGAACTACATGCATAATGCCTCCAAAAACCATGGGATGTACCTGGAAAGATTTTCTCAAAATTTCGGCATAGTCTCCCCTGTACGTGTGACATGCAATTTTTTTTTACAACCTGCTAGTACCTGTACATGACAAAAAAACACTTCATATAAACAACCCAATGGCCCAACACACTACAAAGTCATTCACCACTACGTCATCAGTCATACACCATTTAACCATAGCACTTCAATGCCCCACCACACTAGAAAGATGCACCAAAAAAACTTATGTTCATTCATTTCTATATCCAACACCATGTCATTATTTCAAAAACAACATTCTCATTACAAGATACAAAACAATAAAAAGGGAAGTTGGTCCTGGCCTTTTTCAGAAACAAAGATAATTCTAAAGTAAGCATGAGTAAACTAAAAAAGACTACTAAGATCTGCCACATACCAGACTTGGTAATCTCAAGGAACCTTCTGCAAGAATCCATGGTCTTAAACATCAGAAACTATGGGAAGAACTGGGCAACGATGAATCCAGTAAAATATCTGGCATTAAGAACTGAGGGAAGAACAAAATAAAAATTGTTATAAGAATGTAAGTGAAGAACAAAGTAAAAACAAAAACCAAAGAGAACAAGTTGACAGTGTGGACAAAAGTAAAAACAACTAATACAGCCGCAAAAATAATAGAAACTACTAGCAATTTTTTCAAGTTGTCTCACTATCCATGTGGACAAAAGTACTTCTTGAAAAGGATTATGACGGATGCAACAAAAGTATATACTTAGAAGCTAGAACTATCCATGTGGACAAAAGTACTTCATAATTGATGAAATGGGTTAGCAAAGTTCATATCATTGAACTTAAAAACATCGTGTTAAAAGGTGAGAAAAGAAATTATGAGGATTGTCTAAGCCAAGAAAATGCTTGTCCAATCTCCACCCTCACTATTCCATATCCAACGTAGGCAATAAAAGAAAAGGTTTTAAAATCTCCCATAGAAAATGTTTTAAACATGCATCTTGTGCTCATCATTAATTAGATTGTTTTCAACATCAACACACGCATGCATCTCTTGTCAATAGAACTCTGAATAAAAGCAGGGAAATGTTACCTCATAGAAATGTCAATTGAAATGTGGCTACTCCCAGGTAGGTTCTCCCTAAAAACAGGGTCTTGGTTTCACCACACCTCCAAATATGGATAAATCATCACTGGCAAATGGGGATAAAGGGAAGTTACAAAGGGTTAAAAAAACATAAAGGGAAGCAAAGCCGCATTTTCCACTTCCGTTTCTCTTAGCATAACTGTAACAGATCTGGTAAATAACTGTAACAGATCTGTTTGAAATTTTAACTGTTAGAACCATGTTTTACCATGCCGACATATATGTTCTCAATTAAATCTCCTTTGCGTTCAATTCCTTTATCAAGAAACTTACCCAAAACAATAAGAAAAGGACACAAAGTGAGAGGAATTACACACAATCAGCCAACAGTTGAGAGCTGTACTGTCAATTGTCATTTTAGCATCTAGGCCTGATCTTTGAGATGTTCTAGAAATGACATGGGTCCACACGATTGAAACCATTGAACAAAGAAGCTGATTAGTGTGAAAATAGGAAAATATATACCATCTCAAGGCAGCTGATGACATTAGATTTTGGCTGCATTCATAAGAACCTTTTCAAAGATAATCAACAGGGTATGGGAACTTGGGTGCCCGTGACACTTCCACCAACCAACAAGTTGGGGTTGATGATGTCTAAAAACATTCCTTCTATAGTAAATCTCTCTTTCAACTAAACACATGAGCCAGCCCCATGTGACTGGTAAATTGTTGGTGTACTTCTTTGGTGTAATTGAATAACAGGTTTGAATTTCTATAATTGGTTAAAAATGAAGAATCAAAAGGTGGATATTCAAAAATGACCGTCAAATAACCTCCACTTCAATAGAAATCTGAATTAAGGTAAGATGGGAAATTAGAACTTTAAACGGACCTCTGATTACTTAGTTATCTAAAGGAGCTTACTCTAAAAAATCTGATACAACTTTTGGGCCTCATTGCCATTCAAGTTTGGGACCAGTTGAGCAATATATATTACCTAAAAAACCACAGGCAATAAATAGTAAAAGACATATCACAAAAGACATTAAGTCACTCTCTGACCCATGCTGCTTTCCATAATAATGTAACCAGGCTTAAAGTGGCAACCTCTCAAAAACTCAGTACATGTCTTGATGCATACCTTTGACTTAAAATCCTCATCATCTCTAATGATACGTGGATGAATTGAAGGAATCATAGTGAAAAAGCGATTGCTAGCGTCAATAATCAAGCTCTCCTCAACAGATGGCTCATATTGATTGCTGGTTAGAAGATTTTGTAACTCTGTTAATACCTCAAACCCTGAAAGAATAACAATTGAGTTCAATATAAATGCCGAGCCAGTTTAGATATAGACTGCACAAGATTTAGGCAACCCATCAGGTGAAACTACTTGTCCTAATTGGTGCTCCTTTTAATGCAGACAATTATTTGTGGTTGCCCATTTCCATTGGATGGCGAGGGTTGTTAGTTGTTATAGGGGATCAATATGGTGTAGGTCCGCCATCCATTCCATGATTCTACAACCTGATTTACTGTGTATATTACTCAAAGTAGGCCCCAAATTACCATTTATGGGTTAAACAAAAATGTCATTTTCTCCATTAAGGCATCATATAGCACTTCAATGGCCAATGTTCACAAACAACAAATTTGGATTTCAGTTGAATTCTGAAAAATTAGGAGATCCTGAGAGGCACCCTTCTGGATATTTCATTTGCTTAGCTTTCCGAGGGGCATTTCTGACTTGTTAATTTCAAACTCCATCATCGCTGTCCTGTGGAAAGTTAAACTAGTATGTTAGACAAGTTAAACTAGTATGTTAGACAACCCACTCATCATAAATCAAGGAAAGTTGAAACTAGTCTGTTAGACACCCCACTTATCATAAATCAACACAAGTAACATACAAAGAAGATAACCAGCTTGACAATTCTGCTACTGGAGGAGAAAAAACACAGCAACAATTTTCCTCAAAAAATTCTCAAGTCATCATCATGCACCTTGACATAACCATGATCAACTCCCAATCGCTGCATCATTGTATCATAACCATACAAGTGCCAATGGTGTATGGAACAAATCCCTTAGAATGTAAAAGGCTATAACTTTTCCATCTGTTGGGTTGAAAAAAAAAATGCTTTGTACGTACTTGAAAGGGAGCAATTGAATGACAGAGCAAAATGGATTAAGTCACAACTAAGACATCTTCTTCAAAACTTACAACCTAATTTTCAAAAAGGCTTTATCACATAGATGCCAACAAATTTAAAACAAACCAGATGAGACGGGATGTAGAGAGAGATCACAACATAATTTAGGTTGATTGAAGAATCACAGATAGAACCACCACCCAAATAAATAGCACTTAGAATGTAAAAGGCTACATCAAGTCAACAGTGTTGAGCATTTGAAACTCAATTGTAGTGTAATAAAACACAACAGGTTGTACTCTTGGGGAATAATAGTCCTTTCGTGTAAAACCATCCTTTAAGAAATCAAGGTGACAAAGGTTGAGAACTCATTATTTAAAATAGGCTGAGCACCCAAATAGGCCGAGCACTCATTTTCTATAGAGATGCAAAGAAAAGAAGAATAAGAAGAAGAAAAAAGGCACATCATTCAGGGATCATAGTGTTCTTACCGCCAAAGCTAGGGTGCCTGTAAATATCCCAGCTTTTAATGCAGTTAAAACATATGTAGAATGGAATTTCAATTTTTGTATAGAAATATGATTCAATCCCTTCTTCGATGTCCCCACCTGCAACAAAGGAAGAAGAAAAAAGGCACAGAGATAAAAAAATTTTCAAGGACTATCAATCACAAAGAGAATCCACTATAAAATGGAATTGGTTTATTTAAACACATGAAAGCACCCATCTGAATCGCCCATCATGGAAAACCCCAATACTCAGTCCAAACAACTATATTATCCAACAACTTTAAAGTTCAATAGTCTCTAAAATTTAGATCTTTTCAATACTCAGTCCACTTTAAAACTGGGCCTGACAACAGGCCAGGGGAATAACAGAGTATCAAATAGGATGCACTGTGATCAAAGAGGGGCCCTGGACTGCAAAATGTTATCTGACATATAGAACTTTTGTTTGCCAGGCATTGCTTTCCAAGGCATTCAATAGAATAGTGTGAATTGGAACAAAATGTCATCCAAAGAAACTAACTAGAAGATACAAGCACCACTTTTCATGCTCTTCATGGATACATCCAAATGGGCACTTCAATAACCTATCAGGTCTGAAAATATTACTCCATGGCACCTAGTGAAAAGCAAATGATGGAAATCTAGATGGACCAAAACAGAACTGATTTTGAAAACCTTAAGTGATGAATGCCAGTCATCTATGAATTTGATATTATGCAGTGAAACTAGAACAGAAACCTAAACAGTATTTAAACACAATATGGAACCGGTGCATTGAACGGTTTGGTCCAAGTTAAACCGTTCACCTTGCTCAAAAACCAGTCAAAACCATTAATTAAAACAAATCCCAGAACAATCTTTGGATAAACTATGCATATAATTAAGCCTTATAAAGAACTAATATTCTTCTTCATGCAGAAACCAAATAAAAGGTGATATTGCACATCCACTATCCCTCTAGTCATCACCAAATGTAGTCTTCTTTCCTCCAATGTAAGTAGAAATCGTCAAAGAGAAAAAAATAAGTTTTTTTTTTTAAGAATATGAAATAAGGGTTTTGACATGCAAGAAACAATCATTCGGTTTCAAAATCAAGTCAGATCCTGACTTCTCTCCCAATGGATTCAAAAGTAGATACCACTGACAAAATAATATTGATTTTGATCGAAAAAATGAAAACAAATGGGCCCTCTGGCTAACCTGTACCAGCAGCACCTATGCTTGGCCTATTTGGCATTCCACGGCCTCTGCCTCCACCTCCACCAAAACGTCCACCACCACCTCTGCCGCCTCCACGCCTTCCGCCAAATCGACCACCACTGTCTCTGTCACCAAATCTACCACTGCTTCTGCCACCACTTCTCCCACCACTTCTATCGCCCCCATCACAATTATCACTTCTGGGTTGGAGATTTTGGGGTTTTCCATGATGGGTTGGAGATTTGGGGGTTTTCGAGAGAGAGTGATGAGATCTCGGGGGATGGCAGGGGAGAGACGGTGAGATGAAGGTGCTGCCGCTGCGAGTAAGATGGAGAGAGTGGTGGGCAGTGGCCGTTTCTCTGCGCACAGTCCGCCGATGAGGTGATGGAGAGGAGAAGATGATGGGAGGGTCGAGAGGGGGGAGCGGCTGTGAAGGGGGGCTGCGCCTGGGTGACAGATCTGCGCAGCGGGAGCGGCTGTGAGACCTGCCCTGCGTGAGAGAGAGATTCTGGCAGGGAAAACGAAGATGGTGAAGAAGAGAGATGAAGCAATGGGACCGTAAATCTGTGAAAATGAAATCCAGGGTACGTGTGTCTCTTATGGAGTCATGTGAATGGGAAGTCTACAAAGGATGTCTGCAATCATTAATACACAAAAAAATCAATCCTCCCTCTCCCAAATGCCCTAACCTGTCTACTTCAATCCTTGGATTTTATACTGAACCTGCGCAGGGGGAGAGGAAGAGAGGGATGGAGATGAAGATGGGAGAGAGCGAGAGAGGAAAAAAGATGAAGATGGTAGAGAGCGAGAGAGGGAAGGGGATGGCATGCACAGGGAGACGAGGGCCAGAGAGGGAGAGTGCGAGAGATGGTTGAGCGAGGAATATTTAAGGGGGAGAGACAGTGATAGGGGGAAAAAATGAAATGAAGGCGCGCAGGGAATAATAGACTTGGCGGGGTAGATGTGATATCGGTTATGTAAAGTATATAATATCGGTTTTATAATAACCGATATAGACTATATAATATCGGTTTCGTAATAACCGATATAAAATATAGCAATTAATATCGCATATGTGCTAACCGATATTATATATAGCGATTATTATATCAGTCATTATGTAACCGATATAAAAAAATATTAACCGATATAATAAACCTTGACTGAAGATATTATATCGGTTATATTAAAAACCGATATAAGGCAGTTTTTGTAACCGATATAATATGTCATTTTTCTAGTAGTATATACCTTCTTCTTTGGTGATGCCGTCCCTGATGACATGACATACCAGAGAAGATGTTTTCAGTTCTCTTTCACAGCAAATGGTGAGAAGAAGACTGTTGCTACCCGGTCGACGTTTGATCGCACCGTCTCGATCATGAGCCTTACCCCCACGTGCTCTAAGAGGGAAGATCCTCCAAGCTGGGTGAGAAGGACAAATGTAATCAAGACCGGGGTTTTTGTTGGCGGTTCTCCTGGATATACGGAGAGGTCGCCTGTTGACATGGACCTGTTGATGCCATCCAGCGGCTACCAGGGCTCTGATTATCCGTCGGTCGATTTGAGACCGGTGGGCCTTGGTATTTTCAGCGGTGACGGCAGCAATTGGATCAAGCCTTTTCGACTTCGTGGCCGTTTCAATGCTGACTCCGAGTGGAAGTCGTGGACTGATCGCGTCCTGCTGATTGGTGGCGCCGTTTTGAAGGAAGCCGGGATTTTTGATGCGGTCCGTGCCTTTAGGGAGACCGTGATCTTTTCCGACGAGGCCTTCATGGCTATGCTGGAATCATTCCTCCCACAAACCAATACCTTCGTTGTGACGAATGGCGAGATTGGTTTTTCTTTGAAGGAGCTGCGTCATTACCGGATTGCCCATCCTCGGCAAACTCTATGAGGAGTTTATGCCGATTGACAAAGTCCTCGAGGGGCAGTCTGAGGAGTTCAGGCTTCTGTACTTTCAGCTCGTCGCCTTCTATGATTTTTTGAAGGAGAAGGAGGGTTTGAAAGTTAGATCCAGCAGTTGGAAGAGTTCTAGCTCTTCATTCCCCAACTTTTTTGATAGCAGGGAGTCTTCTGATAGCGTGACCCAAGAAGCCGGAGCTCAGGATCCAAGTTCAAAGAAGATCTTGGCCATGCAAGAAGAGTTGAGAGATTTCTGTGCCAGTACAAACGCCATATGTCCTGACATTGTACTGCGGAGAGATCTCGCTGTTTACCTCACTTATTGGCTTGGTGAGGCTATTTTTGCTGGAGGAGATGGAACGCACATCAGGCCGCATTGTATTTTTCCGGCTTTTTCAGATGGCGTTTGGAGAGCAGCTTGCTTTGGTGCCAGCTCTTTACTCCTACCTGTGTACCGAACTGCAGGCTGCTGCTTTTTTGGTTCGGCTTGGGCTTCCCATGAATAGGGTATTTTCAGCCCACATCTTTTATTTGTGGTATGTATACCACTGTCCTGGCTTCCACCGGCTGGGTGCTGCACAGGATGATGATCCTCTGATGATTCGACTGGCTAAGGGCAAAGCCGTGTCCGAATCACTTTTGTTTGCCCGCATGAGGATCCGACGGTTCAGGGACGTCGAGATGGGGCAGTCTTCAGTGAAGCTTTCTCCGGAGTTGCGGAAGAAGGCTTTTGATTTTGGTGTCTCCCGAGACTCTACCAGGGCGGGGTCGGGAAGGCATTATTCCTTGACGAATGCAGAGAGAGTGGCTTTTTCAGCATACGTGTCGGCACGATGGTGTACCGTAGACATCTTTTCGTCGACATCCAGCCGTATGTACCCTCTCGCTTTGCTTTGTAGCTGGGCTTTTCTTAAGGCGTTGTTGGAGTGCCTTCAAGCATGGTGAAGCGCTTTGGAGGCTTACAGGACGGGAGAAATGCATGGGCTTTCTATAGTGCTGAAGACACTACAACCATGATTTCTTATCCTGTGTTGCTGACTTCCCGGACTGTCGGCTTTGCGAAGTGGTTCGCGGAGAGCTTTTCGACATATCGGGGGCTTTCCAAGAAGGAGCTTGATGTGAAGCTGGCATCTGGAAAGGGCCTTGGAAAGTCGGATGGCGTCCGGCGAGAGGAAGTTTGGGCCTTCCTTTCTGGAGAGAAGCACAAGATAGGCTTTCTCGGTGACCAGGGCGTCATTGGTTCTGAAGCTGTTCAAGAAATACCTGATGAGGCTTTAGAGCAGCTAGAACAGGAGGAAGCCGAACTTGGCGCTTGGATGCAAGCGGCACAGAGGCAAGCTTCCGTGGAGTCTACTGGCAAGAGTAGACCATCCAGTGAGGAGTCAAGTGGGAAACCTAACTCTGACAGCGGCGCAGGTTCCTCTAAGAAACGAGCCCGCAGAAGTAAGAGGAGAAGGAGTCATCATCGCAGCAAGGGGCAGCATGAGGACTCTCCTGACTTGGAAGTTCCTCTTACTATCAATGAGGATGTGCCAGTGGATGCTGACGAGCCTCCAAAGAAGAGAAGTCGAGAAGAAGAGACCGTCGGTGAAGGTATGATTCTTCCTTTTTCTCTTTCCATTTGTTTTCATGGGATTTTTCCATGTTCTGATTTGCTTCTTGTTTCTGCTTTTCTCTTCTTTTTTTTTAGCAGAGGAAGACTTGGTGATGCCTGAGGTTCCAGTCGATGAGGTGGTGACGGATCCTATCGAGGCACCTGAAGAAGAACCGAGGGACTCTGGAGTGAATCCAGAATCTCCAATTGGTACGACTTCCTTTTTTTTTTGTCTGTGACTTGGTTTGCTAACACATTTCTTGCCAGCTGACTTGCCATAGGATTCCGATGACTTTGAACCCTCGATGGACGCAAATGTTGATGATGTTTCCAATGAGTTCATGGAGGAGGAAAGTGTTCCGCCAGTCATCGAAGAAGGTATTTTGTAGTTATAACCCTGATAATGATTTTCAAACAGGATCATATTCATACCTTTTTGTATTTCTTTGGCAGGTTTTGAAGTGGCAGAGGAGGGTCCATCGCTTCCTTCAGAACCAGAGCAAGGGATGCCAGAGGTTGATCCAAAGGTAGAGACTCCTGGGACCAGTTCTGACAATGTTGAGGAGATACCTCGTGCTGAGATTCCTTCCCGAGCAGGAGCAGTTTCAACTGGAAAGAGTTCTTTTGTTACTCTTCCAACAGATGATGATATGAGCAGCCGACCAACGGAGTTGGGCGAATCTTCAGCTGGGCCATCTCTTCTTTTTACGAAGAAGGTGGTGGTGCGAGTTCTGAGCTCTTGGATTGAGACTCTGCTTTCTGGGCACTTAGATGCTGGATTTGGGATGATCCAATATGTGCGTGAGATTCTCGGTGATGCTGAAGAGGCTGGTCTAGATGTCACAAGTGCCAGGGCGATCGTTGATAGGATCATTGAGCTGGGTGACAGGTGGTTTGAGACCATTGGTTTTCCTGATGATCAGTTCTTTAAGGAGATGTTCCTGGACCCTGCGAATATGGCTCAGTCTAACCTGAATGAGGCTACAGAAAGCAGGAAGCAGGTAGTCCGAGAGAAGAACTTAGAAGAGCTAAACATCATTGGGCTGACACATGACCTGAACATCCTTGATAGGGAGGTCGATGAGGCCAGGAGACGTCTTGAGCATCTGCAGGCACAAGTCGCTGCCAAGTGGACTGCAATAACAGAGGCTCGTGAAAGGGAGACTGCTCTGATTCACCAGGTTGCAGATGTCGATCGGGTTCTTAAAAGGAAGTCTGATGAGAACAAACAATGGTGAACTGCTCGAGATAAGCTTCCTGGTGCGAAAGAAGGGGTACAGCCCACTCCAGCATCTCATGGCAAATTCCTGAAGATGCGTGCCTTGGAATCCTTGACGGCTGAGGCTAAAAGTTTGCTTGAGGAGCTGAACTCTTGGCTGGAGACCATTTTTGATTGAGCTCCTGTATTTTTAACAGAAACCATCCTTCTCTCTTTTTTGGTACCACTTGTATTTTTTGGTACTTATTTTTTGTAGTGCTTGTGAACACTTTCTTTTTTTTTTTGGTACCACATGTATATTTTTTTTGTACTCTTTTTTTGTTATCCCTACACTCACTTGAATCTTTTTGTGATAAAAGTAATTGCTAAATGGGATGCTCTTCTTTTTTTTTGTTTTGTTATCCCTACGCTCACTTGAATCTTTTGTGATAAAAGTAATTGCTAAATAGGATTTGATCAAAAGGTTGTCATTTTGTGAAAATCTTTTGTCAAATGATTGTTTTGGCATGGAAGCCAGGTTTTTGTTTGTGGCATGGAAGCCAGTTTTGGCATGAGAGCCAGCTTTTCTTGTGGCATTGATAGCCGAGGTTTTTTTTGTGGCATCTATAGCCAGTTTTGGTGGCATTGATAGCTGGTTTGTTTTGTTGGCATTGATAGCCGGGTTTTTTGAAATCCAAGTTTTTGTTTGTGGCATTGATAGCCGGTTTTGGTTTTGGTGGCATTGATAGCCGGTTTGTGGCATTTATAGCCTGTTTTGATGGCATTTATAGCCGGTTTGGTTTTCAAAAATGCAAGTATCGACTAAAAGTCGCCTCCCTGCTGAATGTTCTTGCAAGTATTAATGGAATGTCGCATCCTTGCTCATTCGGTTGCGAGTATCGATGAAATGTCGCATCCTCGCGGATTTGGGTGCAATATCGATGGAATGTCGCATCCTTGCTTTTCAAAAATTTTGGTTTTGCGGGTACTGACTTGATGTCGTTTCCCCACGATTTCTGAAATTTGTGGTTTTCTCGAACCTTTGAGTTATGGATATCAACTGAAATGTTGCGTCTCCATGGTTTTTTTAGGTTTTTTCGAACCTTTGAAATTTGGGTTGTGGATATCAATTGAAATATTGCGTCTCCACAATTTTGGATTTTGCAAGTATCGACGAAATGTCGCTTCCCTGCAATTTTGGAAGTGTCGAACGTGGTTCGTATGCTTCCGATTTGTGCGAGTATCGACTAAGCGTCGCTTCCCTGCGGTTTTTTTTTTTTTTTTTGAAAAACCATTTTTTTTTGTTTAAAGACACAAGGGTCATAAGTTTTGACCTAAAACCATTTTGGCGGTAAAAGGCAGGGTGGACTAGGGTGGAAATCCCTGAATCCGGATTTTGTTTCAAACCATGAATTTTGGGTTCAAGGGTTGAAAATTTTGGTCAAGTTAGGGAAAGGTTCCTAAACTTGGATATTTTTTTTTTTGAACAATGAAACGATGAAAGTAAGCATTGTTTTAAATTTCTAGAAATTTCAACATTTGATATGAAAATTCTAAAAAAAGGGTGGGTTTAGCGAGCGTGTACCTGGAAACCGGTTTTGGCCATACAGGCATTGCTCTTACCCAGTTGGGTAAGTCTTCAAGGGTAGTACCGCTTTAAGAACTTCCCGTTGATGGGCAGCATACATCTGTCACCTTCCATGTTTAGGAGTGCGTATGCGCCATTAGAGAAAACCTTGTCGATGACGTAGGGTCCCTCCCATTTTGGCTCAAATTTGCCTTTGGACTTGTGAGCGAAGACCATTGGTCTTTTTACCGCAAGAACCAAGTCACTCTTTTTGTAGGCGCGTTGCCTGACCTTTTTATCGAAAGATCCTGCCATGCGTGCTTGGTAAAGTTCAATGCTTTGTTGAGCTTCGAGCCGTCTCTCATCAAGATTGTCTAGCTCATGGAGTCGCAATTTGATATTGCTTTCTTGAGTCATGTCATTTTGCAAGGATACCCTCAAGGAAGGAATTTGTACTTCCAAGGGCACGACAGCTTCGCATCCATAGACTAAAGAGAATGGTGTGCTATGGGTTGGTCCTCGAACGGTGGTTCGATAGGCCCACAAAGCTTCAGACATTTTGTCGCTCCAGTCTCTTTTGTGACTAGAGACCATTTTTTTGAGGATTTTGCAGAGTGTCTTGTTGAAAGCTTCTGCTAACCCGTTTGCTGCCGGATTGTATGGAGTCGAAGGACAGCTTTGGATTTTGTATTTGTCGCAGAACCTGTAGAATCGATGATCCCGGAACTGTGGTCCGTTATCATGGACGAATCTTTTGGGTATGCCGAAACGACAAATGATGTTGGTGCGCAGGAACTGAAGGACTGATGAGGTCTTCATTTCGTTAAACGCAAATGCTTCTGACCACTTGGAGAAATAATCCGTAGCGGCGAAGATGAAGCGATGACCTTTGCTCGAAGGGGGAGAAATAGGACCTATGATGTCCATACCCCAGGCTTCGAAAGGCCATGAAATCGCTGTAGGATGCAGCCATTCTGGAGGCATGTGAATGTAATCTCCATGAACTTGGCATTGTTGGCAGCGCTTAGCAAATTGCATTGCGTCAGCTACCATGGTAGGCCAGTAATATCCTAACCTTTTTATCTGATCATAGAGCTTAGGTCCAGCCTGATGAGCTCCGCAAAGACCAGCATGAACTTCTTTGAGTGTTTCTTCAGCCTCTTGTTGTGACAAGCAGCGTAGAAGTACTCCGTTGAAGGATTTCCTGTAAAGGATTTTTGAAGGAATATCCAAATGAAAGCTTGGGGTTCGTCTTTGGGTGCTTACCCGTTCTTTTGGATCTTCAGGTAGGATTCCGAACATAATGTAATCAATGAATGGATCCCTCCAGTCGCCGATTGAAGTTTGAAGGATTGAAATCCGACTTCGGACCACTTGGTGGCATTCAGCCACTGCTTGGTGTGTGTTAAGAGGAGGAAGGATTCTTCTTTCGCACACTGTGATTTGCATGTTTTCCCCTTCCTGGATTGCCATGGATGCGGCAAGTCCGGCTAGGGCATCTGCACGTATGTTTTCACCTCTACGAATGTGGGTGATGTGACAGATGTCAAACTTTTGCAGAAGTGATTGTGCCTTGTTGTAGTAAGGCAACAAATCTGGCTTCCTGACTTCAAATTTCTGATTCATCTGGTTGACGATCAGTTGAGAGTCTCCAAAGACTTCCAGCATGGTGATACCGGATTCGATGGCGAGTTCCAATCCTAAGATCAGAGCTTGATATTCAGCTGCATTGTTTGTGCATGGTTCCAGTAGCGAGAAAGCGTGTGGAATCATGTATTTGTCGGGGCTAACAAAGAGGATGCCAACTCCCTAGATCAGCTGTCTTTTTTCATTTGTCCTGGTTGCACCGTCAAAGTACATGTCCAGGAGGCACTTTGCGAGAAAGTCTCCACACAGTAGACTGGTTCGTCTGGGAGATCATCTCTGAGCGGAGAATCTTTAGGCAATGGATGCTCTGCGAGGAAGTCCGCTAGAGCTTGCCCTTTGATTGCTTTTTGTGGTACATACCTAATATCAAATTGTGACAGAAGGATGGACCATTTTGCCAGTCGAGCATTGAGAGAACCTGCCTTTGTGACAAGGACCTTCAAGAGGTTGACCCTCGAGACCAGGTATACTTGTGTTGGAAAGCAAGTAGTGACGCAGCTTTTGTACGGCGAACATCACTGTAAGACATTCTTTTTCGACTGGAGAGTAGCGATGCTCTGCACCTACTAGCATGCGGCTGAGGTAATATAGAGCAGCTTCTTTTCTTTGATCATTTTCTTGCGCAAGCAGAGCTCCCAAAGAGTGATCAAGGGCTCTTGTGTACAAGATGAATGGTTTTCCAGTGGTAGGAGCAGCTAACACTGGAGGTTTTGTCAGGTATGACTTGATGTCTTGGAAAGCAGCTTCACAGTCAGCATCCCAGACAAAGTTTACACCTTTTTTCATCAATCGGGAGAATGGACGGCATTTCCCCGAAAGATTGGAGATGAACCGTCTGATGTAGGCCAATCTCCCTTGAAGCCCTTTGAGTTCTCTCAAGGTTCTTGGAGAGGGCATTTCTAGAATGGCTTTGACTTTTATGGGGTCAAGCTCTATTCCAGCTTTCCGAACTAAGAATCCGAGGAACTTACCCGACGAGACGCCGAAGAAGCATTTCAAAGGATTCATTCGCAGTTTGTGTTTGCGAAGCCGGAGGAAGACTTCTCGAAGGTTTTCGAGATGATCTTCTTTTCTTTTGCGGCGAGGTCATCAACGTAACATTCAACCGTCTTATGCTGCATATCTTGGAATATTTTCATCATAGCCCTCTGATATGTGGCACCAGCATTTTTCAGACCAAATGGCATGACAGTGTAGCAATACACGCCAAATGGGGTCCGAAAAGATGTATGTTTTTCATCTTCAGGATGCATCTTTATCTGATTGTAGCCAGAGAAACCATCCATGAATGTCATTCGCTCGAATCCACAGGTGTTATCAATCATTACCTCTGGTATGGGGAGCGGAAATTCATCTTTAGGGCATGCGCCATTCAGGTCTCTATAGTCAATACAGACCCTGATCTGCCCGTTCTTCTTTGTCACGGGGACAATGTTGGCCAACCATTCAGGATGTTGTTCCTCACGGATGAAGCCGACGCTTTTGAGTTTTTGAACTTCTTGTTCAATTTTATCCATCACATCTGGACGGAATCTTCTTTGGCCTTGCTTGACAGGCTTGATGTCTTCTTGAAGATTGAGTTTGTGAACCGTTATTTTGGGGTCTAAGCCTGGCATTTCAGCGTAAGACCATGCAAAGCAATCAACGAACTCACGAAGAAAGGCGATATACTCGGGTAACTCATCATCCTTTATATTCTTGCTTATGAATACAGGACGTGGGTTATCTGGTGTTCCCAAGTCTATCTTTTGAACAAGATCTTCTGTTGGAAGGTTCGAAGGTGGTTCCTCCACAATATTTTCGGAGGCTTCCAGCTCAACGAAACCTTCTGGGTTTTCAAAGGCATTTCCAGACCAAGGTTTTGTTCCTTTCCACGGGTCTTCTTGATCGGTAATTTTCCCAAGGCTTGCTATGAGATGATCCCAATCGCCTGTTGAAACCGGGTCGAAGTAGGCTACTTCTTTTGGAGATGAGGGTTCTTCTGGGTCAGAAGACCACACGTCTGTTCCATCGGACAACTCCTCTTCATTTTCGGAGAAATCGTGCCAATTGGATGAGCTTCCTGGATCTTTGTCAGGTGACTCATTAAAGAGATATCCAGGGAGATCGATGTCTTCATGGACTTGAGAAGTTGAGGCTTGGTCAGTATATTGACTTTTAAGCCTTTGTGTCAACTGTCTCAAGGGAGTGTCGGGATCATACCCTAACCCGTGTGAAGACTTTTCTACATAGCCATAGAGTCTCCAATCTTCCAGCTGGCTTTTGGTCAAGACGGGCCCCAATGGCGTGAGAATACCGCGTCCTTCTCCCAAACCGACTGGGTTTTGAGCGTCATAGCCCATTTTCTTCATAATAGCTTGTGCCACAGAACTATAAGGATAGTTGAGGCATACCTTCATTTTGGAAAGGTTTAAGCATGGAGTTTGATGAAGAAGCATCCGATCTATAGAAGAAGATCGGCTTTTCCTTTGCTGAAGTTGCTGGAACAACGAAGGAAGCTGACGTAGGATCTTCTATGTCAGAAGTTATCTCTATTGGAGTGAGAGCAGGCTGAACTTGCTGAGTGTCAGCTTGGCTTAACGATGTGTCGTCTTCCGGCTCTGAATCCGAGTCCGTGTCTTGCATGATAGACACGAAAGAGACAACAAATTTGCCCCCAGGCTTTTGCTTTGCCTTCTTCACTTTAGTTGTGATGACCAAAGGCTTTGAAGGTTTGAGGGAGATGATGAAGGGAGTTTGAATGCTCTCTTCAGATTTACCGGATGGTTTGTTTTCTTCCGGTGATTGTTGAGGAGCTTTGCCTTTATCTTTCTGGAGATTTTCGGCAAAGGATGCTGTGTGCTTCTCCTCTTCTTCTTTTTCACCTTCATACATCTGTGAGTCTGCGAAGTGGACTTCTTTACCTTTGAAGGGTTTTCTGTCCGCAAAGACTCGATGTATCATGCCGTCGTCGCCAACAAACTTGATGCATTGATGTAGAGTTGAAGGGACAACACCATTCTCGTGGATCCAAGGGCGTCCGAGAAGGATGTTGTAGCATGAAGGGGTTTTTATTGCATACACTGTGACCTCAGAGATAAGATCACCGATCTGCAACTTGAACCTGATTTTGCCGATAGGCCTTTGAGTACTCCCATCGTATCCAAAGATAGATACAGATGTGTGGCTCAGCTTGCTGGGTGGGATGCCCAACTCTTCAAGAGCCGATGTGGAGATGAGGTTGAGTGCAGAACCTGGGTCGATCTGAACTCTGTGCATAGGCATTTCCTTGATATACCCTGTGAAGTACAGGGGTCGGTTATGCCTGGTTTCTCCAAGTAGGAGGTCGTCCTTTGTGAAGGCGATGGTTGCACTGGCTGCTTTTTTAACCGAGAGGCATTCAATGCATGATCCCTCAGTTTTCTTCTTTTCTCCCTTTGAGGAGGCTTCTGAGTTTTTGACCCGGTAATCCATTTCAATTTGGAGGACTTGCGGGGCATATTTGTCGACATCCTCATTCAGCTTTTAGTAATTCCGAGATGAGATTATTACGAGTGTGCGGAGACATTCGCAATAAATCTAGGATGTGCAGACGTGCAGGTATGTGCTTGAAGTGTTCAATCAAGTCATACTTGAAAGCCTCCTTAGGGCCTGCATGTTCATCATTGTTGCCACTAGGGGCGCTTACAACATCTTTTCCCGAAGGTCTTACATATGTAAAGGAAGATTGGTTGTAATTTTTGTGGTAGTCCCGGCCAGAGCGGGTGCCTCTACCAACTTCGAGAGCTTCTTGAGAAGGGTCTTCGTTTGGAAGATTGTCTTCAGGATCAAGAGGCTGTCGTTTTTCATTTGCTGAGGATGAATCAGCAGCAAAGTTGCCATCCTCAGTGATCGTGTTGCACGGAGCATTTTCCGGGAACAAATCCTGAACAGCATCCAGCAACCTTTCTTCGTTACTATCATCGTCCAAGCATCAATGCTGGAATTCTTCAGTCAGGAAGGGTGTTAACTTTGAAGTCACAGTCTCAGGAGAAGAAACCTGAGAGGGTGTCATCTCAGTGAAAGTCACGTGAGACGAGGTGGCTTCAGAAGATACATTGCTAGGCGTCGCCGGAGTGTAAGTGCTTTCATCAGACGATGCTTCGAAAGAGCTATAATCCCGAATTATCACATTACAGGAAGCTCTGACGGGAGACGTTGCCTGATCGGAGTCAGACTCATCCTCGGATGTAAGAGGATCGTCTATCCAGCAATTTTCTCCATTTTCAGGAGTTAAGGGAGGATGTACCTGGTGGTCTTCAGGGACTTCAGGCTCTGGGTTGCGAGGAGGCTCGTTGACGCGGTCTTGCTCTTGTTCTAGAGCGAGTTGCTGCAAGATCCTTGCATATTCTTCAAGATCAGGCATGGGAGCCGGATCTTCTTCTTCATTAACTTTTTGTGGCTCAACATGGTTGATTTCCACTGGAGTAATGAGAGGTGCTGGGTTAGCAGCATTTTCTTGTACAGCTTCTTGGTCTTCTTCATCATCAGACCAGGATCCTTGTGGCTGTAGGGGGTTATACCAGATTACTGGCATAAGATGAGACTCAGGAACCCATTCTTCATCGGAGAGATATTCTCCTGTTTCAAGGGACTCCTCCCACTCATCTGTGTAGTTGGATTCGAATCCATCATCGGTGTCGCTGGATTCGTATCCATCAATGGAGAATCCAACTACCGAATTGCAAGAGTATGATGCCTCCTGCATGGCTTCTTTGAATTGAGGTGGCATGAAATCACTGAGAGTGAATTTCCTTACCCCCTTTGAAGTCTCTGGAAGGGATGTTTTTGTTGCCTCCAGTGAAGCGGTAGAGGAAGCCTCTGCCTTTTCTTTGACCTCTAGTTTTGGCTGGTCTTCTCTTGCCGTTTGAGCTTGAGGAGATGTTTCCTAGCCTGCCTTCCGCTGTTGAGCTGTAGGCTTTGTTTTCACGACCTCCCAATTTTCATCTTCCAGGAGATCGGGATGTACCCATATCGGTTGTCCGTCTGGTGTCGGGTAAGGAACCAGTTCCTCGGACGCTTGGATTGAGTTTATCACCTTGAAGGAAGTAATGATCTTCTTTTTCGGTGATTTTGATGTTTGTCCACATGTCACCATGTTGACGGAGGCAGACCCATAGTTTTTGTCAAAGGTGATGACTCCGTTTTTCCACATCTCATTTATTTTCTCTCTCACAACGAAGCATTGATTGAGAGGATGCGAGATCATCTGGTGGTATGGACAGTACCGAGGATCGTTGGTTTTGCCAACATCACCCGGTCTTTTTGGTTCAGGCAAGGTGAGCTTGCCGTTTGCCACAAGAGCCTCGAAGATTTCATCAACGTCTTCATCAAACGGGTATTTATTCTCTACTCGTTCTTTGAAGGCATCTGAGAGTTCAGGTCTCTTACCAGCAACTTTATTTTCAGCTTTCTTTGGTGGCTGAGGAGCTGACTTGGTCTGCACATTGAGGACCTCTTTTTTCTTTGGTTTAGAGGTTGCAATGGCGGTTGGCTCTTTTCTTGATGATTTCTGACTGTTGAGGTCTTTAATCACCGTTTCAGCTTCCATGGAAGCTTCTAGGAGTTCTCCCAGGTTTTTTTGATTTGTTGCCGATGATCATGGAGCAGGATTCTGGCTCTCATGTTGTTTCGGCAAATGTCGACTAGCGACGCTTGTGGCAATACATCAGAGCATTTGTATGCCATTGCTTTCCACTTGTGAATGAAGTCATATGTTGATTCATTCTCCCCCTGTTTAGGCTGCACAGCTGAGCCATAGTAGCGGGATGATCTTCACCTTTGAAGTGAGTCAGGAAGCGTGTCTCTAGCATGGCCCAGTTTTGGATTGAGTCCTCCGGCAGAGTGGAGTACCAATCGAAGGCCGTACCTTTTAGGGTACTTGCAAAGAGGCGGATCTTGAGTGCATCTTGATCCGCGATAGCTCCCGTCAGGATCTTGAAGTGGATGACGTGCTGTCTGGCTGATCCTTTCCCCGTATATGTTTGGAGAGTAGGATGCTTGAATTTGGTGGGGAACGGGACCGAGTCCATCCATAAGGGATATGGTGGCTTGATCCCATGCTCCTTGAGTATATCCTCTTCTTTTGCTTTGGCGAGGATACTGTCTACGTCCTTTTTGGTAAGGGCGCGTGACTCATTTTCTTCTCCATTTACCTCGTCGTTTTGATGATTCGGAGGAGGTTCATTGTTCGCCTGATTTTGGAAGGCGAGGAGAAGGTTTTCCATCAGAGTTTCAATCCTCTGCTGGCCCTGTTCCAACTGCTGGATGCGGGTGATCGCATCTTCTGGAGGTGGATTGCGGGGTGGTGGCTCAGAATTTGTAGCCAAGACATTCATCCTTCGTGATTCGAACGAAGAAACTGTCCTGGTGACTGAGCTGGGGCTCATTCTTTTTGAAGAAGAGCTTGAGGAAGGATCACTCTGCTGTC
Organism: Litsea cubeba; assembly: GCA_012931725.1. NCBI lineage: Eukaryota > Viridiplantae > Streptophyta > Magnoliopsida > Laurales > Lauraceae > Litsea > Litsea cubeba. The sequence goes on from WHSA01000510.1 coordinate 57,085, forward strand.
CTTTGCTTGAAGGAGCAGGGGATTCTTCTGAATGTCTTCTTGTCCTTGAGACGCTGCGGGTCATCGGACGTCGGACATGGATTTTTGTTGCTGATTTTTTGCGCCTTCTGGTTTTTCCAACCATATGGACGGCAGCAACTTGGTTGGGTCTTTCTTTTTCGACCCATTTGGGAGAGACTTGGAGTGTAGGAGGCTGGGTCCTTTGCTTCTCTAGTCTCTTTTGCCGGTATGACGCGCGGCGGCGTATGCGACGGGCAATTTGAGCTTCGGTCAGCTCTGGCTGGGCTTTGACGATGAAGGATGTGCTTCCTCGGGCGCAGCAGCCGAGCCTGTCTTCTTTGCAGCTGGGCAAGGACAGGATGCGAACCCTGTCCTTCGCCTGTTGCAGCGAAGCTTTGAATTTTTGGAGTTCGGCCCCGGTAGAGATGAAGGGTCGAACTGCAGGTTTGTAGGCCTTAGCAGGTGCTTGTAGAGGCCTTGTGATGCATGATCTGATTTTGGGCTTGTAGGAACAAGCCGGCTCATGCTGGGCTGACTTGAGAGTCAGGTTGGAGATGGGTTTCTCCTCTTTCATGTAGCAAGAGGGTAGAACTGGTTCTCCTTGAGTGGGGCCAGGAATGCTGGCTTAGTGGATGTTTGGGACCTTCTTTGTTTTGGTGAAGGTCTTGGGACCAAGTCTTGGGATAGACCTGGTCGTTTGCAGGTCGAGGCTTCGTGGGGCTGCCACGGGCTTCAGGCCTTCTGTGCTCGCCTTTGTGTCACGGTAGTGACACGTTGAAGAGGCGAGTTTCTGCTTCTTGGAGGGAGCAGTTTGTTCCTCAGGAAGTGGGAATGGTCCCAGCGTCCCAAAGACGATAGTCCGGGGAAGTCGAGGTCGACCCGGAGTTCAGAGAACTTGCCGAGGGAGTTGATGCTTCAGCAGCTGATGGGGGCGCTTGTAAGTGTGCGTAGTTTGCTTCTGTTGAAGCATGAGTTGGTGCTTGTTTTCATCGAAAGTAATGGTTAGTGAAGCTGCCATTGTTAGTTTTCCGAAAAATTTCTGAAACAAGACCACATCCATTATTAATCACAAGAATATAATGATCATAAATGGGAAGTTCTATGGTTTCGTCTTTTCAAATTGCTAGAGGAAGATGACCCAAGCAACATGAAGAAGGCAAAACGCCATAGAGGGTACAATTGTTCTGATCGCAGGTATGGTAAGCCCAGAATGGGCATCCCAGTGACTGCTAGAAGCAATTGTGAACTTAAATTCGACTTATCGAGAAGCAGAGCTTGCTCGAGGTAAGAAGAATATAAAGTTGGAGTTACAGATGTGCCGGTCGCAATACAGTAGACCCTGAAAGGGCGTACTAGTACCGCTAGACACAAATGTTTTGAGACCGAATCTATGAGATGAGATTCTCTGTTTTGAAAAGGTCAAGATTGGATTCATCAAAGAGAGCAAATGGTATTCCAATCTGAACACGGGCTCCAGCGAGTTCCGCGAGCGCCAGTGCTCAGAAAGAAATGAACCATAATTTCTCGGATCTGAATCTAGAAAATGACGAGTTTTTTTTTTTAAAAGGCTAATATCGGTTCATCAATAGAGAGCCAAAGGCACTCCAATCTGAACACGGGCTCAGCGATTTCCGCGAGCGCCAGTGCTCAGAAAGGAGAAGACCAAGATTTCTCCAATCTAAACCCAAAATGACGGAAGTTTTTTTTTTTTGAAGATTTTGAAGATTTTTTTTGGAAGATTTTTTTTTCTTTTTTTTTTAAAAAAATATTTTTTTTTTTATTTTTTATTTTTATTTATTTTTTTTTTAAGATTTCTTTTTTGAAATTTTTTTTTATTTTTTTTTTTTTTATTTTAAAATTTTTATTTTTTTTTTTAAAAATTTATTTTTTTGAAAAAAATTTATTTAAAAGACGAGAGAGTACACATAGGCCTCCTAACCCGGTCTTATGAAATCTTGATTGATAGAATTGCCCCCAGGTAAGGGTAGGATACTTAATGAACCCGTTTGGAGGACCCTTGCCTAGAACAGTCAAGCTGTCTCCACACTCTGGACAGGCTTTTCTTGAATCAATCATGATCAAAGAACGCAGTTGGTTTACCTTAGTGGTCTATGTCTTTTTTTTTT
>WHSA01001165.1:5000-67500 GCA_012931725.1 Litsea cubeba
CGGATCGGGTTGAGCTGCTATTCTATTGTTGCTTGCTATTCGAAGAGTGGATCTGTGCTCAGCTGGATTCGTTGGACCACTTTCTTCTTCATCTGATGTCAGATGGGAAGTTGGTCAGTCTGGTTTGAATCAAGGAACGGAATCCGGTTCTACAGGGTAGCGTTCGCCCGACTAAAAGAAACGAAAGCCTTGCCAGCTAGACGACGGCATTCCAAGAAGCAACTTCCTATGGGCTATTGATGAATCACTCGAAAGGAATTTCACCGCTCCGTGGGGAATTCCCTTTGTTCTTTCAGGTCGAGTGTAGCGAAGGTACCCGTAACCCGGAACTGCCCGTAACGAAAGGACTCGAAACCGAAAGGAAGGATAGATACGAAAAGGTAAACGGTTAGGTTGCGGGAAAGGTGAGCTGGACACTTGAAAAAGCAGCTTCGTGAAAACCAAGTTCTTTCAAGGTACTCCAATCCTTGTGAGAGGCAACCGAGTCTTTGTCCCACGATGGGCAAACTTGAGGAAAGAGTTAAGCCGTTGCGCGCTAGCGCTAGCACTTATTGAATCAAAGACGAGAGGGACTGAGGCCAAAGCCTTCCTGAGCTGAAATACAATTAATCGCAGCTAGCGCGCCCCTATAAGCCAACAACCAACTCCCCAATCCGTCCACTCAAGCTTTCCCGGGTTGAAATAAAGCTTTTTGTCTATAGCCAAGCGGAACTTCAAAGACTCAAGGGTGCAGGCGCGCAATCAAGCACAGTGCTAGAAATAGTACATCCATCGAAAGGAAGGGCGGTGTTTGGGTATAGAGCGGAATTGTTTCATAATTAAGTATAGTATATAGCTAGGGTGGTAAGAATACCATACCTCTATACTTAACATGGGAAATCCCACAAACCTATTTTCATAGTAGGAAGTGATCCATGCGAGGTGAGGTGCACGAACGATTTCTGTGATGCTATCAGGGAGGAAATACAGTTAAGGATGTTCCCACTTGACATTGACTTGACACCAATCGTCTGCATCTCTGTCTGGGAGAACATCCTGAGCATAGGCTCGTAAGAGGGAAATGAATAGATGAGCTCCCCTTGCCTTGAAAGAAGCTAGCCGGTAGAAGCCATCCGTGAGCAAGAGAAGAGAAGAAGCAACAAGGGCAGGAGTGGTTGGTCACCTAGGAAAGAAAGAGAATAGATTTTATTAGCCCTCAACGAATATATAATATCTACCTTTAGCGCATATTGACTGCTTTGAAGAAAGGAAGCGAACAACCACCTTTTCTTGCCCCTTTGATTGGATTGATGAAGGCATCTTCCTTAACGGAAGAAAGGATAGTGAATCTCGCACTTCCCGAGCGTAGGAAAGATGATACGGAAATTCATTCCGAGCTATGAAAAGGAAGTTCATTCCCGGCTAGGTTCTTCAAGAAAGAGGGCTAGGCCCAGGAGAGGAGATTCAGCTTCAATCGGAGATTTCCGCTGTTCAAGCTATCTCACCAGGTAATTCAGTAGTCGGGGATTCCGCTATAGCCTTAGGAATAGGGTACGAATCGGCTGTGGGTCCTGTTTCCTTAGTGCCAAAAGCTTAGTAAGAGGAAGAGGGGCTGGTAGCGGGAAGGCAGTGAAGTAAGCGGATATGGACGAGGGACAGGCCCTGAAGCGAAGGACGGGAACGAGCGGGATCTCAGACGAACAGGAAAGAGAGAGTCAACGCCGGTAGAGGAGAGGACTAGCCTAGGCTCTTCAAGACCTTACTCGGCTCGAGGAAGAGGAATAGAGAGGTACACGAGGTGAGCGGAAATCTATTATTCTACATTTTCCCAAAAGAGGATGAATTCATTTCTTTCTTCAACGGAATCTACCAATGGAACAATCTTTGAAGAAGAGAGGGGTCAATACCCAGAAAAAAAGGGTGAACTCATTAGGTAAGCCTCGGTTGTTCCTAGCTTTAGTGGGCTACGAGGACAGTAAGCATCATCGGCGGTTGAAGAACCCGAATCAGAGGGATCAGAGTCAGAGGCAAGCGAGGACTCAGCAGTAGGGGCTTTCGCAGTAGCAGTGCCATGAGTATGAAGCGCCCGCTAAGGAACAGATACTTAAGTGGTAGGAGGGAGCTAGGAGTCTTCCCTTGAGTCTTCCATTCATGCCTTCATGGATGGCTACCTATGAGGTATGGCTTGAAAGCGGTTTTCTACTATAGGAAAATTACAATACAATAGAGATTTCTGGACAAACTAGCGAGGAGTTTACTCCCAGGAAGGGAACAAACAGCAACAGACTTCGCTTCGGTCCCTACTGCTTGAAGTTCAATCCCCTCAACAACAGGTTTAAGAATCCCGAACCTCCCGCGGGTATAGGATTAGGATTAGATCGTACACCCGCAAACAATACTGCCATGGGCGGCTACCTGCTTTCCTTTCTTTATCGAGGAAGCTCGCCGGAGATCTATTCCTCTTCCTCTGCCTCAGCAGGATCTGGGGTTCCCTCCGCTTGTCTTGGTCCTTAAGTGGAATTTAGGTCCACAATATTCATTCCCTGGTTACACCTCTGATTCTTCTGATTCAGAGTTAGCGCCGATCCTTATCTAATGTAAATCCCAAAAAACCCAATTCTAAGGGGCTACCAATTGCCGTTTCAGTTTCCTCTGGTCTCGTACCGGGTGAGATAGCTTGAACAGCGGTTTTCTTTGTCGGGTATTCAGCTGCCTACGCCATGCTTTAGTCCTCTTAGCCCTCTACAGAGTCATCCTCCTAGGCTAGGCTTCGATCATCCGCAACAAAAGAATTCGACTACTCTGAAGCCTCCTAGGTATCTGCATTTGCATCATCAAAATATGAAATTGATCCTATTGGGTAGGTTAAGTAGAGGCTAGGAGCTGGCCTCCACAGATTCAAAAGTAAGAGAGGCTCGTTTAACGAGCTGGTTGTTTTGTTTTACCTACCACTATTCAAGGGTGGTTGGTGGGTCTAAAACAGACTAAAAAGAGGGGAAGGTTTTAGTAGCATCCGCTCTGGAAGCGGATAAGCCGTTGGTTGGAGGGCTGACGCTACCCACTCACTTCTAAAAGATTTTTTTTCAGGAGGCCAGCTCGTAGCGCTCCTCTCGCTGCGTTAGCAGCCGTTGGTGATTCCGCGAAAGACCACAAAGGCCAGCTAGGCACGATGTTGATTCTCCTGCCTGGCTTGCTAAGTCTGGGGACCCTCCTTTCACCAGACACTGCCAACGGAATTTACTTCTTACCTTCGACCCATCCCCTTGACCCAATGCCAGCGATATAAACAAGCCTGGCTAGAAGACACTCGAGAAGCGTGATAAAGGAGCGTTTAAAGCGCATTGAGAGAGCTTTTCAAGTCAAGTGGTTGACTATGAGACTGCGAAAGAACTCTTTTTCTTTTCTGGTGCAAGAAACTGAGATCTTGGAGCACCCCTTTTCTACAAGGCAAGGAAGGTAAGGTACGAGAAGGAGGATCTTGGGAGGAGAATTCCGATTCATTCCGTCCTCCACCCTATCCACACCACGTCTGTTTATGATATCATCGCTCAAAGTGAGACGAATCAGAGGTTTTCTCTTTCTGGATTGGCACGCCAGGTCCACCCTCATTCAGGAATGAATATCTTTCCGTGTCGAAGGCTGGGGAAAAAGTAACAGGTAACCCTTCGCTGTCTATCATTCCTTCTTCGATCCTAGCCTACTAATTAACTATTTAGCATTTTAGTCCCACTCTTCATAAGAAAGATCGGTTTAGATATGATATATACCCCCTACCTAAACCCTAAACGAAGAGGGACTTTTTCTTGCCTGCTTCTGGCGGTTTATCTCTTCATGAGTCGTCTGCTCTTCTAGACTTTCCCACCCAAGTCAGGAGTAGGGTCCCATTACGGGAGCTAAAAAGCAAATAGAAAACTCTTTTAACAGAAGGGTGCTCCCTGTCCATTATAGCTATCAGGGTTAACTTGCCCTTCTTTCTTCCCTGTGAGCCTCTGCGTAGCAGGCCTCGACACACCTCTGCAACATATGGCCTCTCCGCCATGGCGGGTATATGCTAGCTTCAGGCGGGGTAGGAAATGCTTCTGAAAAGATGCCTTCGGGTATCTCTTCCCCTTCATACATTCGAGAGAAGCCTTCCCCTTATCTTTAATAGCATCGCTATCGCTAATCTCGCAATCTTCAAGCAACTCGATTAGGGTAGGCAGTGTGCATTCTTCTATCGGCTCTAGAACAGGAATCAGGGAAGTTAGCCTTTCTTCTTTCTTTGCCAAAGCAGGGCCCACCGTTATCATGTTGCATGATGAAACCTCTTGGTCTTCATCTGAGGAGTGGTTTTGTTGCTCTCTTGGATTTCCGGTGGTCCGCAAGGGCGACCGGAACCCTTAATTCTTGCTTTGGGGAGTCATCGGGCACTTTTTCCTTCTTCTTAGGCTGCTTCTTACTTCTATTTTTATCATCTTTCACTTCTCTTACGTCCGTTAATTTGAGTTTCGGCTGTTAGGGCATGGCCCGTCTGTTGGGTTTTCTTGCTTTGGGGGTAACCACTTCCCAATCGTCATCCTCATTGAGATCGGGGTCTTCCCACATTATATCTCCATCTGGGCTATTGACGGCTACCAACCCCCGCTGTATCTCTTCTGAGTTATCAGGGATGACCCGAACTTCGGTGTCCAGAGGATCCATCTTTTCGACGAGTATAGAGACTGGTTGCAGTGCTCCAAACCTTATAGACACCATGTTGGTAGTCGCTTTCTTTTCTTCTTCTCCTAGTGTTAATGCCCTTGTCCGGAGGCCTTCTTGCACCAGCTCTTTAAAGACAAAACACTGTCTTAGTGCACTGTCTTAGTGTATGTCCCACGACCTGTGGTACCGGCAGTGGCAGTAGTTGGAATCATCAACTTGATCGATCTCGGCGGGTCGCTTACACGGAGGTAGAGTCAGCTGACCGTTAGCGATCAACATGTCAAAGATGGCGTCTACCTTGCTTTCATCGAAATCTCCGACTTTAGAGAGTCGTTCTTTGAGAGATATTTTCTTTGCCTGCTTCTTTTCATCCCCGTTTTCGTTCTTTTGCGCAGGGGCGTTGGGCTTTTCCTGTCCAGCGACTTGTATCGCCATTGATTCTTTCTTTTTAGTTTTAGAAGACTCGCCTCTTCTGATCTACGACCACCCTTCTCTTTTTCATGATCTTTGAGGGCAGCCTCTGTTTCCGTGGCAACGGCTAAGAGCTCTCCCAGTGTTTTAAGCTTCAAGCCCACCAGCTTCAGGCGTGGCTTAGAGTTAAAATTCATTCGACACATGTCAGTTAGACTCTCGTGGGAGTGGGGCTCTGGGCATTTTACTGCCAACGCTCTCCATCTTTTAATAAAGGAATCGACTGAATCATTGTGCGCTTGCTTAGTGGCACACAGCTGGGCAGTGGTGGATTTCTCGTCCTTATCGAAAAAATGCGTAAGGAAGCGGAGTTGACTCATCCGCCCACGAATTTATGGTTCCAGCAGGCAACCTGGCATACCAATCGAATGCAGTCTCGCGGAGAGCGGGATCCCTTCTAGAAATGTTTAGCCAAGTAGCAGCTAAGAAAGCAATCAGTTCGCTTTTCGGCTGGAATCGAAGCAGCGGATAGATCAGCAGATAAGATAGGTTGCAGCGGAGAATTTATCCGCTGTTGATCCAAATTAGTTATCATCTCATTTCTCGTCTGATCGTCTTCAAGATCGTCTGAACTGTATATTATACCTCTTCCCTGGTCGAATCCAAGGATTCCAATCAGCTCAAGGATTAGAATCAGTTCAACACTGCAGTCCATGCGAGGCCAGATCTTCAAAGAGGGTCATCTCTGGCTAGCGCCTCAATCTCAAGATCGATTAAATGGGCAGTTTCCTATAAGAAAATCAGAAATCTCGAGTTTCGAGCAGATCATGTAAACCACCCTTATAATCAGAAGCACACGCCTGAAAAGGGCCTAGAACACTCATTTTAAGCAACTCTTGCCCGAGACAGCTAAACCTGGATTGGGCTCTTTTAACCTCTCTTCTTCAAAGGAAGACTCTCCTTCCAGGTTCCCGTCAAGGTTGGATTAGCTGAACTGAGGAACCACAGCCTAGCGTTTAATTGGAATCGTTAACCTGATCCTCATCGTTGCCTTCGACCAAGGGATAGTTTTGCAATTCTCAGTAAAGGTTACTAAAGCCAAACATTGATTCGAACCCTCTAACAATAAAGAACATGTCCTACAACCAACCGCATACACATACCCTCGATACAAAGCAAGAAAGAAAGCAAACTCAGTCCTCGCCTCGGGTGAGCCAACAAGTCAAGCGACTTCACACACTAAGAAGAGAATCATTATCTGAGAAAGAGCTTCAAAGAGAAGTGTAATAAAATAAGATGAAGGATTTTCCTTTTTTCATACTACGACATTTCCTACGAGACGGATTGAGGACTGACGGAGAGACTGAGTCAAGCACTACAAGAATTAGCACAAGGATTAGTGCTGGAAAGGTTGATACGATTGATTCGCTTGCCTCGAAGACTGGCATTAGGCCCCTACTGATGATAGGATTGATTCGAAGCAAAGGAAATGCTTAATGAAAGTAAAAGTCTCGATTACGAGTCCTCGGCAAGAACTTATGGAGATGGAGCCCGCGGTTTAAGAATTCCTAAAGAAAGACCCCTTGTGCCATCCAGCTCTCCCAACTACAAAGAGAAGACAGCCTAGCGCTACTAGGCAAGAAGAGCTAACAGCTAATACATTCTTATCTCTCCTAGTGATCTACGACAACCCCCAGAGCGGGAATGAAAACCTTGCTTGGGGGATCGGATCCACCAAAGCCCATTCGCCTAGCAAGAGGAAGAGCAAGACCGGAGAGAGATAATTAGTTAGAATCTATCCTAGCGTGCTCTAAACCTACAGTCAACTAGCTACTTGCCTCAGTTGTCTCCTGAAAGAAGCGTGCCCCATACCTACTACCAAAGGAATTCTTAAACGTCCCTCCATTCCAGACGAGCGAGCTCAAGTCTGATTAGCCTGATCCACCATCTCGAAATGGAGACTATGAGAAAGCAACCCACCTTATCCAGCTAGCAGGGGATAGGAGGAATTCCACCATCGCGTCAACGATGGGCAACATACATAAGGAGGTCAGGTTCGGTTCCAGGCTTTCCAGCAACTCCTGATGGGTGGAAGGGACGGAGGCGGACTTCAGGATGCTCTACTCTTATCAGCCATTTTTCGTGACATCATATCACTATTCGGCAAGTCAATCCCGCTTACCGGCTCAATATATCTCTCAATAGATTCCAACGACCGGACAGGATAGGAGATCGCCCAACCCTATAAGAGCACCGCTTGGAAAGCGTTAATTATAAGAGTGGCTTTGCCAAGAGGTCCAACCTCACTCAATCTGTTGATCTATGAGACCGCGTTCAAAAACAGCGGTTTTTGGTTCGAAGTTTGGTAAATGGAATGTCAATCTCGTCCTAAGACCTGGTGGCTTCACTTTCTCCGATTTCAGTGATCCGTGGTAAAGTAAATGAGGAAAGGCAAACAGGGTCAAAGAATTCAAAGAATGAGGGGAATGATGTTCCAAAGAAAGAAGCGGAAATTTTCTATTCATGAAGAAGGGTAGGGTCCCGGTCCAGTTCGGATTGACCCCGTACCGTATCAATCCCGGTGACCCAGATAGAAGGAATAGAAGGAGGGACTGAGGGAATGCTTAGAAAGTACTCATTCAGAGAGAGAGCATACAATTGGAAGGATGGAGAGAGATGCTATGGTTGACGATGCCACAGAACCGGGTAAAGGAAAGGAATGATTTTAACAAAAGAATTCCTATTCAATTGAATAAGATATCCCATTTTTAAGCTAACAAAGCAAACATGGATTTCAAGTATAGCTAGAAGGGCCTGCTCCTCCTTAAGCAATATCAATAGCGCGAACTACCGCAACAACGTCCCGTTGTTTGCTTGGTAGCAAGAGCGCGAAGAGAGCAGAATTTGATTCTTTTGAGAAGAATGTTTCTAGGGGGATGGATTATGAGATTCCAAGGGCGGTGGGTCGGTCTAGGGATTAAATCCTTTCGATGGAAGTCCTATTCGACCCGTACCTACGTCTTTTCCTAAAGAAAGGCAGTAGGAGGGCGTCAGGTGGTCCAGGTAGAAGCAAGGAGCGAGAATAGAAGCAAGCAAGGTGAGGCGGGGTCGAGGAAAGGTAGGAATGTGTGGGCTAAGGAAGACAGAATGGTTCACATCCCTGTAATACTCTTTCAACCTTGGTCTCGGTGTCGGTATCGGTAGTAGCATCATTGTCTTTACATGCCCTGCTGCCCTGTATGAGAGTTTCAAGATGTCAGTCTGATTTCTCTCTAGCTAGTGCCATTGCCCTGTCTTTGTTCAATGCTTGAAGAACGGGAGACAAGGGGAGATAGGACTTGGCATCGGTGAAATGAATCTCTTCTCTCAGATCTTGTGGTCCAACTCGGTATGTCACTAATTAATGTTATCAGTATGTGCTCTTTGATAGCCTATCCAATGTCTGAGTGTGAAGTTCAGTGCATAACTGCTCATTCATATAGGATACACGGAACAGAGCGCAACCAGAGATTGAACATCGACTTCCCAAAACCATCTTATGGAACCTCGATAGCTTGAGAAACTAGCAAAGGGTCGCAGTCAACGATGAAAATCAGCTAAACTCCGGTCTTGGTCTCGGGACATCGTCCGGTATTCCACCACTCTTTAGGTGGGGAAGAAGATCAACTACTTGTCAACTCACGCATGATCGAACTCAAAGTCAAAGGGGGCTTATCAGACAGATCAACTGTCGCATGATCGAACGCTGATGGGATCAGCTGACAAGGACTTGCCTTGAAGGACCTTCTTCTGTTTATAAGGAAGCTTGAAGGCTAGGATGATCTGTTTCGGTGGCATATTCACCAAATGCAGGTTTTCAAACGCCTGTGATTATGATTATAAGGGTGGTTTACACACGAAATGCGTGAAAATGCAGATGTTGTCAAATGAGAAGGGAAAAGAGCCATAGAAGCGATCTACTGAGGTCGATATAGCGAACTCATCAAACCTTTGCTTTGTTTGTCAGCACCAGATCGCAACGTAGAAGGCAAGGCAGATCAAGCTGAATCTGGAGTCAAGTCTGAGACGTATGCAGAGGACGATCCAACATCTAGGAGTGGGGCCTATCTTGAAGAGTCACATAAAAAGAGCGATTTTCCGTGTGATCTTCAAACAGGTTGCTCCAATGCCGGTTTTTAGCCGGTTTAGGTTTAGGGGCATTTGATTCTGACCACTAAGTGGGGTTCGTTAGAGGGGTCGAACTCGAGCTTTTAAGAAAGAGAAATGGCCAGATTTAAGATCTAATGAAGTTCGAGAACCCTTGCTTAGTAAGTATTGTCTGAATAACTGCACCCTTCTTTTATGCATCTACCTGGCTGTGGGTACTGGCCTATACTTTCCTCTTATAAAGCGTTGGGTTGGGGCCCCTTAGCCGCTTCCCCCGCAGCGTATATCCTTATAAATGCCTTATCTAAGGAGGAAGATAGGAGGGGGTGGGTATGGTACCTTCATTCGGTATGGGCCTATAATGTGTTTATCGACCGATAATTGTGATCAGTGTTGATTTATCTGCCGCTACTTGTGATCAGGTGATTGATTCCTGCTCACTGAGCTCCGAAGAACCATTCCCCGAGTGAACCTCAAAACGAGAGGGAAAAGGGCGTAGGGATCACTGTCTCACTGTGGTACCCGATAACTTTCTATGCCCACATTGAATAGTTTTCAAACTATGTTCTCGGGAAGCATTTCGCCCTCTAGTACTAGCTCTGATCTCTCTTCAGCAGTTGCAGTACGATTCTTTAATTCAAGACTAATACGGCCTCTTAGGGGCCCAAAAGAAAAGCACGAGTAGGAGTAGACAGATCCGGAAATCGAGCCTGATGCCTAGTCAGGATTATTTATTTACACGAAGTCTGTACCATCAGTCTATCATCAGTGCATCAATGACTTCTCTCCCCGTTGTGGGCAAGAACGTAAAGGGCGTCCAGCAGATGCCTTTGTCCCGAAAAACAACAATGGCCGAATAGTGTGGACCTCTCAATTGTTTTTCTGCAAGCCGAGGCGCTTGCGAAACTGAAATTCTCTGCCCTGTTAAGGCAGTCAAAACATGGGAGATTGAAACAGTCGCTATAACAGCCAACCGCTCAGGAGGGTGGCAGACCGCCCAATTGTTCTTCCGCTCAATTAAGTTAATTGGCTCAGGCCCGTAAAGCACATTTCGATGATGCAGGGTAGGATTCCGTCTGAGCCTAAGACTTGATGAGACCGATCGAATAGTCTGATTCCTTGATTCCCGGTGAAAGGGATCTTCAGAATCTCCAGGACTCAGCTAGGAAGTTATAGAAATATAACGTCGAGAAAGGCCTATTCATTAGTTCAAAATAGATTTTCCGAATCGACTTATTCTGCTTTCAATCAAGGTATGAATACCTTAGGATCTGTAACGCCTATCGCACATATCTCACACGAATCTATTTATAGTCAAGGACCGTTTCGTAGCTATAGACTGACGAGCTTTTCTGGTGTAACTCCTTGAGTAAACTCGACTCATCCGCCATCACTGTCCTTAGAGTCTACGGAACTGGACTCTTCCCCACAAACTCGTGTACGAAACGCTGACGAAATTAAGTCTAATCCACATCACTACTCACTTGCCTGTGAAGGCTTTCCGTGGAGTCTACGTAACTCGTCTCTACCCACTTGCCCGTGATGGAGTCGACGTTCCTTCTATTTCTATTTCTATAGCAAGTCAAGTGACCACTTATGCCAAAAATCCCGGGATTTCATCGAAGTCTCTCAGTAAAGAGAAGTCTATCAGCGGTGAAGACACGTTCCGTCGTATCTATCGACTTGAGCAGTGTAGGCAAGTGTCGAAGACTCTACTTTGATCCACTTGACTTGTCGGCAAGACCTGTTGCACCTTCGTAACTGGTCTCCACACCGGGTGGATCCAGTCAAGTGGAGTCTTCGTAACGTCGACTATACCGCTACATGAGTTCCCACAACCTTGTTCAGTCTATGGAAGGAGTCTTCTATGTCAAGTATAGCCTTCGGAACGTCGACTCCGATCATCACCTCCTCCTGGTATGACAAGTGTAGTGTAGAAAGATGGAACGTGTCTCGAAGAATGAGGAGCAGTTTAGGTGTGAGGGACCGGGGTTTTGAATCATTTAATCAATCAGAAGTAGCGTAGGATTGTACAAAACCTGTGGGCTGAACGTCGACTCGCTCAGAGCCCGTACTAATCTACCAATCACTAGTTAGCTCTGCTCCCTAGTCCGCTTCGCTCACTAGTGATTGGTCTATGTTCTGAGCTCGACTCCACCCCGAAGGGACTCTCACAATAGAGCTGTGACTACTAAACGGAACGTCGACTAAAGCGGAAACGAGCGAGACGAGCTAGACACTCGAGACTCAACAGACGAGTGTATGAACTCCCATAGAAACATACGCGACGAAACGAGACGAGTGTAGCCCTAATAATATAATAGCGAGCTAGACAGACGAGACGACTTTGTTGAATCAAAGACCTCATCAGTTGTTCGAGTCTATAGCTTGAGGCCGCGAGACGAGCACTATTTAGTAGTCGGAAACTCAAATCGACTCTTTTGATTTAGAGCTTGGTCAATCTCAAAGAATCAGAAAAATAGCGAAAGAAAGTGCAATGTCCTATCGTCATCCCATTTTGGGAAATCAACGAGGGTCTTATTCATGTATCTTAAGAGACCCTTAAGACTACGGCACGGGAAATCGGGAATCTTTCTCAGAACACTAGCCAGCCTTCACCTACTGTCGCACCATCAGTCAATGTACCTCTGGACATCATACAGCAGATGTTGTCTGCCTTGAACATGAAGACTGGAGATTCAAATTCCGGTAATATGATAGCTCCTACTGCGAATGCTAAAGGTATTTCTTTTAACAAGCTCCAAAGTCAATCTACTCTACCATGGATTATGGATTCTGGTGCCACTCATCATATGGCAGGATCGTCCACTTCTTTTTCACCTTCCCTTCACTTCTCCGGTGATTCTTCTGCCTTTCTTGCTGATGGATCTCCAGTTCCCATAGTGGGAATTTTAAATGTTCCTCTTTCTTAACATTTGATGTTATCTAATGTTTTCCATATCCCTAAGTTAAATCAAAAATCTTGTTTCCATCAGTCAGCTTACTATAGAATGAAATTGCTCAGCAACCTTTTTTCCTTCGTGTTGTGTGTTTCAGGACCTGCGCACGGGGACAACGATTGGGAAGGGAAGTGAAAGAGACGGCCTGTATGTCTTGGATGTTGCACCAGATATGCCTCCTCCTTCAATCAATTTGAGTACGAGTGAGTCCTTCGATGAATTCTGAGACTGGAAGTGATCTGTGGGAGCTTTGGCACAGAAGGCTTGGACATCCGAGTCATCAGCGACTTTTGGAGATGAGTCGTTCCATTCCTTTGTCTAGTAGTCAGTCTTTCCTTTTCAATAAAGAGCATTTGTGCTCTACATGTCAGTTGTCTAAGAGTCATAGGTTGCCTTTTCCTAACAGTGATAGTCGTTGTAAAGAGTCTTTTCATTTAGTTCATTCTGATGTCTGGGGACCATGTCCTGAACTCTCTTTTAATGGAATGCGAGACTTTGTTACTTTTATTGATGATCATTCTCGAGTGGTTTGGCTTTACTTTTTTAAAAAGAAAAGTGATGTCTTGTCTGTTTTCAAATCTTCTTAAAAAATGGTTTTGACTCAATTTGGAAAAAGAATCAAAATCTTTCGTTCTGACAATGGAACTGAGTTCACTTCCAAGGACTTTGAAGAATACTTCACCAGTGTTGGAATTATTCATGAATACTCCTGTCCCTACACACCCCAAAAAAATGGGGTTGCTGAACGAAAGAACAGAAAGATTTTGGAAGTCACTAGAAGTCTGCTTCTTGAAATGAATGTTCCTAAACGTTTTTGGAGCGAAGCTGTCATGACAGCAGCTCACCTGATTAACAGGATGAATTCGTTTTACATGGCTTTGGAAGTCCTTCTTGGCCGATTATGATCATCTGCGTTTGGATGTTTGTGTTTTGTGCATCTTCATTGTCATATGAGAAATAAGTTAGATTCCAATGCCTCTGCTTGTGTCTTTCTTGGATATCCAGCTGGTCATAAAGGTTTTTAAGTTTTTGATTTGTCTTCAAAGAAGATTATTGTGTCCCGTCATGTTGTCTTCTTTGAAAAAATAAAAGGTTTTTCTGCTAAGAGATCAGAGATATTGTTTCAATGTCTTTGTTCAAGGCCAGTTGATCCTCAGGGGGAGAATAATAATGGTACTGGCAGTGGTGTTGATGATCAACTGGCTAATTCTGATCAGTTTGTGGTTCTTGAGCAACTAAAGGGCGATCAGAAGATTTTTGACAAGAAACAGGAAATCCCTCAGAAAGCACTTTTTACCTACTCAAGAAGGAGGAGGTGTGTCGACTCAATCACTCAGGAACAACAGGCTGATCTTTCTAATCCCGATCATGAGTTGCCCTCGCAATCAGGTCCATCTTTGTCTGTACCGTCCGCATCTTCACCCTTGCTTTCCTTGCTGCTTCCATAATGAAAAAGGTCCGGTCATTCAATTAACTTGGTATAAAGTGCCCATGCCCCGGGTGGAGCGCTAGGTGTATCCTCCTTCACTTGGGACGTGGCAATGATTTTTACTCTTTTTCTAGAATATATAAGGGTCCGGTCGATCTGAATGTTTCATAGTGAGATCCAACTATGAGCCGTCATCACGATCTCCGTGGGTCCCGTCCGGAGCTTCGGGGCAGCGCGGGAATTTCGAAGCGGATAAATCAGTTGTTTGGGACGACTGGTGCGTCTTTTCCAATCCCCCAATCCCTTAGTTCTTGTTCTCAGTTCCCGGATTTGAATTGCGGGAACCCTTGAGTTCAAATACGGCTCCCTAACCTAATAATGTATTGGGTTGACTTGCTCACCGGAAAATTCTTTAGAACATGTTCCAACATGACGAAGCATATGGCTGTGAAACCACCCGATTGTACCCAACCGCTGCATTAAGAATACTATAAACTTCTACCAAGGGGATTGCAACTGCTACAAGGGCTACCTTCGGCAACCAACCCGTTGAGATACCAACGTAGCTCGCCCTACTTCAATAATGGCTTTGAGCATTGATAAGCATTCTTAGTGAGGGTCGTTTTACTTGTTTTTCGCGTTGACATGTATAGGGATCAAAGATAGATATTTGAGTACGCTCACCGGGGTCGACGGAATGAGCTACACTTCAGGATGTGTGGGACAGGGAGCCAACCGCCTTCCTTCCACATTTCGGCCTTAGCGACAAATAGGGGGGCTGGTCCTATATGTCGTATATCACCCGCTGCTCAATTGTATTTGCCTCGGAGGAGCATCCTAAAGCAAGCCGGCCTTGCGTTCTCCCCAGTGTGTCAAATCTCTCTGTACCTGTCTTCTGGGCTCGGCTTATCCCCTCTTCAGTGGGCATTCCTTGCTTGATAAAACCTCCTACTAAATGGAGAATGTCTTTGATTCTTGTGGTGATTCGGTTCAAGCAGGGTTTTAGTCCCTTACTGGTGTGAAAGAGTCAATATCCGCATCTTAAGTGGGAAAATCTGAGTCTATAAGCTAGGGGGTTTGGGGAAGAGATAGGCTCGATTGAGCACTACTCCTTTCGTTTGCGCCTCCTTTTACAACAAACAGCATCCATCTTTTGGAACTTGCTCATTTATTTCTCAACATCTTCTAGCTTCTGCACATACATAAGAGAAAGCTTCTACTCATTTGTTCTCCCCCTAAAACCCCCTGCAAGCAGATCAACACTTTTTTCACCTCTTCCATCATCTTTCTTCTTTATGACACCTGCTGGACCCTCGCTTTAGTTGCTGTTCCAGCGGTAGCCCAAAACCAACATTGCTGATTGTTGGGTTAGCAGCATAGGCTTCGGATTAACGACTCTTTCTCCTCCATTCGAGCAACTAGTTGTTTAATCCAATCCGTACTTCTCTAAAAAAGAGAAAAATTTCTCTCCCGAGCTTATTAGTGAAAGGCCTCCTGCCTCACATAGTGATGGAAACATAACTAACCAGTCCACTTTCCCCTCCTGGGACTCGGCTTGTGTCAACGATAAGAGATTCATACCCCTAATGTATGTTGTCTCACTCTCATTCCCGGGGTCAAGCTAATCTAAACCTCCCCAGATGGAAGAAGAGTGCTTTCTTCTGTATAATATGTCTGACCCTTTTTGGAAATGAGACTGGTCAGGGAAACATCACTTCTGACTCTCACCCATCTCTGAGACTGGTTGAACATGTGAGCCCAAAGTCAAGCTCAGGTGGAGTATCATCGAGTACAAGAGCCAGCTCGCCGGTCTGCTTCATTCGCTTGTAAGTCTTCACAATCTATTGAGTGAGATGGGAGGTTGTTGCTGATTCTAGTGCTACCCCTGCTGCATTCTCTGGCCTTCTAGCTGTTGATGGGCCCAGTGATTTCTCTCTCTTCCTCCACTGCAGCTTGCTTTACATCACATAGTGACTTTGGCATGAAGCCTCTGGGGGTGGCAGTGGGTCCTCCACCCCTGGTTCGGAAAACAGGGTGGTCCGAAGCGTTGAACCATTTTTTCAATCCTACTGGATGCGTGAACCTCCGCAAGTCTTTGGGCTCTAAAAGATCCCTTGTTCAGTCATCATTTGAATCACTCAAAAAGTCGCTCTAGTATCGCTTTATCCGGCAGGCACCAAACCCATGCTGTTGATGGGTCAATATCCGGCAAAAATGGCCTGTGCCGGTCGGGCAGGACCACCCCAATCTTCCTCTTCTCTCCCAATATCCATAAGGGCAGGAAGGTCTGTGGGTGGGGTAAAATCACCCACTGTTTCTGCCCTCTTCTCCATCAGGTCCTTGGGCCCTTTGCCCGCATAAACAAGGATTCAAAAATCTGTTTTCAATGCTGCTCCCCTAAGCCCAGGATGCTTTTGGCCGTTTAATCGATAGCTCAAGGAACTTTAGTGATTGGTCTTTGGACACTCGACAGCCAAGGCTATACAATATCTTGGCCTTTAAGCCAAGGAGGGGAAGGAGGAAGATAAATCGAATACAACGTCATTATTCTCACCCTCCTCCAAATGACCTGTAAAGAGCTATATACGTATAACAGACTCTGACTCTAGCTCCCCCCGCAGTTGGCTTGCAGCTATCCCCGTCCCATCTGGTCTTGCATCCGCCAATGGTATCTCTGCCATTGGTGGCGGTTACGAGTCCATCCGACTCGCCCCGGATCCGTATCGAGGCTATGGCTATAGAACCAGAGGGGGTTCTAGGCGATATCATAGTGGGTTCAAGCAAATCAACGGTTCCATCTTGGCAAATCATTCCGAATTCTCCGCGTACTCCAGCATTGCCTTTCAACTAACTGGTCTATCCGGCCAGTGCGTCCTGATGGTTTTTTAGTAGTTGACGTGCACTTTTCGACCGCTAACCGCCCGGTGGGCCTTGTTACACGGAAGCATAGCCGGCGCGTACCTAGGAGCATTTGAACGTCGATTCGGTCCGCAAAAGGCACGCGAGTCAGGGGCTTCTTCAGGTGGAACCAAGGTTGGGGAAAGCTGCAGCGTTGCAGAACTCCCTGTGGCGGAGACCCGAAGGCGGAGGTAAAAGCGGGGTCCCGGGTGAGGTTGAATCAGCAACAGATCGGGATGGGACGCGTAGGTGAGGGAGATTTATCTCGAGATCGTATTCATCCTTACCTTACGAGACCCACCCTCCCGGAATATGAAGTTTCCTCTGTATTCGGCCGCAGAGGCATAGACTTCTTTAGCGGAGTTAAAGGCAAGGGCTGCGGGGTCTAATTCACCAGTGGCACGGGATAAGAGAGATTCTGTACGCGATAAGACATCTGATAGCTTTTGATTCCAAACCATGTTGAATCTTTCTGAATTCAATATTCTCATAGCGCAGCACCAGCACTAGAGGGGGAAATTCAAGCATGGCGGATCGGCCCCGGTAGCGGCGAAGGAGGGAACGGCGAATGATTGTTAGGACTAGCCACTAGCCGCGGGTAGACTTGAAAGGCTGGAAAGCAAGGGATGGAGAAAAAATATTGAAGCATGATGAGTGATCTCACTCATGGGGGGAGGAAAAACCAACACGAGAATGAGAAGGAAGGGCCGATGCACCGATTTAGTTGAGGGGGAATAGAAAGATATGACAAATCTCCGAGTTGCTTGCATCTGACTACGACAACTCCGTCCCAGCAATGGACAACATGGGTTGGGTAGAAGCGGCTGAGTGGAACAGCCGTATCCAACCGGGTCGAGAATGAGCCTTTAACAGCACAGAGGAGCATTCCCCTCTGATGATGGGTCTTCCTATCCGGTAGCTGCTGCTTCGAGCATGAAAAGGTTCCCATACATCGATGGCCGAAAGAACCTATGCACTGAACTCAGCTTTATGCCGCGGTGCATCTTGAAGATGAGCCAGGCTGGTTTAGGTTTTGAAATCCATTTCGGACTAGAAAGGTATTCTCCATTCCTAGCTTTTGGGAGAGGTTCTTTTGAAGCAGAAGAAGCAGCCGCCCCTCCAACTCGAGTAAGAGCCATGAAGCGTTCCACCCCTACGTTGTTGCCCCTTACCCTTTGGTCCCTTCGCTACACTTGCCTTAAACCACCTTCGGGTTAGGAAGGGTACTTCATTCAAGTCGTGTTTCAGGGGTCTTCTCCTGTCTTAGGTTTCAGAGGTCAGTTGTCTTCGATGGCGAAGCAAGGCATAGCTGCTAGTCGGACACTAAGTCAACCTTCCCCTGCCTTCGAAAGAATCAGGTACAAGGAGTGGTAGCTCTTGGAGGAGGAGGTCTTTGAAGACTGGAGGAAACTTACTTTCTTGCAACTTGTTAGCTATGACTCGATAAACTGTTGAAGAGGTAGCTCGTCCTAAAGCTAGGAACCACTCCATGAAGACGCTCCATTCGGGCACCTCACCCGAGCTCATTCCACTAGCCTATGAGTGCCGCACGGGTTAGCAAGGTGTCAGTCATTCGAAAAAAGCTTTTAACAACCATAACAGCCATAAACTTAGTGGCTGCAGGAACAGCCAAGAGCCAATTAGACTTCCTGCTTGGTAGCGTGATTGTATTCTCTTCAATGACTCGCGGTTTTCTCTAATACTAGCTGGCTCTAGCTTGGATAAGCCAGAAAGGTCTTTTCAGTGTTCCGTCGGTCGGATTTTTTGCATGAGTCCCGGCTCTGTTCCAACAGGTGGATGGTCCCTGTTGCCTTCGGTGAAGGTAACACCCTCCTATCACTAGCTCTTCGTCTAATATACATGGGGTTCAACCTTGCCCCCTAGATTTCCCTTTCATCTTTTTTTTTATTTGCCTCTCTCGGGATTGTCCCCTACTTGAACCAAGTTATAGTGGCTACATCTGGATTCTTACTTATCTAACAACAGGGTTCAACATTTCCCACTGGCCTATCCCTTATCGTTCGACAGTGGTTGCCTACAAGAAATTTTACCTGACTTGAACCATGAAATATGGACAAGCCAATTAGATACACCTAATGTCAGCTAGGTCAGAATTTTGAAATAACCACACAAAAATCTTTATCAAGCAGATTAGAAACACCTGAAATGTTAGCTAGGTCAGCTTGGATAAGGTTCGAGGTATATATTTACCCTTCACTTTTGTAGTACTGGTAGGATTGGTCTACCAGCTCCACTCATACAAGTCAATCGAGTTCAAGTCGAGACAGAAAGTACTGGCTCACCGGCGATCATACCATTGAATAGGTTTCCCATGACCCGTACATAAATCGGTGCAGGGATCATGGTTCCAAGTCAGTTCTCGTTGTAGAAGCGAGTGTCTTGGTTTCTCTTTCCAGTCACGCTTTTCCCGGAATTCTATATCAATGAGCCGCCCATTCTCTATGTTTTTTATTGAACAGTATCCCACCATCCCTGGTGTTGATTCATACTGCCCTGAATATCTCGACTGTACCCACCACAAGTCAGAGTGCTAACAGTCTCAAGTGGACCAGAACGCTATACCATCCGAATAGCAGGCGCACACTTGTGCTAGTTGAACTACGATTCCTAAGTAGTCCCCTCTTACTTGCATTAAAAAAGGAATCCAACGCCCCATGCTCTGCTTCGTGATTTGTATAATACCCGTGGATTGCCAGTGACGTTGGTCCACGGTATTCATACAGTCGATAGGCTAAAGATGGGACTCGCCTGTCAACCTTAAGAGATACATCAAGGTCTAGCTGGAGACGTATATCACTTCAACTTGAAGTTCAACGCCAGGAGATTCATGCGACCTGATAAACAATCCACTCAATATACAACAATCCAAAGAACAAGAACATAGAGCAAGAAGAGCAGGAACGGGAACAGCGACAGGCACGAGCGAGAACAGGGACAAGAACAGTAACAGGCGCAGAAAGATGTTTTCAATACCAAGAAAAGGAATAGGAAACGAAAAACAGCACGATTAATATGAGACAAGAGAGCGGCAGCGAAGAGCTTCCCTCGAAAGAAGCTCGAGCTAGAGCGTCCAAAAGAGAGACCGAAGGACTGGAACTGCCAAAAGTAGGAATGGCTTTATTCAGGCGGAACTTTTGAAGGAGGAACTGAAAGAGCTCAAGGCGGAACTGTGGTAGGCCGATAGGCCGTATAACAACTAGAAACAAGCAAAACAGGAAAGAGAGGAAACAGACCCACGCCCAACACAACCAGCCAAGCCAGTCCAGTCGCTAGGCCAGTCAAGCTTTAAGGAACAAGCCACCGAAGGGGGTTCGTGACCATTGTTTCTATCCTTTAGTTCTGTCTCGAATTCCCTCATTCAATGTAGAGGTAGGGGTTTGAATCGTCGGGCAAAGCAGCAGGAGCAGTCATTTATTTCTCTGGCAGGAAGGATGGGAAAGAAGCGATCACATCTTCGTCAAAAGGTGAAGGGAATCCGGAACTTGGGAAATTGGTAGAATCACTTCCCGCACTAGCTACGTATCTGACCTGGACGAACTTGACTATGTCACGAGTTGGACTTGAACCAAGAAAGACGGATGAATTAAATACATCCAGCGCGAACTGCCCTTTATTCGGATCGTGACTTTTGTTGACCCGGTTCCCCACGCGGGTGGGTACGTCCGGGGTCGGTCGCATGGACCGACAGGCGGCGCTTGGTCAATCTCAAAGAATCAGAAAAATAGCGAAAGAAAGTGCAATGTCCTATCGTCATCCCATTTTGGGAAATCAACGAGGGTCTTATTCATGTATCTTAAGAGACCCTTAAGACTACGGCACGGGAAAGAGGGTCAATCCTAAAAGAATGGTTGCGCAAGAGCCGCTAGGGCTTCGAAAAAATGAGGGCCCATGGATAAATAGAAAGAGGTATACGTCCTCGAGAAAATCGAGGCTCGAACTCTCTCCATGGACCCATGATCCTAACACCTCTTTTTAATCTTCATAGAGACCGCCATAGCCGTAATTTTGTACAATCTCGTTTACAAGCGTCTCAATTTGAGATTGCATTTGGTAGGCGGTCTCTAGAGATTCGGGTTCCGGATCCTCAAAAAGATTTTCATCGTCCTCCTCGGACTGCTCTGAGGTTTGTTCCTCAGAGGGTTGGGGGGCGGGAGGAACAAGGTCGGGCGACTCGGGAGGTAAAATACCCCGTAAAGAGGACTCTCCCTCCTCAAAGGAGCGAAGAAGAGCCTCCATTTCCTCCTCAGAAGACTCGCAGCTTGCGATGATGAAATGGTAAGACTCTCAGAAAATAGGCCAATAACCTGATGTCGGCCTCTGTGTCTGCATAAGCAGCTATCGGTATGGCAGCAAAGGCTTTCAAGCAGAGAGCTATCAAAGCACAACCTGTGAGAACAAGCGAAGGTTTGCATCGTCGCCAGCGAATTCCGTGCAGTAATGGAAACACGACAGCAGGTGAGCTGAATCCGCCCGGGCTTGCCTGAACCCATTGTAACGATGGAATGTTGAAGGCATGTAGCTTGTAGTTTAGGGGTGAAAAGGAAGGCAAGCCCAGTAAAGTAAGTTCAAGCAGAAAGAATGGAATCCTGTGGATGCTTTCTTGCATCTTAGCAATTCGGCCATTTGCTCTTGCAACCGCTGAAGTTGCTACCACATTAGGGGATCGGCCTGATGAGGGCGCACTGCTAGCCCCTATTAGTAAGGCATTGGAGCTGGGTCTTCCCTAGGTCTTTCATATAAAAAAAAAAAGATTTGATTTTAGATTCACTCTCATTTCCTTGGCCAGAGCACAGTCTCGACAAAGTAATCATTCGATAACCCTCTTATTCTTTCTCTTCTTCTTGTGTTTATTATGTATTTCTTGAAACCCTTTAACTGGTTTTGATCAATCTTTCTTCTGTTTACAGGTCCGAGTTATTTTGGTTTTGTGTTCAACGCCACAGATTTCCCATCAGAGGACTACTACGACTACATCATCGTCGGAGGCGGCACCGCCGGCTGCCCGTTGGCAGCAACGCTATCTGAGTATTATCGGGTTCTGGTGCTTGAAAGGGGCGGTGTTCCGTACGGAAAGCCTAATCTGATGACCCAAGAAGGCTTCCTCACCACTCTCATGGAGGTCGACGCTTTCGACTCCCCGGCGCAAGCCTTCACCTCCGAAGACGGCGTCCCCAATGCCCGAGGCCGGGTTCTTGGCGGCAGTAGTGCTATCAATGCCGGGTTCTATAGTCGAGCCGATCAAGAATTCTACGGAAGGTCAGGGGTGAATTGGGACCTCCGAGTGGTGAACCAGTCCTATGAGTGGGTTGAGAGGGCTATCGTCTTTAGGCCGGAGCTCAAGAATTGGCAATCGGCAGTCAGAGACGGGCTATTGGAAGCCGGTGTTGATCCCTATAATGGGTTTACTTTGGATCATATTCAGTGGGTACCAAGATTGGTGGTTCGACATTCGACAGTTCTGGTCGTAGACACAGTGCTGCTGATCTCCTCAACTATGCGAAAGCTTCGAATATTCGAGTGGCTGTCTATGCAAGTGTTGAAAGAATTCTTTTAGCCTCTTCTTCGCCTTATTCTGGATCGAAGCAATCGGCAATTGGGGTTGTTTTTCGCGACCAAACAGGGCGATACCACCATGCAATGGTGCGTGAAAAGGGAGAGGTGATGCTCTGTGCTGGGGCTCTCGGAAGCCCACAGCTTCTGCTTCTGAGTGGCATTGGACCGAGGCCGTACCTCTCATCGTGGGGAATTCCTGTGGCTCATCACTTGCCTTATGGCGGACAGTTCCTCTATGATAACCCCCGAAATGGCATCTCAATTGTGCCCCAAATGCCATTGGAGCACTCTCTGATACAAGTCGTGGGCATAACCAATTCAGGGGCTTACCTTGAAGCAGCTTCCAATGTCATACCTTTTGCCTCCCCTGCTCGCTCTGTTTTCATTCGGAACCCAGCTTCACCACTGTATCTCACTGTGGCCACCCTGATGGAGAAGATTACTGGGCCACTATCTGCAGGTTCACTCCGGTTGGCATCTACGGATGTCAGGGTTAACCCAATTGTCCGGTTCAACTACTTTAGTAATCCGGGTGATGTGGAGCGGTGTGTGAATGGCACCCGCAAGATCGGTGATGTACTGAGGAGCCGTTCCATGGAGGATTTCAAATTCAGGGAATGGTTTGGGGGCCGAGATTTCAGATACGTGGGGCCTGCATTGCCCGTTGATCAATCAAATGATCGGCTGATGGGAGAGTTTTGCCGTCGCACAGTGAGTACTATATGGCACTACCATGGTGGATGCCTTGTGGGCAAGGTAGTTGATCGCAATTTCAGGGTTATTGGGATTGATGCTCTCCGAGTTGTTGATGGTTCGATATTCACTGTATCACCAGGGACCAATCCCCAGGCTACTCTTTTGATGCTTGGACGGTAAGTGATTGAGGGTAAAGGGTCCGATGGCTGGATAGAATGAATCCTCTCTTCCGAAAAGGAGATTCAAAAAGGTTAATCAAAGGGCAATGCCCCTTCAGTTCCCCTTCGAGAGTCAAAGAGGGAAGTTAGGGTTGTAGCTCCATCTAGTAGAAAAGGAGGCCTTTAGAGACTTCTATTCAATCCTTCATAAGGAGCGTGCACCCACCTCTTCGATAGTCAGTCCAATCAGGGGGATTTCTTTAAGCAGATGGGAGGCAAATTCAAATAAAGACGGCTAGCTCACTTTTGTTTTGGTTACGACTAATCGGATTAAGCTGATTTAAGGCTTGGCCTTGGACTCTTTAATGTGGTAGGGGAGATTCAAGGAGTGGGACCACACAGGTGAAGTATTCTAGAACGAGAGACTTTGGTTAACGAGGCGATGAGATCCCTCTCAAAGGTTTAACGGCAAGGACAGCCAATCTACCTTCTTTGGGAGAGAGCACTTGAGCAATGAATTTGCCATTTGTCGAATATTGACTTGTGCTTCCATTTTCTCTTGTTCCCAGCAAGCGCCTTATTTCCAGTAACCAGCTTGATGACTAATAGTGGAAGGGGTTCGAAAAGAAAGTCAAGACCGGTGGTCAGGTCAATAGCCAAAGGATGACTATGGTTCCTAAGCTTGAAATGGCTTCAGTGGCACTCTTTCGCGCAAGTAAAGAAGCAAAGAGGCAATGCCTTAGCTAGGGATCATCAGAATGGTAAATGGTAACTGAAGGACAAGAGAGAGCAACCAACCTAAACAATGAAAGTCTAAACAATTAAAAAGTAGACTTGCTTGGGATGAGGTAGTTAAACTAGTTCCGTGCCTTAGGAATCTCAAGTAGAGGAGAGGTAAGCCTCTGTTCGCACTCACATAGTACCACTCCACTAAGGGCGGACTACTAGGCTGGGGCTAGCTTCTAATCTAAGAGAGAGTGAAACTTACGATTAGGGGAAGCCCTATTAACCGATCGCATTCCAATGGGTGTCATATAAAAGGTTCGTTCATCCCCAACTCGGACAGTGCACAAGGGAAAGCTGTAAATGGCTTAGGTTTCAGAGGAATTCGTTGTCCTTTCAGAAAGTGAGATCGTTGACTACGAAAAAGTTCCAAGGCTTAGCTGACTATCAGCTTCAGGAAGGACTAGAAACCAAGCAAGAGCCAATCTTTCTTCAACCCAAGTTGCTGCCTTTACCGAAAGGAGATGAGATGCTTCCCTACGGCATTTCTAAATAAAGGCTTTCTCCTCGGGCTGAACGGACACCGGCGATCTCAACTTGACCATCTCTTATGTCTTTTCGTCCGATCCTTCAGTTCTAGTGGAAGAGCTGTTCCACCTTTTGGCCTCCTTTTCGATTTGACGGATGAGAGAAAGAGATCCGGCTAGAGGCTTGACCTGACTTTCAATCTGGTTCTTCTATTCTAATAATCTTTTTCTTCTTTTATTGTATAAGATATGTTCTTTCTGAGAAGCAAGAAACCTAAGGGGAAAGCCTAATGCCCTTCTTTCTTTTTTAGGATGTTATGGCTCGTATCCGATCATCAACTGTGCAAAATAAGTTCTAAAGACCCAAGGAAATGGGAAGGGCTTATAGCTTGGCATTCACTCTTGAGTCATTTATCGATAGCAATGGCCGGTAATCAATGACACGAGTGGGACAAAAAGCGAAGAATGCATAAACAACTACTACGGCAGACACGACTGAGCTGAAGGGTTAAAGGGCGGTCGCATTGACAAAGCCCCCAGTATCTAAAATGGGAGACTGAGACCAGCGCTTTATGGACGACTTAGCAGGAGCCGCTATCGAATGAGGGGTTCTTTGTGCCCTAGGGGAGGGATCATCTTTCGGGACGACCAAGTCTGCTGGTACCATATTTATGTGATCTGCCTTTTCTTTATTTAATAGGGGGGAACTCTTTCCTTCCTACTATTGCTCGTCGGAATCAATAGCTTCTGGCTCCCACTAAGAAGAGGGTTGATCATCAGCCTAAGGGGGTCGGTCATCTGCCTTTCCGTCAATAGAATCAATAGAAGCGGGATTGACTGTCTTGTCCGCATCTCATTCTTCCGAAGACAGGACTGAAGGAGAGTACCAAATGAGAGAAAGACTTCTGTTAACAACTAGGCTGGCTTTGGCTCCAGGCTCCAACTCGATCTTGTGGTAGACTGCCCTAAATAACCATATTTCATATTCCCCTTTCCAAGTATGTCCGAATGAGGATCATCCTATAATTTCATTCGGTTGGAATCCCGTTTTGGGCTTCTTTGGTGACTAGTTGAGAGATAGACACTTGAAAGTGTGCGGAGTGGTTGGTCGTCAGAAAAAGATGCTTGTTTTACGTAGGAAGATGTCCGTGAAGGTTGGAGAATGCGCAGACGAGAATCTCAAAGTACTAGCTTGTACAAGGGCCTGGTCAAGCGATTCCAGTCAATGAAGATTGTCTTCGTAGCGGACTTGACTTGTTCGGTCAAGCGGAGGTCCCATCCCTACTTAAAATGGCTGGATGGGTATGGAGAGGCATCATTCCGTAATGCCCTTGTCTAGTGTATGTAGTCTCTTCAGTCTCGGGCTAGTTGGTTGTCGGGTTTCCTTGCCTGAATGTGGTTATTGCTGTCATGTTGGTTAACAGTGATGTCAGGGTACAGTTTAATCTTCGTACTACATAGAGAGTAGAGTGTCCAGTTCTTCCAGTTGTAAGGAAGCAAGGAATTATTATCGCTTAGTGCTTGTGCTAAGGAAGAGCTCCAAGTTGATTGAGAGAGTTGCCACTCCCGATGACGAGATTCGAGAAAAGCAGGAATGGGCAGATCAGGCCAAAAAAAAGCAAATTCTTGAATTCAATCAGCTCCAGAGCTAGGAGTTCTATGTCTAGGTTGAGGGTTGAGGAGAGTCCTTTTAGTTAATCTTAGCGGCTACCCTACTTATCCCAGCTCTAAAGGCAGCTACTGACTCGATAGCTCAAGTTGAGTCGACTGTGATTCTTCTTGTTCCGCTGTGAATGGTATCCTTATCGTATGAAGTCGTTTTCCCGGCTTCCGTACCTTCTTCTTAGTCTTCGGCTTTCACTGGATTCACTACTCTAAGTAAGTGAAGGAACCCGAGAGGAAGAATCCGATCTTTGAAGGCTTGAGGGAATAAAATAAGCGATGCCATCGATTTAGCTGTTGGAGTACGGGCATTAGGAGATTAGGACTCAGGGCATGGCATTAGATTAGGGAAATGCTCTTTTGAACGAATCCTAAGAACAATTGGAATGGAATGCTTTCAATGGCCAGAAGGGAGGAGAGGAGTGAAGCCCCGGTTATATGATTTAAGGTTAGGAGTTTCATTGTTAGCAAGATCTCCAGCTATTGAATCTGTTGTCGTCGGCGGGGCTACTTCTTCTTTCGAAATAGGAAGAATAGCGTAGTCAAAGTAGGCCAAGTCGGTAGCCTTTTCTTCCACTCTTGGGAGAGTGCCGGTGAAATGCTTTTTGAGACTTACCCCGCTCAATGGAAATTTCTTTAGGCAAGATCCCACGTCCGAGAGTCTGATTCTGATTTTTTTTTCACTCTTCTCAAGGAAGGAGGCCACCAAACCAAAGGAGAGGTCTTTGACATCTTAGGGAAGCTAGTACCCTAAGGTAACAGCATCAAATCCTTCTCAATGAACTACGATTGAACTAAGGCAAGTAAATGAACTTCAAGCTGGGGAAGGGAAGGAAGGAACTGATAGCACTAGTCTCGTATCAGGGACATGGCCAGAAAAGGATGCATACGGGAAAGACATAGATTCCATAGGGAAAACCCTGCATTGGGGGGCTTTAGTTAAGCCTACATCCATTTTAGAATAGGATCTGTTATTAATATTAAGAATCCCGCCATTTACGAATACCGAGCCTGTAGAAGTAGCAAGCCAAGCCCAACCACGGAAGCCAGAAGCAAAGAAAGCTGTTCCTCTTATTAGTTCCGTCGAATCCTTTTGTTCCAAGTAAGCGGTATGGATTCTCCAACCAAGGCTCGTGTTACCGGGATGACTAGTTGAAGCGGCTCTCCATGGATGGTTGCATTTCCTACAAGTTTTGAACCCGTCCTGTGATAGAAGGGTTTAGTCGGTCTTCTAAAGTGATTGTTTTCACTTAAAGGGGGGATTAGAGGTACCGTGATACAGAAAGTGAGGAAAGCTAGCCACTATCATTGGGGAAAGCTTTTTGATCAATAGAACAGGAAGAGGAGTTCGCTAGGAATCTATTGACTTCATGCCACGACGATCAATATGGAAGGGCAGTTTTGTTGATGCATTCCTGTTGAGAATTCAGAAGAAAAGAGAGAGTCTTTTGAGCAGGAAAATTTGGTCACGTAGATCTTCTATTTCGCCGGAATTCGTTGATTGCTCCGTACGAATTTACAATGGAAAAACTCCTGTTCGTTGTAAGATCACTGAAGGAAAGGTTGGTCATAAATTTGGAGAGTTTGCTTCTACACGGAAACGAAGAGCTTCGAGAACAAATACTTCAAGAAATCCCATCGAATCTGGTCGCCTTTTTTAAATCTGTCTTTAGGCACATGGCTGTCGAAAGTCAGTTAATGCCTCAAAAAAGGAGTACACTATTCATTAGTATTTGAACACTCAAAGGATAGAATGCCGATAAACATATCCATACGACGAGAATTGGAAAGCAGCGCAATGAGTTATTACTTAGGCTGCTAAATATGCAAGCGCAGTCAAAGGTCATGTACAACAAGGTGTGCATATTACCAACAGTGCTCTCACGATCGGACTGGCAAGAAGAGATGCATCGGGAATTGATTGAAAGGCATTATCTGTCTGCATGCAGAACATGACTTCTGTCTTCGTGCTCAGGCTGGCTATACAGTTTCAGTTTGCAATACTATTGGTATGTGGTACGCAGCCAACCAGAAGAGCTAAATCAATGAATGGGATAGAGTGCTGATCTGACTCTAAACTAATAGGCCTTG
The DNA here is from genome assembly GCA_012931725.1 of Litsea cubeba. Taxonomy (NCBI): domain Eukaryota; kingdom Viridiplantae; phylum Streptophyta; class Magnoliopsida; order Laurales; family Lauraceae; genus Litsea; species Litsea cubeba. The sequence goes on from WHSA01001165.1 coordinate 32,935, forward strand.
GTTAGCCTTGGTTAGAGAGACATCCAAAGGCTTTGAACTGAGCCTAATTTGGAACCGCTAACAGTCGTCCAGGAAAGGAGCTTCAGCTATGCCAAGAGAGGATTGCTTTGATTCGGCAGGTTCCCTTTTCCCTTCCCTTAACAGGAAAGCAAAGCCTTCTGGCTTCCGTTGGACATTCTGTGGCAGGAATACGAGAATCTGGACTAGGCGATCAAGAAGTTCAAGGCATATCACCGTCAGTGCGCTGTCGAAATCAGATCAGTATGATATAGGAGCATACCATAATTAGGATAAAAAAGTACGCCTAAGCAGTGTCGCGCTTCCTCTTCCTATGGTCGAGTGAGCTTACGCTTCCTCAATCTCTGCTTTGCCTGCTTCTTTCCCCTTCCTTCCTTACTGGTGGAACTGTTAGACTCGCATCGGCTTATTCTGTTATCAAGATGAGTCATCCGCTTCACCGAGAGTGAGGCTTTCCCACGGTAATTGAAAGGTCAGCTGAATGCGTAAAGGAATGCGCACCCCTCAACCCCGTTTCATGCTGGAGGAAAGAAAGCCGATATAAAGAGCTCCATATTAGCGAATTGCCTCTGACTACTCCTCCCAGGCTGGTAGAACTATCGGATTCCCATTCACTTAGTCAACTTATTGGACAGACGGGTCAACCACTTCAAAGAGGAGAGTGAGGTTCGTCACAGTCATCGGAAAGCTTATTAAAGTGGGCAAAGACTTCAACAAATAGACCGTTCATCCTCCACTTAGCGCTTAGAAGGAGATAGAAAGCCAGTAGCTCATAGGGAAGGAAATGCGATGAATAGCCAAGCAAGGACTACACAGACAGAGCCAATGGTCGTGTACGCAAAGTAGAGATGTTGCCATCAACGCTTCCATACATAGGTCAGAGAATGAGATCAAAGCGTCACTGCTGCAATGTCCTTCTCGGTCTGCATCAGGATCCCTGGTTTGGTTGGTGGAAGAGTTGAACAGAGCCCACTTTTCTCAGCCGCTTCCTTCACCGGAAGGATGGCTTACGGGCCGTCCATCATCACGTTGAACAGTTGATCGCACATGAACAGTACCATGCCAAAAAAAAAAGGACTATACCGGACGACATGAGCTGCAGAGTGGAAAAAGAGTAGTATCCTCGGTCTCATCAGGATCAAGTGCATCAGGGGGATCCTGAGGTTTACGGTTGACTCGTCGAGCATCACTTCCGTTATCAACTGTGAAATCTTTAGGGTTAGGTGATTTGAAATGCAACACTATGAAGCAAGATCCGCGCTAAACCTTTTTGCTCCTCTCTCTCTAGCCGACATCGAGGGAGCGTGTCCCAATTGGGCTATTCACTGAGCAGGCCAACGAGTACCTTCCCGCTTAGGGGTCAGCGTGACGTAGACCTTTAGGCCGTGCCAAAAGAAGAGGAGAGGACTGAAAAGACGGAGCGTTCTTGGTTCAGCATGATGCAGAAGTCTCTAGCCCTTTTAGGACACTACTACTGTTGCCACTGTCGAAGCAGAGCCTATAATTACCTTTGGGCCGGAGCTTGCTGGGCCTACGTTTGCTACTAGCGCACTACGGCTTGAATTGATTGCCCCCGTTTGCTGGGCCTACGTTTGCTCCGTCTCGCGCAGGAGCGCTCTACTGATATCTAGTGTAGTACCGTCAGGTGTAGTGTAGTCAGGCTCCCCTACTGTTCCAAAGCTAAAGCTTCCTGAGCTAGGTTATTTGTTTTCTTGGATCGGGTTACCTATTCTATCGATGCCTACGCCTGCCCGAAAAACCAGCTCCCCTGCTGTTGCCAAGTCAGCTTCCCATGTTCTTTGATTTTTTTGAACAGGTTGCCTGTACGAACCTATGAGTCGATACGTAACTCGATCACTCATTACTGCCAACTCGAGGTTTCTTTCCAAAGAAAAGCGGAGTTCCTTTGAATTTTTCTGAACAGCTTACTTGTTCTATTAAAGCCCGAGACTATTCCCTTGCGGAAACTATTGCCTTATAGAACGTGTGCCTAGACCGTCTCAACTACCAAATCTCAGAACCCGTTCCCAAGCCTTATACTAGTTCTTTTTACTGGTCTCCTCTTCTATCGGTCTAAACAGCTAACCCAACCAGAGGAACGAGAACAAGTTCCCCTAAGCTACCTGAGATAAGCTACTTGTTTTCTTTGAACGGCATTCCCGATTGCCAGTACCAAAGAAAGTAGCCTAGTCAGAGGAAGTAGTCCAACCAGATAAAGTAGTCCACCCAGAAGAACTGGCCTTGACGGAACGGAATGAAACTTAAGAAGAGAAGCAGCTTTCCTCATCGGCTGAAAGAACTAACCCGAGTATTGAGGGGAGGAATGAGATCATGACCCGACTCCAATCGATCGAATTTCAGAGATCACGTCATCGACGGAAGAGGCATGCACGAGGAGAAAGAGATCCACTGAAGGCGGGGGACCGGGTGCCTTCTTTATCTCGGGTACCGACTCAAGAGCAATTGAAGCATGGGTGGATTCAAGCAATACTCCTCCATCTGGCTAATGAGCGACCAACTCCTCAGCTGACTAAAAAGGTAGGGTATCCGTTTGCGGCAACGAATTCAATCAATATCAAGTAAAGACAAGCATACCCCTTTTTTTAACCTACCAAGCCTGATGAGGCGACAGGAGCAAGACTCGAACTTAAAGCCTGCTCTTCTCCTTTCGTGGGGTCGACGTAACCAATGGATGATCTTGCCGGCACTGCAGGAGATTCACCACCACAACTGAGATCGCTATCTCGCAACCACTTCCAGCTAGGGAGGAACTACTTGCTTCTCTTCCCCCCATAGCCGATGTAGCCGTTGATCGACCACCCGACTGAACCACCTTTCTATCGTCGGAATGGCGAACTCAACGAGTGAGAGAATCATCAGCCGTCCAGGCAAGAGGGATCGCTGATCAAGGTGTATGAGCTCTGAGATGCTATGGTTGAATTCGAATATTCATAGAAGAAGATCCCCAACAGGAGCCAAACAAAGGATCAAAGGTATACAGGCTAAAAGCTGGAACGAGATTTCAATTTTTGTCTTAGGCTTAGGCCGGTTCGAGAGCCAATCAAGGCTAAAAGATGAGGAATTGTAGTAGGGCTTAGCACAAAGAGAGGAATAGGCATATCGGGAAAAGCAGTTAAAACTAGATGTCACTCAGCACTCAGATGCGCCTACAGTCTTATAATAGATGATCCCTTTACCAGCCCGGGGTTGTGTTACTTCCTCAGGCTTGACCAAGAAATCTTGACCACTGTAACCTCCTAAAAGAAAACATGAACCAGGGGTAGTTTTGGTAGTTCTGTTAAAGATGGAACATACCAATTCCACCATTTCCCTATAACTAAGTCATAACATTTCCACAAGACACCATAAGAACGGAACTCTTGCTAATTCACGTCCCTAGATTTCAAGTGTACTTCGCAGACTGGAGGGCGGAACATCTCCTCTAGAGGGGTTGTGTCGTCCCAAGCTTTCACAGTGTACTAGTGAAGATAAGATAACCATTGGCGGACCCAGTTTCTAACTAAAGTCCGTTCAAGAATCTCCACCTCTCCATCAAAGGTAAACTCCTCAGGAACCATCTTTACTTCCTTTGGTTTTAACTTCTCCCTTATATAGGAGTATAGAAAGCCCCTTAAGTAAGGTCCGAAAGGGTAACCCCTGCAAAGCCAAAACTCTAAAGGGTAACTACTACCTGCTACTGGCTTCTCAGCCATCCTCTTGACTCTGTCCCAATGACGGGAAAGTTTGGAGTCTTGATTAATTAAGACTTCCCAACACCCGGTTCCGCCGCCACCCAGCCTTACAAGTGTAGAAAACCTTCATACACTGTACTTCTGAGCAACTGTGATAAGACCGAACGGATGAGTTGTCATCAAGCAACACCTCATAGACACAGGGTTGGCATCTATGCCCCCTGCCTCCCTTCTTATGGTAGATTGATCCTTTATGATATGAGCCCGAGTAAAATAATACCAAAAGGCTCAACCAAGTAATCATTGCCGCTTATCCCGCCGAGTATCCAACCGGAACAAGGCGAAAGAGGTAGAGGTTCTAATGAAGGAACATACCAATTCCACCCTTTCCCGACCACCAGGTCGTAGACTTTCCATAGAAGCCCAAAAGGTTTCAACTCATCAGTCTTTATATCTTTGGACTTCCAGGATGTCTCGTACATTCGACAAGAAAGTCAAGAGGAGGTCATTTAAAGTGGGTGATCTCGTACTTGCTGTACGAAGGCCCATGGAAAGCGTTTTGATCAATTAATTCCACCAGCACCTTCTCTGCCCCTAGGCAAGGTCCTGATTGTGTTCCATTCCAATAGGGGAGTCGGGCGGAGTGCTCAACTAGTTCGGATACTCTAGCGGCGAAGTCAGCAGCTAAGGCTAGGTAAGGATCACCAAGATGCGAGACCCTCCCTTTTCTAACTCTCTAGTAGCTCAGTTACGAATCAAAATCCTCTTATTAATGCTTGCATGAGCGGATAGATCAGATATTGATGTAAGTAGTGAAAGAGGCGCGGGCACCGCCAACAAATAGGCTTGTTTTTGTTTATTTTCCCGCAGAATCCTATGTGAGGAAAATCGAAATCAATCGCTCACGGGAAATTCAATGTTCTAGTCGCGGAAAGTCTCCGTAGGTTCCGTAAAGCAGTGCAGCGAAGCGGGTAGTTGAGTTCCTACTAAGCGCAGTCAAAGGGGAAAGTGCTTCTTCTAGGTAGCGGTACGCTTTCTAGTGTAATAAGTAATGAAAGGCAGTCGAAGTGTTCATCGACAGCACTGAAGAAGAAGGAATTGAATCGATTGACTTGAAACAGTCTATCTACCCCAGTAGAAGAAGAGAAGGAATGAGAGATTCAGGTGGGTTAGGAAACATCATCCGCTTGAAGCAAAGCTCTTTCGTCTGTCGGGGAAGTCAAAGCCGAGTTAAAGAAGGCTATTGACTGAGAAAGCTTCTTTTGACTTGAAACAATGCCATTGAAGAAGCAAGGCGCAATCCAGTCCTACAATCTACGGCCTGTGAGAAAGAGAGTCTCAACTAGAAAGAAATAGGGAAAGGGATAATGTAATTATGCTCAAGCACGGGATTCGTTTAGTGGGCAGAAGAAGAAGATAAGTTCAGTGGGCTAGCTGACTTCAGTTCGATAGTCTTTCTAATCCCTATGGAATTGGGCCTCGGTCCTTTCACTCCAGCAGCTGCTCGTGGTTCAACCTATCTATAGTGAACAATCAATCTTTGAATGAGGAGGACGATGTGGAACTTTTCAAGGTTAGCTTCGCTTTATACTCATCAGTGGATCCCTGTGAAAGATGCCTGGTTTAGTATGACTTATGATGAACAAGTGATTGAGTCGCCTTTCTCTTTCCTTTATGGTGTCACCAACGCTACTTAAAAGTTTGAACCAATACTCATTGCTTGATTACAGGGATATCTGTGTCCTTGATGTTGTCACTTTCGTGGCTGAATCGAACCGAACCGCTGCTCTGCTGGTGCAAAGAGGCGCTATTGGCGAGTCAAGGGAGGTCTTTTTTTAGTGATGAACGAATAGGCACATCCACAAAGATGAATCTGGTTTTCGTCTCGAAGACGCCCGGTTCCCAACGATGAATAAGTGATGGTTGACGCATAAGTAGTAGGTGCCCAATTCTGTAAGCTCGGAATGACATAGAAGTGATGAAACCTTTTTTGGTGAAAAAGCAAAATGAAGATATGGTGTATCGGCCGGATTGCTATCAATCTCATTCAGGTTCTCACCTAGTTCATGCAGTGCGTTGACTAGATGAATAATGAAAGTATAATGTATAATCAAGTGAGTGGTTTCGTCAGTGAGTGAGACTGGTGGAATTGTGAGATCAAAACAAATGCAATGGAAGGGGACTAGGTGGAATTAGGGGATCAGAACAAACTACATGCAGTAGGGCGGAGGAATGGCAAGCAAGCGGTAACCCCCTCTTAGGCGCAAGGGACTCTTCCCTAGGTTAAGGGGCATCGTCTGCAGTTCCATGGTTGATAGCTATTTCATCAGGCAGGTCATGCTCAAATCAAGGTCAATCTTTCCCAGCAGTTTAGGCCACTTTCTCAGCCTTATTCATCGACAACTAGTCGCTCTCTCAAGGAAAGAAAAGAAATGATCAAAATGGAAATGATTTGAGAGGCCCCCACTAGTTGATGTCATTTTTGTCCTGCATCAGCCTCCCCGGGTTTCAGGAGAACGCGCCCTCGAGTTCATTGCTTCGATGGATTTCATGGCGCGATCATCGTACCACCTTAAGTTATGCCACCAAATCTCATCATTGGATGGTTGGTTTTTGCAGCATATCAAATACATGAAGATTTTGTTTTTGTTTATCTTCTCATTCCCGTGCTTCTTAGCATACTTCCGTTTCCAGGGTTGATTTTCTTTGAAATAACCCAACAGTTGTGGACTTCTTGACAACCAATACATGTCACTGTTGGGATCACTATTAGCCATTCCATCCGCCAATGATCTTGGCCCTGTTTTAGGCATAATTAGCATTGTCAACAATATTCTCTAAGTCCTTGACAGAGGTCGCAGTGAGGACATAGATATCTCCAAAGTATCCTCCATTTACTGTCAAAGCATTGTCAAAGAACTTTTCAAGAATTGCTTTAGAATGATCCTGGTCAACAGCATCCGTAGTCTCTCTCCTTGTCACGTTTGCCATATAAAAATCTGTAATTGTGCCACCTGTCCAATCTTCACTGACTTCCAGTTGGAAATAAGATTTACAGGATGGATTGTCAAAATAAAATAAACAATCAAAAATTTCAACGGTTGATGGCTGAATCACAATCTTTTCTTTTGTATCAAGGAAGGGAACAACACCATATGTTGCCGATTGTTTCTCTTTCTCTTGATCATCATCAGAGTCATAGGCTGCAGGTGGTTCTAGCAGCTGAATGGTTTCTTCGTCTGCCCAGTTAGGCTCAGGATCCCACTTGGGTTCATCATCCCAAATTGGACCTGGATCGGTTATTGTTGATGAAATATCCTCTTCACCAACATCTTTCATCATATCACCTTCGTTCTTGTCGCCATCGCTAGGCGTGGCCTGAGTTGCTCGAGTGATAGCAACTTGATCAAATACCTCTTCAAACAAATCTTCATTGGAGTCTTCAGTAGGGAAGACCCAAGAAGGCTCGTTTACACTTACTTCTTCAAGTGATTTCACTCGGAGTCTTAATTCTTTTAACTCCGCGCTCACAGAGCTGACGGACTCCATAGCTTTAAGCTTCTCTGACTGCAGCATTGCAACGGTTGCATTGGCGGTTTCCAACTGCAGTTAAGTTTCGGCCATGTCTGCTTTCAAGGCCTTTTTTCGTAGAGGGAGCCATACATATACAATCCTCACAAGCCTTAGCAGAGCTAAAGCAAATATAAGGAATTCCTAGGACATAAACATTAAAAGAAGGAGGACCTTATGACATTTATTCCCGACTAAAGGCGGGCCAAGAAGAAAAGGAGATGAAAAACTAACAGCAAAACCACTTAAGGAACAATGCTGAGGGAATTCAACTACTAAAAACAAAGAACAGACTTCCATAGGTACTCTCAGGCGGCGAGGCCGGGTATACAAATTGAGGAACGGTCGTGCTTCGGGAAGCACTCCCTTGCCTTAAGGAATTAGATCGAACAATTCCCCATACCTTGCACAAAAGGAAGAGCTTGATGCTTATCTGAAAAGCATGTCTCAAGGACTGTGTGCTACAACTGAGGTTTTTTAATTCCTATAGACGATGGTTTTGACGTCCAGGTGGTCTTTTTAAATGGTGTTGAGTTGACCCGGGACATCATCACTATCGCGACTAAACAAAGTCCTAGCTCTTCCAACTCTTTTGAGGTTCTGGCTATGGAAGGGAAGAAGACCCCAATCCCGAAGAGCAGTGGCAGTTTCGGAAGATTCGTCGAGCGGTTCGACGGAAAGCAAACAGCCGTTGTCGAGGACACGGTTAATTTTAACTTAGGGACCGAAGAGAATCCCCGAAACATTCCTATTGGTGGAAGTCCGGTTTGTCTCCCAAGGAAAAGGAAGATATCACTCGGTGCCTCTTGGATTACCAAGAGTGGTTTGCCTGGTCGTACGAAGACATGCCCGGACTTGACTCCGATCTCGTTGAACATCGTCTCCCCTTGATACCCGGAGCCAAGCCCGTCAAGCAAAAGCTTCGGCGGCTACACCCTGATTTGGACTTGAAAGTTAGAGAGGAGATTCAAAAACTCTAACAGCAAATTTCATTCAAGCCATTGGTGCGGGTAGCCAACATTGTTGTGGTACCCAAAAAGGACGGTAGAATACGCATGTGCATAGACTACCGGGACCTTAACAGGGCAGGGCCTGCCCGAAGGACGACTTTTCCCCTTCCAAAGATCGACATTCTAGTTGATAGCACGGCTGGTTATGAGATGTTGTCATTCATGGACGGATTCTCAGGATACAACCAGATCCGCCTCGCTCAAGAGGATCAGCATAAGACTGCGTTTCGCGTAGAATGGGGAACTTTCTGTTATAAGGTTATGCCTTTCGGCTTGAAGAATGCCGGGGCAACCTATCGACGGGCAATGGTCACTATCAAACACGACCTCATGCATGATTGCATGGAGGATTACGTGGATGATATCCTTGTTAAGTCCAGGACCTGTGAGTCCCATTCAGATTGCCTTCGCAGAGTTTTTGAGAGGATGAGGCAATACAACATGCGTCTCAATCCTGCCAAGAGTGTGTTTGGTGTATCTTCTGGTAAACTCCTTGGTTTCATAGTTAGTAGGAGAGGTCTAGAGAGTACACAAGAGATCATAGCATACGTGCTGACACCGGATATAAGTCCGTCCTCACTCTATTACACTCAAATCTCTTACCGTGAGAGAAGGAGGCTCTTTTCACAACTGCTACTTCTTTAGTTAGAACTCAATTCCTACCTTTCGAGTGAATCAATGCTTAAAGCGGGAATCTCTCTCTCTTCTCTGCCAATAGCCCAATAGTCCCGGAACTTCACTTTCTCTAAAGCCGAGACAGCAACCTGAGCCAGCTAAAGCCGATACCGAGAGAAAGAACAAGGATTTCTCTCTGAAGCAGGACTTGACTCTGCAGCTGACTCGCCTACCGAAAAAGAAGGCAAGGCCGAAGGCTTTGATCTAAGCCAATAGCCCTGTGACTTACCAACAGGACTTGCTTAGTCATGCAAGAACGTTTAAAAGAAATAAAGAGCTTCAAATAAGGAAAAAGCTTGAACAACGGCCGACGAATAGAAGTCAGCCTTAAAGAGCGAGTGAACTTAGAACAACGCAACAAAGCACTTTTCGCCTTCAACTGGCCCGGAGTCTCGCGTGTAGTTATGAGTGGAACTCTTTCTCTTCGGCACTTGAACTGTTACCGCGTTCTGTGTTCAACTGTAGGCTTGAAAGAGCCTCGAGTACAGGCTACGCTAGCAAAGGTACACGGAAGGGAGACCAAATCCACTACTGAATTAGCTTCCCCCGCTTTCAGTCGATAACTGGGAGTAGTCACTGCTCTATAATCCGATCTAGGTGGTCGGAAAGCAGCATTCGATGAAACTTCTTCTCGCCTTCGAGCAGCAGATGACATAAGATCTCCATTTCAGTCAATAGACCTCACCGGGCTAGGGGTGCGGACGGGACGGAGAATGGCGATGGGCTTTGATTCCCTTGTTTCGGTGCCAGAAAGACCCTATTCTTCTTCGAGTGGGGATTTTCGACGTCCGATCAAGTCCAATAGTTCACCTTCTTCTGGTCACCTTGCCTTCCCTTCCACTGCGTCTTCGGGCTCGGCGAAGTAATAAGTAGGGATTGAAAGGTGCCTTGCTTCCCTGGCTCAACAGGAGAAGCCGGAAATGAACCGGTAGCTCCCTCCTATGGAAGAGATCGGTTGCTAGCAGCTCCCTCCCCTCAAAGGTCGTTTGTCCATGAGTTGGAGGTCCAGGCAGCGGATAAGGGTAATTAGCGGTTGCTAGCATCGAAGAGAGCCGTCATCGACGATGAGGAATAGATAGAATATGTCCGGATTCGCCGCCCTCGCTCGGTGAGCAACTCGAATGAAGGAACCAGCCAACACTCCCACCGATAGAGGAGCTAGTAGTTGGCTCATCCCATCTTCAATGAGAGTGGACTGCCTTGCTAGATTTGCTATTGATCGAAGAAGGAGGAGCTCCCAACCTTTCTTTCGTTGTTTGTACGAGCTAGAAAGGATTCAATCCAGCCAAGGGCCTTACCCCGCCCTTCAGCTAACCTGGTTTTTCATTCCTACACTCTATTCCAATGTAAGGTAAGCTGGGAAACAGCCGTTAATGGCTTTCGTTGCTCGTACTGGGAATGCTGTCTTTAGTCGGTTACCTGCCTGCCAATTGGCTCGGTCATTCGGTCAGCTACTATCTATCTATAAAGGAAGCGGTGCCTCCCCCTAGGCTCGATACTGCTTTGCCTGCTCTCGGGCTATCACCTTTTTTAATTAACAGCCTGGTTGTGCTCTCTTTGGACGTCTACTTAGCGTAATCACGAACAGCTTAGCTTTTCCTTCGAGGAAAGGACTTGACTTGATCTGGCTAGTATAGAATTCTTACTGTTCGAGAAGGCTTTCTAAAACCAAGTCCCAAAGTGCTTGCTTTCACCCGGGTCAAGGTCAATCCGGTCTCCGTCTGGCAGTAGGTCGCCAAAGAAGTCAGTGAGAGCCCGGAAAGGTGGAGATAAATGTCTTTCGTTGTCTGGATTTAATCCTATTCCTGTAACCGGGGTTTAGTAAGTACAGTAGTCGTTGTTGGATCCTAGCGAGCGAGACGAGAGGAGAGTTGTTTCATGATAAGGAGAATTGCTTTGTTTCGGCCTTCTTTTCTTGTTTTGTTGCAAGCTTATTTAATAAGGGCTTCAGACGACTGTGATTAAGCGGTGTGTAGATGGAGGTACTATGTACGGATGGAGATCCGCAGTATGAGGATCGCGAGAATGGGAATCTGTGCCAATCATTCGCGAGCCAATGATGTTTTGCCATGTAGCAAGTTTGTGACGCCAGGGTTCCAACAAACCTCAGCTGACACGAGCCTACTTCAAGAATACAGTTAGCAGATCCGGGGGACGAGTATAAAGAGTCCCGATTTCAGACAGAAAGGAACTTTCAGAGAGGATGATTCTCTGGGACTTTCAGACACTTTTTCCAGACTTTCCTGGAGATCCCTTTTGGAAAACTCTGAGATCTAGGAGAACCTACACTGAGTTCCTTTGAGAGCGCAGGAACTTGGTTCAGGACTCTTTTCTTCTCTCTTTCCCTCTTTTATCTCGGATCCCATCTTCATCCTTGGCTTCTTTGTCAACCAGTTTGGCAAGAGAGGTTAAGCGATCCAGAAGAGTAAAGCCAAGAACAACTAACATCGCTGAGGTTGGCATTTCTTTTTCTGTATCATGTACTCTATTTATGTGTTTTTATTAGTGGAGCATTCTCCTGTGTGTTCTCCGCGGATGTAGCCACAAAGGTGGTGAACCACTAGGCTCGCTCACCATTGAATTGCTATGCGGGAGGGGCTGGGGAATGAGTTAAGGGAAGTTTTACTTTGAGAACACCACCCGCGCCTTAACAGCTTCAATCTTACTTGCGCTGACCTCTTTGCCAGCTTTTCGCTCTCCTCTCCCCTGTTCTGTTGATATCCCCCCGGTTCGAAAGCAATCAATTGAGCTGCTAGCGGCCCCGCGCCTTTCCTTAAAGCTTCACTGGTGACTTTCTTTTCCTGAATCGGTCGAGTCAAGCTTCTTCTTTCCTCCTCGTTTCTTGCAATAAAACACCAGGAATTAAGTCAATCAAGCAATAGCGTAACAGCTCTTGCCCCTAGATTGAAATGAAAGACCGTACGGGAAGAAAGGTATTGAGCAGCTTATGTATGGGTCGCTATCGCCTTAGTTGAGGCCGATAGGATACGCTATTGGCCATTAGTAGTGGATTTCATTAAAAGACCGTAGCGGGAATAAAGTAAAGAATGTAGCTGCTAGGTCCCCCTCTCCGATGTTTAGGGAAAGCAAAGACCCCGGAAAGCAAGCAAGTTAGCTTATGGGTCCCCAGGAATGAATCCATCCATTGAGCTTACGGGAAGAAAGGAACGAGAAGCGAAACGAGAAGAGAATAAAGGAAATCCGGCCGCCTTGGTCAAGTGGTCTCAGGAGGGGCACCAAAGGAAGTCGGTGTGAAGAAGGCTCACTCAAGGAACTCTTCAAACAGAGCTGGTATCCAAGTATGCGCAGTGCAGAGTGTAGCGCTTGCCCTATCGGCGAGAGAAAGGAAGTCGAAAGTAGAGAATTAATTCCCATTGCTCGTCCTCTAGAGCCCCGTGTATCCTTCGGTTCGGATGCAGCACTTGCAAGAGCAAAAGAATATAGGATCACAGTTGAAGACCGCCTCCATTCAGATACCAATGAAAGGCAATCGAGATCTCCCAAACGGCCCCGTCGAGTCACAATTCGACGACTGGCCAAGATCAGCTGTTCGCGGTCAAAGCGGACAATAGTCCACTAAGAAGAGTCCTGGAACCAATGTCTCATTTGAAATGGCGAAACTGCTTCTTGGCCCATGAGACCAAAAATTTACGGCTTCACTATCTCCTGAGGCTCACATAAAGAGGGTTCCAAACCTGCCCCCCTATTGGTATCGAGAAAGCGACTCCCACCCTTCCTTGTTCTAAGCGGGCGGAAAGCGTGCTAAAGCGACTGAGGAAAGGGTTGGCCAATCTGAATGACTTCCCGAAGAGGATGGAATGTGGTACATAAATGGTATTCCTTCTAGCTCGAGGAATAGGAATTGGATGGTCCAGGAATGGGCATTGACCGGTTCTTTTAATTAAGAGAATAGCGTATGTGCTTCCTTTACAAGACTTTCAGCATGTCATTTCTGAGTCAACCATAGGTCTTTCCGGGTAGCAGCTTCACACGGCACCTAGGAAGCTGAGCAGTTGTCAGAAAGAGTAGTTACTAGGTCACCAGCTAATAGCTGGGATTTCAGATTCAACTGAGAAAGCTATGTCTTGAGAACGCCTTCCTTCTAACTAAGGCAATTGGTCTCTCACGTTGGATATAGATAGGCCGACGTTGCCAATGCAAGTTAAGCGCGTAAACGACCTTCAGATTGGTATTGGCATTAGGAGAAGCAAGCTGATAGTGGAACTAGTGGCATTCATTACATTTCAGTGAGACAACATCACTACTTAGAAAGGCATTCTAATTCTCTTTCTGAACTGATCCGCTTCATAGGTATGCGTCTTAGGGGAACTCTAAGACAGTTATCATGACCTTGGTAGCATCCTGTCCTAATGCTATAACCAAACAAATACAACTATTCCCTTTCCTCATGTCAAAAGCCCATAAGGTAAACAGCTTTGTCAACCAATAATTGGAAAACGAATCCTTTGGCCAGGTTCAGTAAAGAGAAATCGCAGGAGAAACCAGGGTGGAGATTAGTGAAGCTAACGAGCGATATAAGCTCATTAAATGGTGGTGTAGTCGCTTTCCTATGCCCTCCCCTCCTTGGAGGAAGTGTGGCAAGATTGACCGATTCCTGAGAGTCATGAACGAGCTCCTGCTGGCTGGCTAACTGGAGACAGCTACTAATAAAACAAGCCGATTTAAGAACTTATGCTCGTAATGGATAGAAATAGAATTGGCTAACTCCACTCGTGGCTACTTTGATTTTAAAGAAAACCGGTTTGGTTGTTCAAGTGAGCAGCTAGTTAACCACTATTGAATAGCAGGAAATTTACTTAAAAAAGGGGAAAACTCATTAACAACACGTAAATCCTACCTTGACCTTGTCTATCCCTTTACCTAGCCCTATAGTAACAACGTAAATTCCGACCTTGTCTCCCAGACCTTCTAAGCTAAGTAAAGGGACCGGTTAGCAAATCGCCTGGCATTGAGTCAAGAACTTTAGGAAGGGGCAAAGCCTCTACGATCTCAAAACCTCAAGAGGACTATTGTGATCTTGGCTCTTGCCTTAGCGACTCTTCCTGGCTCTTAGTTGAATCCGAAAGCGCCCATCTCCTATGTATTCCAATTGCCTTACTAAAGCTGGTCTTAAGCCAGCGTTGAGTGCTTCCTGACTAAAGGATGACTGTAGCTTTACATTCTCGTAAGCACAACCACGACTATTCCCATTCCTAAAGCTCGCCAGCATACCGTATTGATAGCTGAAATAGTTAAAAACGATTCTATGAGCATCTTTGTAAAGAGAAAGCGTTTGATCAACTTCTGGTAGAGGAGCCCCACAGACAGCGACAAAGAGGCCTTCAAACGCACATCAATTTCCAATCAAATAATGTCTAGATCCTCGCTGATGCCACCAGTAGAAAGAGAAAGAACCTCATCGGGCATTTCACTGCAACTTCAATCGCAGAGAAGACAGAAGCACTAGCTTAAACACGTTGAATGGCTTAGACCAGGGGTGGGATTCAAAAGGAGCTTAAAAAGAAGCTGACTTTAGGGCTTCAAACTGAAACTCGAGATCTATCTTCTCTTCACTAGCTGTAACAGCAGACTGATGAATTGAATTACGAGTTAGATCATATGGACAAGACGAAAAACTGAAAGCTATGTGCACGCCGTCAGTGCATCAAGGCGTGTGATGGGGTCAACCCGCTTCAGAGGCCTTCGGTAAAGCAGCGAAATGGCACGACGCATTGAAAAAATACATGAGGGATGCCAAGTTGCGTTTTCTATGGGCAGACCGTCGAGACTCTTCGGAATCGGAAAAGGACCAGACCGCGCCTAGTGCCTTTGCTCATTCTTCCAGGTGAACAAACCGAGTATGTTACTCACCTAAAGCCACGTTTGTCTCTGCTGCTCAAGCTTCCTACCCCAGAAAGAGAGGGAGCTCCTGCCCATTGGATTTAGATTCCGCTAATGCGGGTAGAGATGCGGATAGATAGATTAGTGTGTACTCGGATGGAAGTGCTGACCTTGAGACCGTACCCGGATCTTTGGAGTCCTTGTTGTCTCCCCAGAAGGCAGCATGAAGTTGGAGGGAGTAACTCTTTGCAGCAGCCACAATGCGATCAGCACAAAGAGTTATGCCGTAAAAAATGTGCTTGTTTCTGCCAAGCCATAACTGCCAAATAATGGAAAGGAAGACCAGATGCATGGCCGTGTCTGAACTCTCTTCGTGCTTGCTGAACCTCAGGTTGTCACGTAACCAAGGCTTAGAAGTAGAAGCTCCTTTTCCAGAATTGACTCATAAAAAGGTTGGAAACCCATTGTTGGGGCAAGTAGAGGATGGATACAGAACTAGAATCGATAGGAGCAGAGCGCATCTTACTGACTTTAGAGAGGAAGGCAAGCAAATCCGTCAATAGAGTGGAATTAGGTTTTTTCGGTCTTTGAGTCTCGCATAGGTAGTTCTTCTCTTTGCCTTTAAGCCGGCTGGTTGCTAGAGTGAGGCAGTTGATCCGAGCAACTCCTCCTTAAGAAAGTGTGAAAACTTCAATAAGATGATGACTAATGGAAATCTTTCTCCCAAGCAATGTTCAAACCCGCAAGAATGCTCTTGAACGGATGGACTTGAATACTCGTTCGTTGCAGTACCAATATAGCAGGTGTAAGCACAAATCCAGTTCCCCACCCCGACCGAATGAAAGGCCTCGATTCGCTTCTCAAAGGATTTATCCTCGCGAAGGCCTACCAGAGGACGACCTGTGAATAGTTCATCCAGGGATATAAAATCCCGCATAAAAAGCCCCATTACATTACACCTACCTCTTTGAGAAAGATCAAAGGGAGGCCTCCGCCAAGACTACTCGTCCAAGTTTCGTTTCGCATCTTGACCCAATACCGAGGGAGAGGCTAAGCATTCCTCCGAGGAACGATCTAGTATGCTCTTCCGCGAGATCTTTCTTTCCTTAGCCAGCAAACAAAAGAAAGGCAGGCAAAGGGAGAATATGCAACTACGAGTTGTCAATTAGATCCTTTATGGAAATGGCAAACCAATTCGAGGAATTTTTCACAGAGGTTTTTGACTCCTCTGAGATTTAGGTCCTTAAAATGATCCACAGTCTCCATTTCAAATCAGCTGAGTTCTGGGCTCTAAGTGGCATAAATCCTCCTTCTCCTTGTATTAGAACCTCAGTTCAGTTTATAGGTTTGACTCCTCCTCCCCATCCTTTCTTTAATTACAGTGGTGCAGCCAAAGGAAATCCTGGATTAGCTGGAGCGGGCGGGCAGCTAAGAGATTGTAATGGGGTATGGGTTAAGGGATTCACTAGAAACCTGGGCTTTACTTCCTCAGTTTCGGCTGAGCTTTGGGCTTTGCGTGATGGCTTGAAATTGGCCCTTGATATGGGAATCTCTGATCTGTGAATTGAGCTGGATGCTCAGGTTGTGGTTCATTTGGTCCATCAAGACTCTCACCAATCCCACTATTGGGATACTCTAATCATACTCCATTCATTTCAGTTAGGAAAGATAAAAGCACTGTTTAGCTTAGATCCTCTTTGAGATGAAATGCGGAAAAGTCCTAATCAAAGGCGAAAGGACCGACCCGGGAATGTCTAGGAGAAAGCACTTCCTAAGAGAGCAGTCTAATTGTTGTATTCGGCGGTAGGACTGTGATAACAACCTTCTCTTCGACCTGCCTAGAGGCGAGATCAGATCACCTCATCAACTCAAATAAAGGTGACGAAAACCGGCATTCTACTAGTAGTAGTAGGAAAAGGCGCTTTCTTAGGGTAGGGGTCTTGGTTGGCCTTCTATGAGAACTGAAGTGGTGAGCTAAGAAGAAGAAGGAAAGGTTCTATGTAATAAGAAGTTAGATTGATAGGAAGGTACTCGCGGGAAATGAACTCTAGTCAAGATGAAGTTGGTAGGTCCGGAGGGCGGGAACCAAAAGAAGAAGGGAGATCGATAGCCTATTGAAACTGGAGCAAGGAAGGACCTATCTGAAAGTGACTAGCTCGCTTTGAAACTGGAATTCTATAAGCAAGACCTATCTTCAAGAGTTCAGACTAGCTCGAGTTCAGTTCAACCGGGCTAAGGCGCGATTATTATTTCGGTTACGACGTCCTTATTTCATTTCTTCTATAGAAAGATCTCCTTGTATTTCTTCACCGCTGAAGCACCTGGAGTGAGGCAGTTAGTTTATTAACTGAGTTAGGAGTGAATGTGAGTGAAACTCCGCTGGAGTGAGGGATTTATCGGAATCTCGTTCAGAGTGAGGAGTCAATGAAGGTTTGCTTGTGGTTCTATTGATAGGTGTTTGCAATGGGCTTTCGTCTCAGGCTCAGGTAGTTCAGTCTCCGGTGAAGTAGGGTTAGATCAGTCTCAGGGTCCGAAGGAGTTGGAAGCGATAAGCAGATTGATTGATTGCTCGAAAGAGCCGTACCTAGCTAAGGGAAGAAGCTATCTATATTCGCCGGACAGAGAAGACTGGGCTATTGCAGTGGCAGCTATGGTCTTGAAGAGCCTACCACCGAAACCCAGACGCCAAGGGGATGTATCCTATCCTATCCTCTATCCTAAGCGCGATGGACGAGTACCCGCTCAAGCTCGAGTGAAAGTTCAACGAATCCGAGATAGGACTATTAGTAGGGCGAAGGGTTTTCTAATCTTTAACTGAAGGTAAGGCTTCACTAGTGATATCCCTGGTTTGTATGAGGGAGCGGTAGCTCAGGGCTTCCCTTTAAAGAAGCTTTAGAGAATAGGGGCGAAGCGAACGAGTCAGTACAGCACTCCAGTACTAGAGTCAGAGATATGCCCTTCGGTTAGTCAGTCAAGTAGTTCTTGAGTGGACTCGAGGGTGTAACAAGCCCTATTGAAAGATCTAACCGCCGGCCACTTCCACCGGTTTTCTTCAATAATTGTGTTGACTTTGGCATAGACGCATCTAAGAGGCTCAATCGAGTACTACCAACTTGATCTCTATCCATGGAGATCCCCATCTAGATAGCTATCTTTTTTTTTTCATCGATCTAGACCATCCTCGGATAAACTGAGGAGAGCATCTGTGGAATCTTGTAATTACTGTTTCTTGTTTTAGGGCATTGACTCGAGGTCACATCCATGTTCAAAGGACAGATTCAGCCTTTTCCTCTATCGAGCTCAGTTCAACAAATAAGGAAAGGCCGGGCGGGCAGGTCAAGCCAAGAAAGTGATTTTATCTATCTGCAATTGTGTTGACTTTGGCTCAGTTCAAATCCAATAGATAGAATACGATAGGAGCTAATCAGTCTAAGTCGCTCACGTCAGGAGCGGGCTTAGAACAGAACTAGTATGCGGGTTCACGCCGTTGATAGGCTTACCTCCTCAAGCCGTTGATAGCCGTTTCTCGCCTGCTAAGGATTATCTAATTCTCAAAGCTGTCCTAAGCTTGCTTACCGTAATGCGAAGTCCACTTATTCAAGAGTCCTCTCTCCGGGGAGGAGTGAATTCAGGTAACTAATTAAGCGCATCTATCTACCAGCAAGGACAGGTTAGAATGGTAATCTATGCTAGGAGTGCCCCTTACCTTAAGTAGCTCACTGAAGGAAGTGTGAAAGTAAGCAAGCAAAGGGCAATCAATAGAAAGTAAGCAAGCAAAGTCTCAACCCGAAATCAATAGCCCGCAAGAAATAGAAAGGAGAAAGCCCATCTCTTTCCAGTAGTATGTAGCTTGACTTCCTTGAACTTCTATGGAGGGCTTAGTTTGCGCAGTTGAGTGGCGCTTGTTGAATACCTCTCGTAGGCCTGATCTCAACGATCTCAACAATTACATATATAAATGGAAGAAATGAATATAACGCGCTCGGATGATTGCCTTTCTTTCCTTCGCTAATGGGCACGCTACGCTAGTTCCCGCAGGGGAATTGGGCGGGAGATTGGGATTGATAAACGGAAGGCGCCAGGAGAGGCTGAGGACGAAAGTGCCAGTCACGGAAATGCGATCAAAAACAACCAATTGGACGGGGTAAACGCACTTTGATCAAATGGAATTCCCATCTTGGTTGACAAACAAGCCCAAAAGACGGGGATTTTGAAATGCTCAAGTCAAGATTCAGTAGGGCTTCAGATCTCTACAGCAGTGAGCTTTCGCTTCCTGACCTTCACTGGTAGTTCAGCAAGCAACCAAACCAACGAAGCAAAGAGCACCAACCAAACCAACGAAGCCGTCAACGAGAAAGCCGCAGCTGCTTCAGATCTCAACAATTACATATATAATCTATATGGAAGAAATGAATATAACGCGCTTTTAAGACGCTCGACTAGAATAAAGAGAGTGGGCATTTATATTTATATTGATAGGAACGGAACTTCTTAGAAAAGCAGCGAAGACGGGACTAGTTTCAAGCGGAATCCGAATAAAGGCAGGGCTATAAAGAGCCCCGGTTGACTCAATAGATCACTTTCGCTCTCCTCTAGGAGCGAATTCGTCTAACGAGGTAGGAGCTGCTTGCCCAGTCAGAAAGCTAGGCTCCATCTCAGGCGATGGGCGATATCTCAAGGAAGGAAGCCACTGATTAGAAATAGCACGAGTCTAGTTATAAAGGGGATTTCGCAGAAGGAGGAGTGGGTCAGATGGGGAAGGTAAAGAGAGAGTCTATTGAGCCACTTGGCACGGGATTAGTTCTGTGGCAGAATCCGTCGAAGTTCCAATGGAGTGATCGGTAAGTCCTCACTGAAGGAAGTCAGTAGCGAACCATGAAAGTCAGTCATTTTAGCGAACCATGAGAGTCAGTCATTTTCTAGGGAATGTATTTCCTGTCTTGAAAGCTGAAGGAAGTCAAGTATCTATCTAGTACTACGTGAGCCAGTCAACAGATTTTGTCACGAGAAATAGTTGCTCAAGGTCAGGGACTCGAGGTCAAATCAATGTTCAAAGGACAGATTCAGTAGGGGGAGGACAGCGAAGCCTTACTAGTCTCATAAGCAGGAATCAAGCCGGTGAATCCGCGGAAGAAAGCCGGTGACTTAGATAAGGAATCCAGCCGGTGAGCCAATTAAGTGTTTTTCTCCCTTGTTCTCAGGTACGACAAGTCCATTCAATGATCATTCTTCCCATTCCAATAGGCCCCGACATGAGAATTTCAATAGGGAAGGTGACGGCAGTGAATGAGAAAGATCGAATCTCAGGCTAGGTTGTAAGCGTAAGCTAAGTTTCTCATTTGATCACTTGTTTGAGGCGGTTGTACCATCCCATCGGTCAAAGACATGAGAATAATCCGCATGAAAATAGGCGCTTTAACGACATTCGAATAGAACGACTTGTTGCTCACTTAAGGCCGGTTTAAAGCAGGGGCTATCAACCGTAGGCACGGGATGCTAGCTTCAGGTTGCTTTTCCTTCGCACAGAAGAAGAAGTCAAGCAGTCAAGGCAGGACGGAGTGAACCAATCTCAGTCGACGGGACTCACAACGATCCAATAGAACGAGAAATTGTTAGTTTGGTAAGCTGGTATAGAATCATCAAATCTTGGAAGGAGGTTGAACGGGACTCTTCTATCTTCCACTGTCGGATTCGGTGCTGTAGAGGGTGGTCGTGGATCAGGCTAGATTGAGATATGGTATCGACCTGTACGATCAGTCTGCTTCTCCTGTTTTGAGATATGGTATCGATCCAGGAAAGGATCTCA
Source organism: Litsea cubeba (assembly GCA_012931725.1). NCBI lineage: Eukaryota > Viridiplantae > Streptophyta > Magnoliopsida > Laurales > Lauraceae > Litsea > Litsea cubeba. The sequence goes on from WHSA01001165.1 coordinate 53,547, forward strand.
GAGGCGCGGAAAGGGTCCAAGCCATAGGAAAGACAGCCAATGCAGTCAGAGAGAGTTGGGATTGAGCTTCAGTTTTAGCAGTACTTCGGTCAAGGAAAGACCTTCAAGCTGATCTGATATCTCCTACTTCCTTGTTCTTCCATGCTTACTTATGCGCCAACAAGCCTAAAGAAACTAGCTCTTGCAGCTGTAGCTAGGGTCAAGCCAGTTCATGAATGGGACCATTAGGGTTGTGGTATTCTAAAGAGTTCCTGAACTAAGTAGTTAAGGAAGCTCCTTAGTTTCGGATGCTCTATTAGAGTTAGAAACAGAGGTGATAAAAGCTGTTACTAGCTCATACTTGGAATTACGACAGCTGATGACGGGTCTAGAGACCTTTTGCCTTGAGAAAAGCTCTTATAGGAGAGGGTGTTGAGGTCCTCTTACTAGTTCCTACTTCGCTTCAAGAATGTAGCTGAATATAGCTGTTGGAGCTAGTTGCCTCTTTGTAGCTGTTCTCCTTCCTGGTGCTCTTAGGACTAGGACTCCTGAGAGTCCAATAAGATGATAAGGAAGAAGGGGCTACGGTCACTGGGTCCATGCTAATCCCGTTTATCGGGAGGGAAGCGGCGCAGTCCTGGGTGCATATAATGTGTGCTCATTGATTTAGATCTCCGGATCTCGCACCAGGACCCCAGCAAGAAAACGGCTGCGCTAACGCGCAACGGAGCAAGAAAACGGATGCGCTAACGCGCAACGGAGCAAGAAAACGGATGCGCTAACGCGCAACGGCTTTCGCGCTAGCGCGCTCAACCGTTGCTTGTTGCTAGCGCGCTCAACCGTTGCTTGTTGCTAGGCGCTCACTCCGTTGCTTGTTCTCCCAGGGCATTTCGGGCGATATAAGGCGCTGCCGGAAGTGGAGTAAGCAAGGAAGCTCAAGCTCACTCGACCAACCCTTGATCCTAACCCTCGGAAGCGAAGAACGGTTCTCTCGTCGGATTGATTGATTGATCGTCCCTCGTGCCTGGGAGTTGAAGCGCTAGTTCCGCTTTCTTTCCATCCCACCGGCAATCAACCGTCCCTCTTTCTCTGAAGAAGCTATCGGTTTTTTGGCTGAGGAAGAAAGGCCAACCCCGCACCACTAGTCACCCGCCTCCGAATCAAATCTTAGAGATCGGCCTACCTCTCCCGCCCTTCGCTGAATGAATGACACCCACCCGAACCCAATTCCTTCTGAAGCGAGACCAACCCCACCATCGAATGACGTGTGTTGGGGCGCCTTCCTGAAAAAAAATCACTTCCTTCTTCGGACCGCATTTGAAGTGAAGAATTCGTCTTGTTTAAGCTTCCTTATGTGAACGTGAACGCCCCTCTGGAAGAAGAGGAGTGAACTGATAGAGATGGATAAACGGCTTCAAGGAGTTCTCACTTCTGGCCACACCAACCCTTTCAACTCCGAGGTTTATTTCTCAATCAACATCGATAAGGGCCCTCCCACCCCTGGAGGATCTCAAACTGGATTACAGACTTCTCCAACAGGCGAGAATGCTGGTCCCGAATCAACTATTGGTTCCGGATCGGGGGAAACCACTGACTTTGCTACTACCTCCACTGGGTGGTCAATCAAAGAAATTGGCGAAAACTGCTGCTGGATCTTCCGCACTGAAACCGAAATTGCTGCTACTTTGATTCATATGCTGGTTGTGAGTCAAATGCGACTTCATAGACGGGGAGAACCAACCCGGCCAACCTACCAGGTTAGTTGCTCGGATGACCAACTCATGCCCGTCCCCCGCGTTACCTAAACGTCAGTAGCATGTTGGCGTGGAGCTGGCGATCCACGGCAAAAACGCTTGGGGGCTCTATGAATTAAATTTCCCGGCCCGGCCCTTACTGACAATTCCAATTTCAATTCCCAATTCAATTTTGTTTTTCCCAATCTCTCTATGTTGACGAAGGGAAGAGAGTCTCGAACCTGGCCGGTTAAATGTGAACAGTCAACTAATATAAAGGCAATATCTTAGTCGAAGAGTCTCTATCTGCTGTGGATCAATGGGCTATAGTGAAATGGCCACATTCCCGATCCAATGCTACTGATCCAGGATAGTTTACCGGGTAATGGGGCAACTGATGAACCAATTGGTTCAAGATCAACCACTTCCATTGCTGAGTCGACGAAGCCAACTGGCCCAGATACTGGCTTAGATGCTGCTACCTCTGCCGCTGGTGATATCTCCGCCCTTTTTTTTGGTGGTGCTCTTGTTGCCTTCTCCGCTGCTGATAGTTCGACCCGGTCAACTGGATATGACACTGGATCAGATGAGTTCATAGAAACCGGGTCAACTGCTGGTGTTACCACCGTTGCAGAACCGCATTTCGATCTTTATCTATCACTTCAACATAAATAACCAGGACGGGTCCCGGTCCTGCCACTTCTTCCTCTGATGCTTTTCCCGCCGTCTATACCTTTTATTGCTTTGCTCCTGCGACCGGCGCCCGCGCTAATGCTAATGGTGATCCCCAGGCCCCATAATCCGGAGGTATGCTCCCGGCAATGGAAGTATATCTGCGACTGGAGAATCTGTGTATGGATCTGGAAATGGATCTAGAGACTCCCTCCGAAGAATGGATCTGCTACCCTTTCCCGTCCTGTCATCCGGCAAAACATGAGGTTTAGCTTATAAATGTGTTGGTTGGAGCGATGGGATTTGTTTGATTCCCATTGCCTGCTGCCTCTTCAATCTATTCCCCCGCTACGGGCCCCTGCTTGCCTTGGTCCTCAGTCAACGGGATCGGGGACTGGACGTCTATAACTAACTATCCCGCTTTTGCTCTAAGAAAGACAGATGCCTATGCGGGATCATTATGAAAACAGGTTACGGGGCCTGAAGCGGAAGCGGCTATCGAACTGTCGGGGGGACTGGATCAATCAAATCAACTACTCGGTAAACCTGATATCGAACAGGCACTTTAATTGGACGAGATAGTGGCGGCTATGCATCCCCATTTGCAATGGGAGGATATGAAACTAGATTTTGAATGGGTACTTCCATCCTTGCTTCTGCCCCCGTTGCCTCTGATAGCTATGCCCCCGCCTCTGTTTCTGTCTCTCTGACTCCCTTTTACTAATAGGGGAGCCTTACTAATAGGGATAGGGGCGCTAGCGTTTTGAAGCTGCAAGCAGCAAGCACTTGGGTAAAGTCAAGTGTTGCCGTTGCGCGCCTTACGTGATAGGGCAAGCAACGCCCCCGATTATGTAAGGTAAAGAAAGCTACGAGCGGAGCTTCAAAAGCGAAGCGAGCCAATCTGCAGCCGTTGCGCGCCTTCTATTGATAAGGCGCTAGCGCGTAGGCTTTTTTGAAGCTCCTTACTAGATAGGGCTATAACGTCAGGCGCGTTAGCCCCCGATCCAACTAGAGCGTAAGGGCTAGCGTTTTTCAGCTAGCCCTAGTCCTAGCCCTAGTATGTATCGACTTTTTAAAATTAAACAAAGCATGCCCACTATACAGGCTGGAAAAGCCCCTGCCTCTCCCTCATATCGACATCCTCGTTGATAATACAAGGGCTTTGAAGCCGTCACTAGATAGGGCCTTCATGGATGGCTTCTCGGGCTACAACCAGATACGGTTAGCAGAAGAAGATCAAACAAAGACCTCCTTCATCACGCAATGGGGAACTTACTGTTACCAAGTCATGCCGTTCGGATTTCAAAATGCCGAGGCAACCTACCACTTGTAGGGCTATGACAGCCATCTTCCATGACATGATGCATGTAGAGATGGAAGACTACGTAGATGATATTCTGGTAAAGTCGCGCGAAGATCACCTCGCGAGTTCTTAAAATGGTGTTTGACCGGTTGAGACGAGCTCCGGTTAAATCCCAAGAAGTGCGCCTTCGGAGTTTCATCTGGCAAGCTCCTGGGCTTCATCGTCAGCCGCCGAGGCATAGAAGGTCGATCCTGCCAAGGCCAAGGTAAAGGCCATTGTCGACATGCCCCCGCCGAGATCAGGGAGTTGAGAGGCCTACAGGGACGCATTCAAGCAATCCGAAGATTCATCTCTCAGCTAGCCTAGCCTCAAAATGCGAGTCTTTCAATCGGCTGCTCAGAAAAGGAGCACGAATCAAATGGGACGAAGAGTGCCAAGCAGCGTTCGACAGAATCAAGTCCTACCTGCTGCACCCGGTTTCCCCAACGCCAGGAAAGCCCCTACTGCTCTATGTATCAGCACTAGAGACGTCGGTAGTCTCAAATCCGTCCCTTCCCTCCGTCTCGTTTCGTAGGAATAGAGTAGTCCAAGTCATTGCTAGTATCACTGAAGGCAGCCAAGAGTCACTCAGGGCTATTGTACTACTCAGCTCGTTATAGTCCATTAGAGTGTTTGAAATCCCTGAATCCTGACTCTGTACGGAGCAGTAGGCTTGAGTTATAGTCCGTATCCGTACCGTACTACTTGCCTGGAGTAGGAAAGAGTGTTCTATCTGTTTCCTAGCCAGTCACAGGTAGTGCTAGTGTTCCTTATGGTTCGCAATAGTCACTTAGGTTTCTTTCTCTCCGTTCGCTATAGTCCATTAGTGGGTCTAAAGTCTAATCCTTCTTGTCCGGTAAGCAAGCAAGGCGAATGACCTTACATTCCGTCCCTTCGTCTCGCCACAACACAAGCTGTGGTATAATCTAATCTGTCTATACCTCACTCGGTTCAGTCAGTACAGTATTTGATGTTTGAGGCCTCGCTTCACTAAGTTCAGTCGGTTCCTCGTGAACTCCGTTAGCTAGGCGCAGGTCCTTCCCCCTCCTAGTAGTCAGTCCGTTCTCTCGGGGAGAAAGCCTTACTCTCGTTTAGTTCGAACGTAGCCCGCAGGAGCTTATTAGTAGGGGTTGTAGGGGCGACTTCCAGAGAGAATTACGGCGAGGGGAGACGAAGAGCATTCTTCACCAGGAATACCGACTTCACCAACCCCAGGCCCAGTAGGTTCGAATCCTGCTTTTATTGCCTCCCATCATCCCCATTACACCGCTATTATTCCCGTACTAGTTAGATACGCCCTCCACCAGCTATATATTTACCTGCGTGTATCCGGCTAAGACTCCGTTATCTCCGAATAGGTCCCTGTAGCCGAAGATAGTGATTGTGATAGCCTGTTCCTGTCTCCCCGACACGAGAACCCACCCAAGAGCGTATCATCTCTCCCTAAAAAGCTAACCCGGTTTTTCAGATCGAAAGGATTTCGGTTCGTTCTTTAGAGAGCTCCTTGTCACCGATAGCCAGATCCAGATGCTCGTGAGCGAGATCCATACCTTCGTTCTCGATCCAGTCTTTGATGCTCGTTACAAGAGTCCTTTCTTTCGCGAGCAAGATCGGGACCCGCAGCAGCACTAGTAGCAGGAGTCGATACAGCACCTTTAGTTGCCCCAGCGCCTGTTCCAGCGGCGGAGTAAGCATATCCAGTCCCCTGGACGAAGCACCAGTTTGTTAAGAACCACCAGCAGAGCTATCTTGTGGTGAGGGCAAGAGTGGCTAGGGTACCAGGCACGGAGGGAGAGGGAGGGTCAGAAACGAGTAGAAGGAAGAGAGCCCCCCCGGAGAAAGATCAGATAGATTGAGAACAATCTTCCGCTAGCAAGACTTCGGGAGTGACAAGTAGGGGCCCGGCGGGCTTCTTCGTTAGGGTTGACTCCTCGGTCCCTGAAAGGAAGGCTGGAAGACCTATGCTCATTCCAGTTGCCATTACCCACTGCGGAAACCCGGAAATACGGTGTAGTCAAGTCCCTACATCTCCGCGAACCCTTGCTTAACACCTCCCGCAAGATCCTTCAATCGCTTCCTTGCTCTGTCAGGTATATGCCCCTTCTCTTGTCATGCGTTCTCTCTCTTCTGTCCCGTTCTTCCTTCGGAGGTAAGGGCCAAATTGCTTTCCTACTGGTCTGAAGTACTCAATTAATAACTATTGCTATCTGTTCGCCTAACCTAAGAAGTCACTACTAATAGCTGTTCGCCTACTTACTAGACTCTAGTAGGCTACCTGAGCAGGAGAATTGATCCAGCTTGTGCCTCATAAAAAGAACTAGCAGGTTGGTGGTAGAATGATCAAAATCTAGAAAGCCCTCTCACTGGCCAATGATGTGGACATAACGTAACCACAGTTATGCCTGTTTCGGTCTTATCTCTATCTATAAAGAGCCAAACAGCATGAGTCTTACTATGTTAGATGGAATCCCCTGCATCCGTTGGATTGCAACAGAAGCGTTTGTAGTGCAACTTCAGCTGGTATATGGGAATTTCGATGGAACATGGACTCGTTAGTCACCCTTCATGATTGGGGTTGGCTGGCGAGGTGAGGTCTAAGCACCATTGTCACTGGCTTTCGACGGGGAGTCATAAAGCGATCGGCACATAGTCCCGAAATGACTGGTATGACACTCTGAGGCGTCCGATGCAGAGGTCCCTGAGCCAAATCACTCAACACCAAAAGTTTAAGTCGATGCTGGCACTTAAGCAAGCGTCGGGAGTGCTATTCCTGGCCCAATACCGCAAAGCATCATCGCACCATTTGATGGTGTTCTGGGGTGGACGGCCGGAGGATTTATTCTTCCCCTAAAAAGTTTCAGTATCGCTGACTCGATCAGGTATACCTCGCATAATCCCGGCCTTTCATAGAAGGATAATAAAGGATCGGGGTGAACAGGCTCCCGACGCTTGTTCAGTTCTATCTGTCTGTCTTTACGCTGTACAAGTTGATCATTTCATTTGACTGCGTAGAAACAGGCTTGATCTCTCCTCAATTAGCCCAGGCGGCTTCGCGGCTCCTTCTGAAGGGGTCGCGGAGATGGCCAGCCATACGGATAAAGTCAAAGGAGAGAGCGCTAGAGCTGTTGCGACGGTATGTTCCTGGTTTCGATCGTCAAGCCCTTCACTTAGGGTTGGACTTTCGGCCTTCGTGGTCTGCAGGACCCAACACCTATGACGAATCCCTTAAGGGAGGCAGTTGGTGTGGATCGGTCAGCAAGGCATAGGAAGCTTTCTATGTTTCAAATACAGCCCTTCGACGCTACCGCCTTCCTAACTCTCGCGGATCCCGAGAGACTTAGGGAGATGGTGGATACATGGTTTCGAGCTCGAATCGTGTATCCAGGGGAACGGGTGCTTCCCTCTTCAGAAGGCGGTAATGTGGCTTGCTGGCTGCTGAACACTCTTGGTCAATCTGCCATGGGCCGGAACCACTCACCGGTAGGCCTGAGTGTGGCCGCCTAGGAGTCAAGCTCGAGGGAGCGGTAAAGGTGCGGATCTCCGCCATCCCCACTCATTTTGCTCAGGCCTTTGTGAGGCCTTTGCACGATTGGGCGATTGGGGTGTTGTCTCATCTACGTACCGATGGTACTTTTCATCAGACACGCCCCTTGCGATACATCTGCGGCATACGAAATGGATTCTCATATGACTCCGCTACCGATTCTCTTCCAGTTGTTCTCACTCCGGGTCTTTTGGAGGCCCTGTTTGGGAACCACTTGGCTGAGTCATGGGTGTGGTTGCTCGTACACGCCCCTTTCCGTGATCCCACCTATTTGGTTTGGGAAGCGAGAAGAAGGCGAACGTAGTATGGTTTACCCGTGGGCAGCCGCTCGGGTTCTACAGCTCTTGGCCTATGTTCACACTTACGCTTCATATGCTGGTGTGGCTGTCGGCTGAGAGGGTGTATCCGCGAGGACGGTTTCTAAACTACGCGATGCTCGGTGATGATTTGGTCATTGCCGACCAAAAGGTGGCTACAGAGTACTGAGACATCTGTGCTCAATGGGAGTGAAGGATATCACAACATTATCAAAGTCTGTAATCTACACGACAGGATGTCTGGACTTTGCGAAGAGGTTCGTGTGCGCGTGCGGGGAGCAGGATTTCAGTCCCATCTCCTCCCGAATGCAACGCACCCTTCTCCACTCTGTTGCAGCTCTGGTCTTTTCTAAGGTACAGAGTATAGTCGGAAGACTACCTCTCTACCTTACGTATCGTTTACGGGGCGCGTCGTACAGAGTCTTTGGCGCAGCCGACCGCCTCAAGTCGAAACGGTGGCGACGTCACTTTCTCTGTATGTTCTGGCTCCCTTACCCGTCGATTTTTTGTTGGCTTTCGGGGATTGCTGACCGCAGAGGAGCGGGGTGTTTTGAGGGATTTCATTCTCGAGAAGTTACGTCCAAAAGAGTTTTTTCAAAAAGAAATAGATGGTCTTCGCCCTGAGGATGATGCGGAGGATATTCTTGATGTGATAATACGGGTGTCAAAGCACTACCGAGTACCTGAAGTGGTACGCTAGTGCGTGGTCTAGTTACGACATGTCCTTCGAGGACCTCTTGTCTCCCCCAGTCGTACCCTTGGGCATTGGCCAGAATCGTAAGGAAAAGTGAATCTTACGCGATGGTCTAATGTTTAAGTGTTACGACTTGGTGAGAACTCGAAAACCGCCTTTATGTTTGGGTGCGGTTGGAGAGGCGAGATCTGAAGGTGTGCGGGATTTCGTCCTCTAAGCCATGGTGGTGCGCGTGCGCCCTTGGTTCAACATGTGGCTAGAGTACGTATCCTGGTACACGCGTCTAGTTTCGGATGACTCGATTTCGATTGAGGAGATTGGATCTCCCCCGGTTGTGCCCTTATCTTTCGCTCGTAGTCGGAAGAAGGTAATGATCTTCCGTGACGGGCTATTGTTCAGGTGTGACGACCGAGTGAGAACGAGTCCAGTTCTTTCTGGGTTGGGAGTGTTGGATTCGTCATCTTCTCAATGATCGCGTATATCCCCGGAAAGGCTAGTTTACTCAAGGGAGTATTGAACATTACTGGTATGAGACTCTGAGGCGTCCGATGGATGGCTCGGGTCCCCCCTGGACCCTCACCCGAAAAACAATGACTAGATTCAATCCCCCCTTCCTTTTTAGGAACTCAACACGGCCCCTCACTCTCCTAGAGCAAAGTGGCTTCGCACCTGGCGAGGTTGCTAAGCAATTGAATAACCTCTTGCTAAGTTGATTGAATAACCTGACTTAATGAAAGCAAGCCGGGCCATACGAGAACCGGCGTAACGATAAGCGCATACCTCCATTCTATATGCGTGCAGTGTGATCGAGTTCTTTCCTTCCGGGTTTGGAAGTGAGATCGACTCTTCAACTATCTTTCTTTCTCAAACAGCTATAGTGATTTCTCTATGGAATAGCCTTAGACTCAGGCCGGACTCGACTCTTGTGTCTAAAGACCCTATTTTCATAGCATAGGTCGAGTAGGTCAGGTAAACCCCCGAGACTCCCGAGCGTAACGATACCTATAATTAGAATCTATGCGAATTCTTTCCTTCCGGGATTGCCGGACCTGCCTCTCTCACTTGATTTGACGTGGCCTTTCTCCTTTCTTTCTTTTTGATTCCTTCCTTAGCTTAGCAACCTGACGCGCCAGGGGAATTCAACGAGTTGCGAGTTAAGGTAAAGCGAGTTCTTTCCTTCCGTTCCGGGAAGCCACTTACTCTCAAAGGCAGCAAGGTCTCGTCCCTTCTCTATTGTAAAAGCTTGATGGCAGTGGATGTCTCGGTTGATTTCCGCTTCGATAGACTCAGCCGGTTTCCTTCGCTTCGTCAACTCAGCGTTGCGGCTTCGCACCGTCAGGTGTAGTCCGAGTCCATAATGGAAGGCTTCGCACCGTCAGTTTTCTTGTTTGTTTCGCGGCGAAGGTAAGAACATGCAGGAAAACTAACCCCTTCCTTGCTTAACGAGCGAAGCGAAAGCGAAGCCAAGACGGCTAGCAGGAAGTCTTCATCCTAGGCCTCCGGAGCATACGACGATTCTTTCGCGAAGCGTTGATTTACCCCCTCTTTCTATCCTTCCATGTTGGCACACTATATACGTTGATGTCCATAGCACCACTTTCCGCTTCCTTTCTCTCGGCCGGCTTCGATCACTGCCCTCGATCGAGTCCAGGTCGGTCACTCTCAGTTGTTGTTTCTATACGATGATTCTCGCACACGATTCAGTCCGCCACAGAGATGGAGAGCCTTCTTATCCTTTTAGATCCGACCTCTCTCTTCCACTTTCCACTTTCCTAAGTTCGTGGTCATCAATATCTCTCACCGTCAGAACCTCGCATTTACGGCTTTCGCGGCTAAGGCCTTACTCGGATCGACTACTGATTCACGAAGAGAATCTTTCCATTTCACTGCCTTGAGCGTACTCCACCTTCTAGGGATCCGATCCGTCCCCTTGTCTATCATATCTATTCCTCTGGCTTGATTCTTTGCTCCTCCGGGATTCGTCTCTCGCTCACATGGTTCAATCTGCTCAGGTGCCGACAACACCCCCTTTCTCTCTCGCCCTTCCTTGATCAATGACTTGAAAGCTGCTGCAGCCCCACCTAAACTAAAAATAAAAATGGACCGTCATCACAAGTATAAAGAAAGTGAGCTGAGGGGTTACCTCTAACGAGGGAAGCGAAGGGGCTGACTACCGGTGGAACCATCTTCGATACCCTTATCACGTAAAGGTAGGTCCGAAGGGTCTAAGAAAAGGTAGCGTCCGAGGGTTCGTCTGTGTTGAAGTGCCATCTTCGTACTGATAGTCAGCCCCGCCTTGAGGTAAGCACCACTGGTAGCCCTCCGGTTCCTTAGACATATTTAGACATATAAAGATGGGGTTTCCTTAGCTTTAGAAGGTAACCATCTTCGATAAAAATAGCCATAGAGCATGAGCGTTCGTCGCTACTACTTATAGCCTTCGCTCCGATACTGGTTACCTTCTCCTTCGTCGTCGCCCCTTCGTTACCTAATTCCCTATAAAGTTAGCTCCCTCACGGTAAGCCCATTAGACTAAGAGATATAGCGTGCATTAGCGTTCGCTAAGAGATTTGAGTGTAATAGAGTGACGACGGACTTATCTCCGGTGTCAGCACGTATGCTACGATCTCTTGTGTACTCTGTAGCCTCTCCTTGATTTTCAAAGATAAAGGATGTCACTGGTACTATGTCCCTGTCTTTGACTATACGTTTCAGAGGCGGGTCTTATCGTGTCTGTGGTGCTCCCCATCGCCCAAAATCAAGGCGGTGGTTACGGCACTTTCTTTGTATGCACGCTCCATCGGGAGTATTCCCTTTGCCAGTTGCTCTTTGGTTAGCATTTCCTGATTTAGGGATTCTAACTCCGGAGCAGCTAGGTGCGGCGAGGGCCTTCATCTTAGATAGGGTTAAGCCTGGACACTTTTTTCAAAAAGAAATGGATGGTCTCCGCCTGATGATGGTGACGAGATTATGGAACGCATGGTTTGACGCCCCTGGTTGACTATGTGGCTTCATTATCTTCGATGGTACTCTTCTGCTGTAGTCAATGATGACGTGTCGCTTGAAGAGATTTTGTCTCCACCTGTCGTTCCCGCTACTACTTATAGCCATCGCTCGATCCCGGAAGAAGGTAATGATCTTCCGTTATGGAGTGTTGTTTATGTGCTACGACATGTTGAGGACTACTCCGGCTCCTTTGTGTTTAGGGGAGCTCGATAGTAGGCAATCTCTTCGCGATTGTCTCTATGTTCTTAGTCCTCCTTCTTGGCGAAGAGGGAGAAGAGATGACCAGACTAGAAGACTCAACTCCGCTATTACGTTCGCTAAGCGATAACTAGTGGAAAGTATTGACCTTAGTCCAGTCTCTGTCCCTATGTTAAAGGCCATGACACATAGTGTTGCTGTCGCACCAGTTTTAGCTGACGCTCAGTGACCAATCGGTCATTGACTTATCTCTAACTTATAGATTGCGAGGCGCAGGCTATAGGGTGTGTGGTGCCCCTCTGACGACCTAAGTCAAAGAGATGGTTCCGCCACCTTCTAGTCATGCGGTCCCCTCATTAAGTCTTCCCTCTGCCGTCTGTGGTTATGGTTGGCTTATCCAGATCGACCAATGGTCAACTGTTATCACCAAGGTGTTGTAAGATGGATCATCCTTCAATCTCTTCAACCTAAACCGTTTCGAGAGAGTGAGGTCTCATTAATTAAGCCTCACTGGAGGGATGCCGGTCTTCTGTGCGAGCGTATTTGCTATAGCCCCTTGGCTATCTCAATACTGTGAGTACTTAGATTGGTACTGGAATGTAGCTTGTAATTACGCTACACCACTGGAAGTCTTGTTAGATCCACCTATTGTGTGCTTGCGCATCAAGCGTACCGAAGTCACTTCCTTAAGGCATGCACGAGAGCGTGAATGAAAGGCGGAGGAAATGGTTATGACCTCGCTGTCCCTCCCATTGCCCATCCCTTTCTTACCGCCTATCATTGGCGGCGGCTTTCCCTGTTCCATCAGGTGACTACTGGAGTCATTTCATTCCAGTAGTGAATGATTGGACACTTTATTCAATGCTGGGCAGGTTCCAGCTGGATGGAGCAAGGGCAATTGATTGGTTGATCCGGTCTGGGATTATAAAATAGTAGATCCTATTAAAAGCACCTATCTAATTTGAGAGCTTTGCGTGATGAAATATCATTCTGGATAGAAGCACCGGGGACGGAACTTCGGGGGCAAAGCACCAATATATATTCAAAAATTAAATTAATTATTGATCGAGGAGCGAGGCACTAGGATCGATCACTCGTTCGTTGGTCTAATTCTTTTTCCGGATTATTTAGGGAATAAAAAAAGAATGTCTTTCTTTGATTGTTTGGGACATTGAACCACGGGGATAGCCTAATGGTTGGTTCTCCCGAACTCAGAATCTAACACCTTTTGTTTGCGGAATGAGCTGGGAGTGATTGGCGCACCATCTAATTCATGCAGGTTGGTTGTTTCTCAAATCTCATTTCCAATGAGGAGAAAGAGCCGGACAGGGATTTCTTCAACCAAAAGTGAGTTCACATCGGGACGGCTGTAGTCAATGTATGACTGAGGCATATTAAGACAAAAACTAGGCTATATCTGATTCCAAAACCACTGGGTTCATCAAGTTGTATGAGGAGGATAAATGCTGTCTCCACCGTGCAATCGAATAAGCGCAATACCTACAACTCTACTATTCGTCGCTTATTTGCCAGCCAGGTAGCAAGCATCATTGGCCCATGAATGATAGTTATTCAATCCAAGGTGAGGCTGATTCCCTCCTATCTAGTCCAGGTGGAAAAAAAGAGAATTTCTTTCTTTCTCTCTTGACTGGCAGACCGGTCGGATAATTGAGGTGGCGGCATGCATCATCGGAGTTCGAGGCATGGGAAGGACGGAATCCTGGGAACCATTTTGGATTCGGGAAGATAGAGTCATTTCTTCATTTTGGAAGCAGGTGGGTGGAGCCATTTTTAGTATTTCCCGGATTGAAAGCAAGCAATTAACCTTCCTTCTTTCTTTAGCTGTCGAATGATTTCATTTTGATCGACCTATTAGTCCTGGCTTATAGTCTTCAGGCTAGGCTTCTAAGCTAGGTGCTTTGAGAGACGCGGCTTCCCTTACGTGACCAGAGAATGAGATGGAAGCAGAGGAGTCGCTGGAATGAATGAAGTGGGAATGAAGTAATTGGAAACAAACATCCCATCTATTGACTCGATTTCAAGAAGTGGGAATGGAATGGAACAGAAGCTCGGGGCCAGCTAGCTACTCTTGGCAATCCGAAGGTCCAACCTGATCTATCCCAAAAACCGTCTCCCTTCGTGTCAACCAGCCAACCAAGAGCTATGAACCCTACTCGTATATCCGTATGTAAGGATCTCGACCCACCCGCACTCAATCCATCCCTTTTTTCCAATGCTTTCAATCGCGGGCCAAGCTCCCAGCATTCCTATTAGCCCATGGGGAAGATATGCAATCCAGGCAGCAGTTGACGTGTATCCCACTCCAATCGCCCCCGCCTCCCGGTGAAGCAGTTCTCGTTCGAAAGGTCCAGTTGACAGGGAACAGCTAGGGGAGTCGAAGGGACGCAGCTAAGCCGGTTGGAAAAAAGGATGGATAGCCATCAAGTGCTATGACCCCTGGTCCATTCG
>WHSA01001165.1:72500-82500 GCA_012931725.1 Litsea cubeba
ACGCGAAGATCGAGCTATCTCACTAGAACTAGTAGAGTTTAGCAAAAGAAAGGGATGAGATTCGCAAAATTCGCGTGCTGTGCTTAATATCGTAATTAAGTAAGAGAGAGAACTTTGACTTTGAAAGAAATGCCATCACCCGCAAGCTATTCAAGAGCCTTCCACTCCTTCAATACATTCTCAAGACCTTTGACCGAAGCGGAACAGTTTTGTGTGGACTAAGGCTGCCGATGATAGTTGAAAGTGGATTAAGCGAAAGATGACCGAGGCACCCGTTTTAGCTTTGCCTGATTTTGATAAGGTATTTGAGGTTGACTGTGATGCCTCCCCCATTTGATATAGGCATTGGGGCTGTTTTAAGCTTTAAGCCCAGAGGGAAGGGGAAGACCGATTGCCTTGTAGTGCGAGAAATTGAATGAGGCGAGGAAGAGTTAGGTAACTCTCCCTATGATGTAGAATTCTACGCCATCGTTCAGGCTCTTAGGCATTGGAGGCATTACCTCATTATGAGGGACTTTCTTGGATTTTCTGGTCACGAGGCTCTTCAGTTCTGGAATGCCCAGAAAAGTGAATCATAGGCATGCAAAGTGGGTCTCGTTTTTGCAGGAATAGACCTGCATACTTAAGCATAAGTCCGGAACACAGAATCGGGTGGCTGACGCCCCGCATTCGGGATCGGGCGGAGGGTGATCCTTTTAGGAACTATGCCTGCAGAAGTGGTCGGGTTTATGGCAATTAAGGATATGTACAAGACCGACCCGTACTTCAGCACGATTGTGGACCAGTGCGAGTCTCCAGTGCATGGCCCAGGCTTTTCTTTCTTTTTGCAGGATGGCTATCTGTTTAAGGGCCGACAACTATGCATCCAAGAGGGTTCCCTCAGGGAAAACATAACAGCGGAGCTGCATGGTGGAGGATTGGGAGGTCACTTTGGCAGGGATAAGACGATCGCGTTGGTTGAAGAGAAGTCTTTCTGGCCGAAGCTCAGAAGAGATGTTAGAAGGTATGTGTCCAGATGCAGGGTATGCCAACTATCAAAGGGGCAGACACAGAATACCGGACTGTACACCCCTTTACCTGTTCCAGTAGCGCCTTGGACTGATATCAGCATGGATTTGGTGCAGGGCTTGCCCAGGACAGAGCTTGGTAACGATTCGATTTTTGTGGTAGTAGATCGGTTTTCTAAAATGGCTCACTTTATTCCTTGTAGGAAGACTGCCGATGCTACTCACATTGCATACCAGTTCCTTAAGGAGGTTGTCAGGTTGCATGGGGTACCTAAGACTATGACGTCTGACCGGCCAGTTTTTGGCTCACTTCTGGAGAACTTTATGGAAGAAGTTAGGAACTATACTAGAGTTCCGCAGTGCATACCACCCACAAACAGATGGTCAAACGGAAGTCGTGAACCGCTGTTTGGGAAATGGGTTGAGGAGTATTGCAGGGGAAAAGACAACCACTCAGTACTGGGGGATCCGGCGATACCCCAAGCTGAATTCGCATATAACAGTTCGATAAATCGGTCTACTGGGAAGTCCCCATTTCAGGTCGTGTATGGCAGGTCACCTAACAGTGTGTTAGATTTGGTGCCTTTACCGGCTAAAGGAAGAGTCAGTGACGACGCCGAGGCGTTTGCAGAACACCTGAAACAGTTCCACGAACAAGTCAGGACTGCTCTGGAACGGAGCAACCAGAAAGATTGCGGAAGCTGCAGATGCACCCGGGAGGGCAAAGGTGTTTGAAGAAGGGGATTGGGTGATGCTCCTTTCATAGAGGAGCCAAATCGCCGCATTAAATCATTTGGTTTAGCAGAGGCTCTGGCATACTCCTATGTCAGAGATACCCGGTTTTATCACCTGTGCGCGATTTGTATACTTTTTTTATAGCGCTCTATTTGTATACTGGTAATGGTAATGGTATCCATTGTCTGCAGCTCCATCCCAATAATACGTCTTTCTCAGTGGACCCAATAGACTTCTCAGAGGCGATAACGGTATCCTGTATCGTACGGGGAATCGGAGTGCCACCTACCCCGTTCGATCCTTTGCAGATCCGCACTAGCGCTATAGTCTCCATGGCTACCATGTGTGGGGCTGTCATACTAACTATGGCGCTATGTGAATCGAGATCATTCCAAAAAATGAAGCTTTTGTTGATGCTCATTTAGTTACGAAAAATGGCTGGGGCATCATGAATTTTATGAGATAATCAGAAGAGCTTCATCATTCGGAAGTGACTATTGTCAAATCCTCCTACAGTCTTCGCCATGAAGACTCGTAGCACTCCTTTCCCTTCTTTCTTTTCATACATACTAACGGAATATAAGACGAAGTTCTAGGAATTAATGACTCAATATTAGTATAGTCTCTCTTTTGTCTTCCTCTTTCGCTTCTGGATTCCGTTTTTCAGCCTACGCTTACACGCTCACTCCTCTTAAAGCACCTGAGGACTCATAAGGTCACTCTTGCCTGGCAGCTCGGAAGGCAGAAGAGGAAGATTAACACGACCACGACTTAGCTACTTGTCTTACCCGTTCCACTCGCCTTAAGTCGCCCAGGGAGTCCCAAGGTGCTCTCCATTCTAAAGCTAAAGGCAAGGAAGGGCTTTGTTCCCTTCTTTCTCTAAATTGAAACTCATGCCGTGCTGATTGCGGCTGATGTTGGCATTTCTGTCTCTAAGTTCAAGAGCATATTCAGAGAGCCCTAAATACAATTGGGCCACAGCAGTACTTGCCCAGCAGATGCGCCGTCCATTCATTAAGCGAGCAAGAGTGTTGAAGGGAATTGCAGAATAATATCCATTACCAGGGGGAGAAGGCATGATATAAGTCAAAAGAAAATAAAGAAGAAATACCATGAAGCCTAACTCACTGAAATCATCCAACTATTGATCGGACAGCAGCTTCAAGGGGATTGATCCTCGTTTCTTGGCATTTCTTGTAGTGAAGGCATCATTGAAATCCTTCAGTTGCTTCCGGTAATAACGTTCTTCATCTCTCATATCTCCAACAGCACAATGGGCAGACTCCACCCCTGTTGGTAATCTTCCGAGCATGAATGCATCTTCCACAGTGAAAGTGATCTCTCCGAAAGCCGTGACGAATGTACTGGTATAAGGGTTCCATATCTCGGCCAGAGCAAGCAGTAATCTCTTATTAGTTCGATGATTGGTCATGGCAACTCGGATGGCTTCTGATAAGTGCATCTTTTTCAGCCTCTTCCCCATTGAGGGTGTTCCAACATCGATTTTGCCCATTTACACCATTGAGCATGGTCTGAGTTGCATGAACCGACGAATCAAACGCCACTTGAAATGTCTTGTTCGTTTACTATCAGGGACTGCAGAATGGGATGAAGTTCTCTTGACAAGTACCTGGAGATACCCCTGGTGTTTGTATACACCATTGATCTGGGTTGTTGTTGATTACTGGCAGTTCAGCGCTCAATCTCGACTCTGTTCTGGCAAGGATTTCTTGCTCTGGTACTGTCATTATGGGAGGAAGCTTTGAGCCAAGAGTGGCGCGGTTTTTTTTCTACTTCACTTTTTGCTCCTCTTCGAACCCAGATTTTTCTTCGTCATGTTTGAGGAATTGAGAAGAACAGAAAAAGACAAGACAGAAGGAATACAGAGAAGATGAAGGAACATAATATAAAATTGGAATCCAGACTGATGATGAATAAAGAAAGCCGGGCTTTTCTTTTGAAGTATATGATGTGTAATGATTGGGATTTCGAGGACAGCGTAATGAATTCCGCGGTTTTCGAAATTACGAAGTGAAGCGTCAATTGTTTTACACGTGGCAATCCTACTGTTGATGGGAAAGCAACTTACAGCTAAAAGATTGTGTACGACGGCAGCGTCTTTTCAAATTCCCGGGCTTTCACACGATTTCAAAATTCGAATTGAAAATATGGTCAATTCAGGGGGCTTCGCTTGGATTGAGTTTATGGTCGTGGCAGTTGTGCGTTCGCTCGTATTGGTGCTTCGCTTGTTCATTCTGGTCAGTGTTGGGTTTTTTTCTCTGATTCAACAGTAACAGTGTATGGCAGAGAATTGAACAGGGAAATATGGACATTTCATTATCTTACTGAACAGAATACAGAGCATTCTCCACGAGACTACAGTTCATAAAGGCTAACATGATGGAATCAAAGTACAGTCATCAGACCAGATTGAAAGACACACTATATCAGAAAAACAGACAAAGCAGTATATCAAGACGGATTCCCTTTCAGTCTGGATGACTTGTGCGGCAGAATATGCTGGAGCTTCTCAATCAAATGGGAAGTATCAAACAAAATCAAAGGGCCTTTCTCCTTTTATTGCGAGAAAGGCTTTGAATCGATTGAGATTCTCCAGCTTCGCACTCTCTGCTTTGAGTCGGTTCTCTGTTCGGAGCAGTTGCCGAGACACATCAGACTGAATTTGCTTTTGCGCTTCTATCTGCTGAATTTTTGCCTCTTGCACGTCAAGTTCTTCCCTCGCCGCTGCCAGTCTTGCTTCAAGAGTTCGGACTTCCAATGTGAATTCTTCCTTTTTCCTCTCAGCTTCCTCGAGCTCTATGACTTGGGCTCGAGCTGTCTGTAATGATTCCACAGAGGACTTTGTACGCGCGATGCTTGTCCTTAATTGAGCCGCCGCTTCCGAGCTCTCGTTGTGGATTAACGGCTTGAACAAAGAGGAGACACAAGAATTTGAACGTTATAGGCTTGGGTTTGTCCTATTTCTACGCCACATTCACCTTCACTGGGAGCTTCTCTCTGCGGCAGGCCGATGTTGGGATTCGAAGAGGCACGTTTTCCGATTCGGGACCAACGAACTATGCCCCACAATCGAGGAGTTTAGCCGTATACTGGGTGTGCCCACTTCTGGGTCCATGTTCTGCACCATGCTTCGCCCTTGCTACAATAGAGCTATTGGTCGGTTCCTGGGACTCAAAAGGAAGCACGAGGTGACCCGGCTTTTCCATGGTAAGATGTTGAGCCTTCAAGCTCTTATTTGCTTTTTCCGGGACCGCCGACTGGCCGATGTACACATACGCATTCGGGCCTTGGTTCTATGTGTGCTGGGGCGATTCCTTCTTTCTTCTGGCGGACCCTACATCCATCCCTGCATAGTTGACGTGGCGGAATTTTTGACTTCTGAGATGACCCACCGTCCTTGGCGAACTTTTCTGTAGCTTGGATTCCCACCGGAAAACTCGCATTATGTGTGGCCTCCTTCAGGTATCACTTTTTTTTTTTTTTTATATAAAATATATATATATATATAAAAATAGATTTATGAGACCAAAAAGAAGAAATGGCAAAATAAATTGTATATAGATGGAGGAAATAACGATGTGGAAAACAAGACAGGGAATCTCTACAATGACACTGTACAACAAAAAAAAGGGATGTAGCGCAGCTTGGTAGCGCGTTTGTTTTGGGTACAAAATGTCACGGGTTCAAATCCTGTCATCCCTACCTATTACTTCTCCTATGGGCAGTAACGAGGGATCAATTGAGATCGATTCAAATTGGACATAATCTGTAGTTGAATGAGACTATATGCATGCGGAAAAAGAATCCTTCCTTTTCTTTACAGCTGTATCTCCTGTCGTAAGAAAGCGCTCTTAGTTCAGTTCGGTAGAACGTGGGTCTCCAAAACCCGATGTCGTAGGTTCAAATCCTACAGAGCGTGATTCTGTTCTTGTTATACCGAAAAAAAAACATTCACTGCAACCGAAATTTGACCTCCTGCAGATCAAGGAGGAGGTAAAAAAATAAAAACACTTTTTTTGGCCCGAGTCAAAGGTATAAAATATTTGAATACCTAACGATTTTCCACAAAGTGGTGACGAAACGTATAACTTTTGAAAATCTTTCAATTTTCCAACTCGATCCTATAATAAGCGAGCTCTTGACTCGATCGCAGACATTTCTGGTTTATTCTTAGGTTGAACAAATAGTCAATTTTGAAAGAACTTATTGTCAGCCTCTTTCGGATCTTCATCTATCTTATTCAGAAGGGAATCACTTGCATCAGTATATCAGTTTCAATTCAAACATGGGTTTGATTCAAACTCCATGTTTGAAGAAATATTGACCGGAAAGAGGAAAGGAATCTTTGTCTAAAGAAATGCGTTGAGAAAGGGCAGATTATAGAACCTTTCAACGAGATAGTGCTTTTTCAAATATCTCAAACAAAATTGAATCTGTTCCAAACATGCCATGGTTCCTTACTTCGACAGGGTGCAAATATCTCAATTTCATCCTTTTAGAGACTTCTTCAGACCCATTGCTGATACGAATACTAAGTAGCAGTAATAAATCAAATAAGTATCCATTTTTTTTTGCATGAGATTTTGCTTTTGCATGGATCAGATCATGGTCAATTCCTAAGAAATTTCGGGCGATTCTTCCACAAAATCATTGTTGTGAGATTTCGAGTCAGTGTTTACAGAATCTTTTCTGTCCGAAGAAATGATTCATCGAAAGAATGACCGTTCTATTGATATGGATCTGAGATCACCAAATGCTCGAGAGAACCAATTCGCCAGACCTTTTCCTTCTTCTTGTTGCTTGATATATCGTGCGTACACATCTTCTCTTGGTTTCCCAAGTCTCTAGTGAGTCACAGACAGAGTTAGAAAAGATCAAATGATGATTCCATCATACATGATTGATTTGCGAAAACTTCTTCTGGAACCACCTGAACTTCATTCTTTCTGTCTGGTTACAGAATCTCTTTCTAGTTGCTCTTGAACAATTAGGAGATTCTCTGGAAGAAATAATAGGTTCTGTTTCTGGTGGCAACATGCTATTAGGTGGTGATCCCGCTTATGAGGTCAAATCGATACGTTCTAAGAAGAAAGATTCTAATATCAATATCAATCTAATCGATATCATCGATCTCATCAGTATCGATATTATAAGTAGTTTACCAAATCCCATCAATCCAATCACTTTATCGATCAATACGAGACATCTAAGTCGTACAAGTAAAGAGATCTATTCATTGATAAGAAAAAGAAAAAACGTGAACGGTGATTGGATTGATGATAAAATAGAATCCTGGGTCGCGAACAGTGATTCGATTGATGATGAAGAAAGAGAATTCTTGGTTCAGTTCTCCACCTTAACGACGGAAAAAAGGATTGATCAAATTCTATTGAGTCTGACTCATAGTGATCGTTTATCAAAGAATGACTCTGGTTATCAAATGATTGAACAACCGGGATCCATTTACTTACGATACTTAGTTGACATTCATAAAAAGTATCTAATGAATTATGAGTTCAATAGATCCTGTTTAGCAGAAAGACGGATATTCCTTGCTCATTATCAGACAATCACTTATTCACAAACCTCGTGTGGGGCTAATAGTTCTCATTTCCCATCTCATGGAAAACCCTTTTCGCTCCGCTTAGCCCTATCCCCTTCTAGGGGTATTTTAGTGATAGGTTCTATAGGAACTGGACGATCCTATTTGGTCAAATACCTAGCGACAAACTCCTATGTTCCTTTCATTACGGTATTTCCGAACAAGTTCCTGGATGACAAGCCTAAAGGTTATCTTATTGACGATATCGATATTGATGATAGTGACGATATTGATGATGACCTTGATACGGAGCTGCTAACTATGACGAATGTGCTAACTATGTATATGACGCCGAAAATAGACCGATTTGATACCACCCTTCAATTAGAATTAGCAAAAGCAATGTCCCCTTGCATAATATGGATTCCAAACATTCATGATCTGTATGTGAATGAGTCGAATTACTTATCCCTCGGTCTATTAGTGAACTATCTCTCCAGAGATAGTGAAAGATGTTCCACTAGAAATATTCTTGTTATTGCTTCGACTCATATTCCCCAAAAAGTGGATCCCACTCTAATAGCTCCGAATAATTTAAAGAAATGCATGAAGATACGAAGGCTTCTTATTCCACAACAACGAAAGCACTTTTTAATTCTTTCATATACTAGGGGATTTAACTTGGAAAAGAAAATGTTCCATACTAAAGGATTCGGGTCCATAACCATGGGTTCCAATGCACGAGATCTTGTAGCACTTACCAATGAGGCCCTATCAATTAGTATTACACAGAAGAAAGAAATTATAGACACTAATACAATTAGATCAGCTCTTCATAGACAAACTTGGGATTTGCGATCCCAGGTAAGATCGGTTCAGGATCATGGGATCCTTTTCTATCAGATAGGAAGGGCTGTTGCACAAAATGTACTTCTAAGTAATTGCCCCATAGATCCTATATCTATCTATATGAAGAAGAAATCATGTAAGGAAGGGGATTCTTATTTGTACAAATGGTACTTCGAACTTGGAACGAGCATGAAGAAATTTACGAGACTTCTTTATCTTTTGAGTTGTTCTGCCGGATCGGTCGCTCAAGATCTTTGGTCTCCACCCGGACCCGATTAAAAAAATTGGATCACTTCTTATGGATTCGTTGAGAATGATTCTGATCTAGTTCATGGCCTATTAGAAGTCGAAGGCGCTCTGTTGGGATCCTCACGGACAGAAAAAGATTGCAGTCAGTTTGATAATGATCGAGTGACATTGCTTCTTCGGTCCGAACCAAGGAATCAGTTAGATATGATGCAAAATGGATCTTGTTCTATCGTTGATCAGAGATTTCTATATGAAAAATACGAATCGGAGTTTGAAGAAGGGGAAAGAGAAGGAGCCCTCGACCCGCAACAGATAGAGGAGGATTTATTCAATCACATAGTTTGGGCTCCTAGAATATGGCGCTCTTGTGGCAATCTATTTGATTGTATCGAAAGGACCAATGAATTGGGATTTCCCTATTGGGCCAGGTCATTTCGGGGCAAGCGGATCATTTATCATAAAGAGGATGAGCTTCAAGAGAATGATTCGGAGTTCTTGCAGAGTGGAACCATGCAGTACCAGACACGAGATAGATCTTCCAAAGAACAAGGCTTTTTTCGAATAAGCCAATTCATTTGGGACCCTGCAGATCCATTCTTTTTCCTATTCAAAGATCCGCCCTTTGTATCTGTGTTTTTCACGCCGAGAATTCTTTGCAGATGAAGATATGTCAAAAGGGCTTATTACTTCCCAAACAAATCCTCCTACATCTATATATAAACGCTGGTTCATCAAGAATACGCAAGAAAAGCACTTCGAATTGTTGATTCATCGCCAGAGATGGCTTAGAACCAATAGTTCATTATCTAATGGATCTTTCCGTTCTAATACTCCATCCGAGAGTTCTCAGTATTTATCAAATCTGTTCCTATCTAATGGAACGCTATTGGATCAAATGACAAAGGCATTGTTGAGAAAGAGATGGCTTTTCCCGGATGAAATGAAACATTTGATTCATGTAACAGGAGAAAGATTTCCCATTCCTTAGCCGGAAAGATATGTGGCCATGAAAGAGGGATTAAGTGGAACAGAATTGACCGGGTGGTAGAGTTGTGGAAACACTTTTTTATTCCATATTTTGGACCTTAGCTCCATGGAACAATATGCTACTGCTGAAACATGGAAGAATTGAAATCGTAGATCAAAACACTATGTATGGATGGTATGAACTGCCTAAAAGAATTCTTGAACGGCGAACAACCCTCACTACATCAAACAATTTCCATTAATGAAACATGTAAATCCATTGGAAAATAAAAAAGACGCATGTCCGATGAAATGGTTGTTGCTATCTGCTCCAATAACGAAGAATGGGTTTAACTGAATCACTCTATAAAATAGATAGACCTTTCTCTTCGTCTCAGGTCGATGGATCTTCTCAATTGGAAGATCTCCTATATGGAGAATACACATTCCAGTTGACCGAGCCTAATTCTAATTGTTTTGTTCCGAAGCAAAGATATCCACGGGGCCGGTTCGTCTTATTCAGATATTCACGACCGAGAGGTACTGGATTCTCTTTCGGATAGGCCCTGAAAGGAGAAGGAAGGCTGGAATGCCAACATACGTCTATTATCTAGACCGATAGTACCCATTT